>STHB01000004.1:2299465-2325900 GCA_018908115.1 Anopheles rivulorum
GACACGGCAACAGCATCCAGTTCGAGCTTGATGGCTTGAAACTGCCCATTAATGTACAGGCCGATCGCACAGAACAGTACATTATCGCCCATCATCGAGGTGACGGTAGGAAGTGAGGCATAATTTAGGAAAATGGTCGTGAGTGTAAAGAGGAACGGATCTTGCGAATCGAATGGTAGTCTGTGGAAAGAGAGGGAGCTTATTTCATTGTGGTTGGACGTTCGGTTCACTCTGTGCTTACACAATTTTAAATGGTAGAAGCTTCACGAGTGGAGATTGACCTTGATACCAATTGTAGGCCATGATGAAGTACGGTATAACACCGTATAGTATGGCAGTACCGATACTTGCATGCATTATACATTTCGTCAACTGTTGTCCCAGTAACCTCAACCGTGCAGTGCCACTGCTTTCACGTAAATGCTCATCTGTGAGGTGGAATAAAGAAGATAAGGAAATAAAATTCTGTAGTACAAGACGTCTAATAGCATGAGGCATTGCTAAATTGCTCATCTCAACACACTCTCGCGAGTATAAACGCGTGGAATGTATTCGGACAACTAGGCTGCCAGCGTTTATATAGTCTTTTTCATAACTTGCTCCAGTTACAAAGAAACATATACATACTTTGAATAATGTTGCTGATGCTGGTAAGAATGTATTCGATTTTTCGCTCGTTGATTAGAATGAGACACATGCGTAAGAATCCAGACAGGCGCGATACGGTTGGGCATATGCTTTCGATCGCTTCACTCAAATTGCCGCTCCGGTATGAGTAGAGAGCGTTAAGCAATTCACCGGTAATGCACAAGGCAAGCGTTACCAGATTAATGGCGGTAAGGACCTTCATGTACCAAGGACGATTTGAACGATCCGGTGGCCAGCAACCGAAGCCAAGCAGAATTCCACGCTGCAATCTAAAGATGTTCCATTTTGATGCAGATTCATCATCTTGACTAGCGTTGGAGAATGGAACCACCGTAGTAACCATCACGTTTACGCACTTTCCACTATATTGTAATCGGCAGATTGGAATTGTTTGGCGTTTTTATAGTAAAGGGTGGCTGAAGTGCCCGTTCGATGATTATGAATAAAACAAGTAAAGTTTATTACTAATGTAGATCGCATCAAAAAATTACACACTTGCTTGAGAGTGTACACAGCTGCTTACGAATCAATACGAAGGGCTATCCATATGTTTTTCAGCAAAATGAGACTACATTGTTGTAAGCCCATTGTGAGTGCTTAGGACATTAATTTTTGTAGTGCCCCTTTAAGAAGAGTGTTTTAATTTTTCGTAAGATACTCATTGCAACATAGCGCTTGGTGATTGTTTTACCAGTGCTGCATTACTGACTGGCGCAACTTTACTCTACACTTTCGATGAGCCATGATATCTAATGTTGAATCAGGCTGCATCACTGACTTCACCGGCACGCTCGGCAAAAACCCCTAATCCCGTGCTTAAGAGTTCGCTTCGATGGTTCGTAGCTTATCTCACGTAAATAGTGCGAGCACACTGAGATGGGTGTTTAATGCTGCTATACCAGGAAATCAGTACCAGACACAGACTGCTAACTGGCAAGCCCTTTTCTTTCTACAGACACACACATCGACACATACTCTGTACACTTTTCCACTGCGGGCAAAAAGAAGACGAAGAAAAGAAAAACGTTTGCCAACAAAAAAAAAAGCTCCAACAAATGGGGCAAAACATCTCGGAAAGTTCAATATTTGTACAGCCTGTGTGCAGTGCAGCACACAGGGTTCGTGAAGGTCTGGTTCTACCCGAGCACTTACAGCTCCGGAAACAGCTTAGCAAATGTTTCCATCCTGTGCTGCGTGCCGGGAACGGGCATTAGCTTCTTTCGAGTGAAATTGTGACAGATTCAGGCGGTTAACTGATGCGTGCTGGTGGCTTCTGGAATTGTGCACTACGACCACAAATTAAATTGTGCACCGCGAAGCGATTGAAGCCGTTTGGTACGCTATCAATCATCAGCATTCATCAATCATTAGTCAGTGCGTTCAAGCGGTACGGATCCGGTGCAATATGGGGTTCGCTCAATGAAGGGCGTAATTCTTGCGCCCAAGATTAATGGCAGTTTAAGGAACAAGAGTGGGAAACTTTTAAAAGCACTGAACACTCGCACCCGTGCCGTTGTTTTGTGCCGTACATGTTCGATGTACGGATAAGGCGGCATGTTAATGAGTATTAGATTGATCGAGCTCCACGGTTGGTTTGCTGTGTTAGGGAAACAAAAGCATGTCTAAATGCAATGTTAAATATTCATGAGTGTACGAAAATTTTTCATCCCATAAAATAACTCCTAATCGATGATAAGCATGTGTGCTGTTAAGATATTAGGATGCTGTTTTTAAAATTAGCGGAAGATACTACGGGTAATACATCAAACTTCGAGCAGTGTGAAATTGTTCAATATGCATGATGCGTTGAGCAAGAGAAGCAATAAAATATTAATGTACAAAAAGCACAAAAATGTTGTGAAGAGTTGCAGTGAGATTAGGAGTATAATTTTGATTAGTTTAATTTTTAGTAGTTGTGAACAGATGTAAAGTACATTAACTCTTTTGACAATTCTTCCGTGCCTCTTATTGTCATATTAATATAATATAATCTCCAGTATTTAAAGTAACAATATGTCCAAATCCAGATCTAGGTCTTAGACTTAGTCTTAAGGACATGTGAATGTTAAGGAAATCATTATGTTATGTAGCAGCAATAGCAAGTAAACAATTTTGCATAATCAACCAGCTGCTCATACGCATCATCTTACAACAGCGTTAGTGCAAAATTAGTGCGAAGAAGGTCTGGGATGTTGATTAATTCATTTCCCCGATCTACCCGCCCAGGGTTCATAATTAATCAAAGGCAATCCGATTTTAATCATGCGACAAGAATACACGAGAGTTGACATACTCGCAGAAGATCTCAGTGCGCGTGCAGAAGACGCGATTAGCTGGAAGGACACAGTGGCGATATTTTATTACCCAAGAGTGTGCTCACAGTACGCTCACGGTCAATACGGGAACTATACTCCGTTACATGACGACTTCGCAGACTTCGGCTGGGAAAGGACACTCGTTTCTTGTGCAAATAAAGCGAGAAAGAGAGAGAAAGGGAGAGCGAGAAAAAGAGACTTGGAGGATAGCTGTGATGAAGCGGTTGCCTGGAGATACTTGGAGAAAGGGAGAGCGAGAAAAAGAGACTTGGAGGATAGCTGTGATGAAGCGGTTGCCTGGAGATACTTGGACTCATTCCGTGTCCAGCAGACCTGGCTGGGGTGTTTGCTGGTTGACTTGGGTAATTGAAACAGGACGCTGGACGGTAGTAAAAACTTATGTCCACACACGTAAAAGAAACCAGAGCTGTTCTCGGGTGGCAGTCGCCCACTTCATGGTGGTTGATGGAGTTGGGGGTGTACACACCATCCCCGAAAAAGTAAGCCATAAAGTGTGTTTTTACCGTTGAAGTTCAATTGCGAGCTGGTGGGCAAGTAGAATTTTCTCCACCGCTATCAGTAAGGAGGCGAAGAAAGATAAATGTTTTCCATGGTCTCAACTGATGGGGCTTGTTTTTGTGAGTGTGTGTGTGCCAGATTTGGGAGAGCCGTGTACGTTTTTGGAGGTTGTAGATCTTTTCAGCAGCCTCGTTTGGCTGTGGATTGAATTCGATGGCTGCCTAGAGATCTAGCCGGATATCATTTGAGCACTTCAGCTGGCTTTCATTCTATTTTATGCTCCGTTCGATTGAACTACATTCATCTTCAATGACCCACTCTGTGATTACTGCTTCATCAACTCCACCTCATGTTGCCATTTGCTCCCAACGCCCAACGGTACCCCTTTTTTTTGTTGACTTCCCTCCAGGACCAATGCTTAAAGGACATTTTATGCGTCCCGGTCGGGGGTTATACATGGCCGGTGGTTAAATATATGCACATTTATTTCCACGCCAAATGGAGAAAAGCGTCTAGCACGCCGCTACGACACGATCTGGGCGCACAGCGAGTGCAGGACCTCACCCACCCCGGGGTGAAACATATTGCGTTCGAAATCGCTTCACTTTTTGCCTTCGTATCATTATTTTCCCATCTCATCGTGGCGTGGACGGAAGCGCAAGATTGCTGCCGCTTCTTCTTTCATCTTGCCGGGTTGCGGTTCCACCTTAACGAGTTGTGAAGAAAATTTGTTGCGCAAGAAATGTAAGAAACACCGGAAACACGCGGAAACGCTCGCTCGGCTGCTCTATAATCCGTCGAACTCAGCGTCGCGCGTGGGAAGGATGGGAATACGAGACCAAGAAAATACAAAAAAAAACAACCATAATGGTGAATGAATAGCCGAAGATTTGTGACACGATGCAAAAGCGCTAGTGTCACCGGCGCAACAAAAGAATACGCCACTTTTCGCACCGTTTGAGTGTAAAGGAAATTGTGCCTTTCGCCTTTCGGCCGGAACGAGGCAAAGAACGGAACAGAAGCCTACACGAGCGATGATTTTGTTTTTTCCTCGCCTTCCGTTTTTGTGTCCCGCTTGCCAGCGAAGGTGGAAAGTTAGGTTGGCAAAAGAAAATTTCGCTACGGAAAATCGGTGACGCGTGTCGCAGATATATGATTCTCATTAGCGATCATACCGTGCACGGTTAAGGGTATGTTTTTCACCACTCGGTGGCACTCGGTGACGGAGATGGTTTTGTTCGGTTGCTTTCACATCCATTACTGGATAACTTATGCTATTGAAGGTTTTGTTTGCCAGCAGATGGAAAGTTTGTTTGATTAATGCTGGTGAAGCAATGAACGATGGCCCGTTGGCATCAGCAAACCAGTGACCAGAAGGTGATGAAATTGATGTAGAATTTTTTTTGTGGATTTCGATCGATGAAGCGATACTTTCGCATGCGGAAGGGAAAGTTGTATCATACATACGATTAGCGGAAAGCAGATTGGAAAAGTTGGCCATACAGAGATGTTTAGAAGTTTTCTTTTTCACGAAACATGGGTTCCACAATAAAGACGATAATGTACGAGCAGCACAACAAATCTGTTTTGGGGTGCACAAGCCTTTTTTATGATATATTTACCATAATGACAATGATATAATTGCCATAAACTATACACCACGCATTACAAAACGCCTGAAGTTAGGAAATATGAATGGATATATTCTGTTTTAACTATAAATATTCATCCATCCTAAGAACTTTGGCTGATGTATCTNCGAGCTTACCAAGCGTGAGCGAAGAACAAAGGTTGACCTCGGGCTGTTAAAACTGGCGAGGATTATTTATAGTCCATGAATATTGATGAAATTTCGAAACTTGGCGGTCGGTGTGGCTTTACAAGAAGGATTTCATTAATGTAATGTATGAAGAAGCTGTACGAACGATCTGGAAATGGAAAGAAAGACGTAAACATCCCACTGTTAGCATCAGCACGATCTGCTACTCACTGTCGAAAAGCTTGCCATAGAAGTTTCGAAGAATGGGACGTCAACGTTCGATCCGTACTGAGCCCTAATCATCATCATCTGAATAAGGTGACGCGTGTTGCGGTCGAATCGATACCATGGGAAATTGTACGCCACCGTTTGGACGGCTTCACTCTGGAAGATGAAAGACACGGGATTAAAGGAGTATTCTTTTAAGCACGCATTGGTAGCACTGTACCGAGTCACGGATGATTGTACCACTGTACGAGTACAGAAACAGCAACGTTAGTTCGGCGAATGCGTATGGCAGGTAGGTGAGCTTATAGATTCCCTCGACCTGCGCAATAAAAGGGGGGGAAAGGAAAATCGTTTAAACCGAACAAGCTTAATCAAAAGTACTTCCCACTAACCACAAGCATTGCCACACAAACGGTGCACAGGATGGTGGCTGTAGCCGTGTAGACGAGCAGCACGTTTGGCATAAAGGCACTGCGTACTTCCGCTACTAAGTCAATAACATCTTGATGACGCTTGCTGATGCGTCTTAGTTCGTAATTGATGCGTTTCGTTTCGGCAAAGGAATTGGTTAACGAGGCACTGTCCAGTGTCGCTGAGAGAGCTTCCACGTCTAGCCTGATGCCCTGAAACTGACTATAAACGTAGAGACAAATGCCGCTAAACAGTGCATCACTGCCCGATTGTGAGGTTATGGTAGGAGCCGAAGCGTAATTTAAAAAGATTGTCGTTACAACAAAGTAGAAAGTGTTCTGCGCATCAAATGGCAGTCTGCGAAAGGCAAGGGAGCTGTGAAAGTTACGGGGAAATTTAGCCATTCGGAATCAATGCTACTTACGCTAACTTGAACGGCAGCAGTTTCACCAACGGTTTCCGGCCCAGGGACCAATTATAGGCCATAATGAAAAAGGGTGTCACCCCGTAAAGACAGGCGGCAAAGAACATCATCAGAAACAAATAGAAGGTAAACTGTTGTCCCATGGTGGCCATACGTTTCGTCACATCATTTTCCCGTGAGTGGTTGCCTGTTGCGTAGGAAACATATTGATGAACGGCTCGTTTGACAGTGCGAGGGTTGCTGTGATGCAAATTGCATGCATTTGGGCGTTTAGATAAACTAGACAGTATGCAATCCGTGTAACATAAGCATAATCAAGCTCATGCAACGCGATCTACACACTCAGCTATTTGAATACTTGCCACTGTTAACTTACCTTTTAACATCTCGCTGATGTTATTCAGCACGTGGGCAATTTTTTCCTCGTTTATCAGATAAAATACCATACGCAGCAAACCCGACAATCGAGCCAATGTTGGGCAAATGCTTTCAATACTTTCACTGAGATCACCATCCCAGTAAGCGTAGAGTCCGTGAAGAAATTCGCCCACCATGCAGATGGCTAGTGTTACCAGGTTGATGGCAATAAGCAGCTTATAATGCCAACGGCGCACCAAACGATCGCCAGGCCACAGTCCAAAGAGGAGCAACAGTTTACGCTGGAGTTTGAAGATGTCCCAATTTTTCACCACGTCGAAGTTAGACACGGGAGCTACGTTGGACATCATGGTAAATGCAAACGCAAACACTGTATGATACGGATTGAGCGGTACTCATTCAATTTATAAGGAACGTCTTTCCCTAGCAACGGTTAAAGTTGTTAACCATGGTCAGTACAAAACATTAGCGTTCATGGGAAAAACTGTCATTGGCGCAGTTTGTCCACCATGAGTGACATATCCTGTGACATGTCTGCTGATCCCGATTAATCCTGCTTGAACCAATTGTGGCAAATTTAAAACGATTAAACCTTCAAGGACACAAGCGACGGCACATTTCACGGAGGCGTACGTATCAGCAATGCTGCATAAAAACCGCTAATAACAACCTGCGCGTTAATGTGTTATGCCGTTTTATCAAATCATATCAGCCAACCGGCACCGGCAGAAATTGTATGGCAATGTCTTCCTACCGTTGCCTAATGATGGGAAGCAATTTAATTGATTCGAGCGCTTTACACTGAAACCACAAAACTGCTGACTAATAAATGCGAACACTTTCCACGGCCAGGCCGTCACACCGGGCCGGTTCAAGAATTCGGGCCCCGAGGAATACTGTGCGAGGAAAGCCGCTTTCATGCGTACTTTGCGGTGAAGCATTCGTTGTTTAACTGCCGGTGCCGGCTAGGTAGGTAGGTAGGGTGGTACGTGTCACCTACACGGTGGCAAGCGGTCGTTCTCCACCACAAATAGGAACCGTTTAATCGATTCCTGAGGTTTCCGTGGTCTAGACCACCAGTTTCGACTTAATGAAACCTGGGTCGACAATTTATTCGTACACACACACGCGGGCACACACGAAATTCCTTCATCAAAACGCGTACGGGATTTGTGATTATATATTGCTGAGGAAATTCATCGACAAAGCTACGCTGGAAGAAAATGTAGCGCGAAGGTTGCAAATTCTGGCGTATGTGAATAGGGTCCTCGCTTTTTTTTTGTTCTTGTTGTTTTGCAATCAGCTTCCGCTTTGTTGTTCGTGGCACGGTGGAACTCTGCGTGTGGTAAATTTAATTTATCAAACACATTTATTTCACCTCGCCCAGGTTGCTTAATGTACCGAGGCTCAAGTAAGTGGTAGCAAGCACTGCCCTTCCGTTCGTCGGGTATTGGATTAACGTGGGAGCCGGTTGGTTGTCGCCGCCGGTCTCTTGGTACGGCTAGCCGTAAGCTCTCTAGCTCCATTGATACAATATTCATCGTACTTCATCAGCACGCAGCACGGTGGTCGCGTCGTTCATTTGCGTTCCTTGTGGAAACTACCGCGCGAAACATACACCGTGGGTGCCGCACCATGAGGACGAACTCACCAAGCACCCTACCATTAGTTCGGTAGGGAAGTTTTGCGCAAAATTCCCCACGGCAACGGTCAGTGCACGGTAGCACGACCTACCTGGATCGGTAGCCCATTCCGCTCTGTTTGCTACTTCAATTAATCAATTGCTCAATCAGATGTAAATTAATAGCTGGAAAATGGTACCAACCGCGATTGGTGGTGGGTTTGGTGTGCCATTGTCCTTCTTCTTAGCGACCGCGCTGACGGTGGCCCCGCGTGACAAACACGTCTTTTCGGGCCAGCTTTACGAGAGGCCAAAAGCCGTGGTCCAGTGGCTGTGTGGTGTGGCACCGTATCAGTTCGTGAGTAAGTTATGAGCCATGGTAATGTGGATTTCTAATTGAATTCACATCTCACTGTCGATTGACGCTGGGAATTAATTATTGTTGATGCGCTGAAATGTGCCGTGAGGGCGGAGTCCGGAATGGGGTGTGGAGTAGTTTCCGTTTGCCGTGGCAACTACCGGAAGCAATATATGGCAACCGGATTGTGCGTGGTATTTTGGAATAGATGAATAGCTTTCGGTATGAAATGGTTGTAAAGTTGGACATGAATTGCATGGATAGAAATGAACAGTATGCGGATATTTTGAAACATTTATCACTAAACATGCAACACATGCGATGTATGCAGTTTGAAAATGGATACTATGAGTTGGTGAGTTGAATTTATTCAATGCACAAAAGTATGTGAAATGCATACTTTTAGGCGCAAACTTTTAGGAATTCAATATTTTTTGGAATATGCTCCCAAAAAAAGGAGGATTTATGCAGCGTTTTCGGTAGATAAAAAAGATACACGATATTTTAAAATAGGTGTTTGGTTTATTAAATTCCATTATCCTGCTTAAAACCTACCAAAACTTGCGCATATCCCGCTTTTCGTACGATCGTATCCAAGAGAGAGAGATAGAGAACCAAATTTGAGACGCACAGTGAAAATGTACATTCAAAGTTTACCGACTGCCGAGCCGAAACGTACGTTATGAGGAGGACGGTCGATGATGAATGATATAAATATAGACATGCTAGCCTACGCACACCTTCCCCGCTTTTGTGGGGAGGTAACGATTTGCCTACGAAGAGATATGCCATTCCGGTACCGTCTAGTGCACGTTTCAGTTCTTCCCTTCTTTTATTCTGCTAAGGATAGATAACCTACCTACCCGGTTGGGACCGTCAAATGAAATGAATTCTAGACCAACCAAAAACAAAAAAAAAAGATCATAACCTAAGATATAAACCCCCGTCTGACTAAGCAAACCCCATTTAGGTGGGCAGTAGGGCTCGTTCGGAGCAGTGTCCACCATCGCGAATATAAGCTGAAAGCTGAACCCGCGAGCAGCTTATCCCTTCTTGAACTTGAGCAACAGTATACTAATGGTAAGGAAGATCACGATCCAGATGGCGGTAGAGGCGAAACCGATGTACACGTTCGGATCCTCGATCAGCCAGCCACGCTGCAGTATGGAGCGTAACGATTCGGTCGATTTGGTGAGGGGCAGAAAAACGGAGAACACTCGCACCAGCGGATGCATGCCTTCGATCGGCCAGATGATACCACACAGCATCACGATCGGCAGGAAGCTACCCATCGCCATGTACGTTGCGGAGCGTTCATTATCACAGGAGCAAGACACGACGAAACCTGTGCGAGAATTGGACAGTATTAGGCATGGTCGTTCGTTGCAGCTGGTGATCTTGTTTGAGTACTCACCAAAACACATGCCACAGAGACCGGTCAGAATGGTGAGCAGAATGACCCACACGATGTCACCGCGGTTGGTGAGATTGAAGACGGAGAAGCTGAACACCATGACGAGCGCCGTCTGGAAACACATCACCAGGAACTGTGTGGTAACGTGGGAGAAGAGAATCTCAATACCGGTAATGCCGGAGACAAGGCAACGCTCCAGAATTCCTTCGTTGCGTTCAATCAACATGGCGCCGGAGGTGAGCGCGACCGAGAGGAAGAATATAATGCTACAAATGGAAATAAAATAGGGACTTTTACGTAACATTCGCAAGGTCACTGGTCGCACTAATGGTTGTTGGTACGTACGTGAGAATAACACCAGGTGCTGCAAAGTCGGTAAAGTTAGGCTTTCGATCGCCGTAGACGGGTTTGTTCCACTGGAACGGAATGCGCCCGTTGGATGGGTTCACCTCACAGTCCGTCAGTATGTTTTCGATAAAATCAAAGTAAGCGTACTGGATGTCACGATAGAGTAGTGTTCCTATTTGTTGATCTGTAAAAGAACACAAGGCAGTGAGTGAACGAGCGATCCATTGATCTCTTTGATTTTTTTGTCTTACTTGACATGTCCATAGTGACGGCAAGATTTGATGCGTCTATTGTAAAGTCATCCACATCACGGCCTCGCTCGGTTCGATCCACGAGGGAGTCGGAATAGTTTGAGGCAAATACCAGTGCACCCCACGCATTGCCACGGCTAACTTCCTGTAATGCGTCGCTTTCGGTGGAAAAGAGCTCCTGCAAAGTGTATACTAAGGTCAGTGTAGCTGCAACAATCAACACACTCGCGTGCGATACTTACTATTACAACGCTTCTATTTTTTAGATATTCCATGTAGCGACAACTGAGCAAGGAATAGTTGCAACCCGGGTACACTGGACAGTCTTGGAGTCCGAAGCCTGCTTCTTCGAGTTCGTAGTTTGCAACGGCCAGCTTCAGCCCGACGGGATCATGTCCGATCGCCCAGCAGAAGAGAATAATCTGTGCCACCGGTAATCCGATGATGAAAGCCATTACACTGTAAAAGGTGAGTAAAATATAAATTAGGTTTCTCTTCTTATCCAAGTCTCTGACATAAAAAAGTGTCATTCAACACACCCAACGTTACGCCACATCCAGAGGAAGTTTTTCCAAATCAACGCACGCATGTGGTTGGGCTTGATGATCTTCAAGTAATCGACGAACGGTGTCTTCGTGTCCTCTTCCGGTGGTAATGGAGGTGCCTGAATTTCGGGCGTAACCGCGTCAGGCCCCCGAGATGACATGGATATGTTGTCACCGAATTCTCCCGATATCTCACCATGATCCTCTTCCGGCGAGAGATCCAGCGCCGGATTGCTGATAGCCGGTATTCGCACATGCTCGACGACTTCCTGCGCGATCGACGACCGTCTTCGTTTGCCCATGTTCTGCAGCACGGACAGCTTCAGAAACACGTCCTCGAGTGATTCCGCCTGGTACTGTGCCAGCAGATCGGCGGGCGACTCCTCCGCCAGAAACTTGCCACCACGCATCAGCCCAATCACGTGGGCCTGTCGCGTTTCCTCGATGTAGTGCGTCGTCACGATGACGGTCGTGTTACCGGACTTGGTGATCTCCACCAGATGGTCCCATATGCTTTGTCGCAGTACCGGATCCACACCGACGGTGGGTTCGTCCAGGATGAGCAGCTCGGGTTCGTTCAGCAGAGCCGCCGCCAGACTCATGCGTCGCTGCTGGCCGCCGGAGAGATTTTTCACGAACCGCGACGCGTTCGGCAGCTGCAGCAGCTTGCACAGGAAGTCCGTCTTTTCGTCCACCTGATCCGTGGTCATGCCGTAGATCCAGCCGAAGTAGATGAGCGTTTCGCGGATGGTGAACTCACCGTACAGTGCCACCTCCTGCGGCATGTAACCGACGCGTGGCCCGGGTACGCCAGAACCGCGCGACCCAGGCCGTCCACCGAGCACCCAGATCTCGCCCGAGTTCAGCCTACGCCGACCGACAATACACGAGAGCAGTGTCGTTTTGCCGCAGCCCGATGCACCCAGCAATCCATAGCTAGCGGTGGAATGGAAGGTTGAAAGCAAAAGGGAGGAAAGGGGACATAATTAATCACGAGCTAATAAACGGGCCAGTCGGTACGGTACTTACATCGAGCCCTTGGGCACCGTCATGTTCAACCCGTCCAGGATGACGTTCGGGTTCTTTTTGGTGCCGTAGATTTTGTGCGCCCGTCGCACACAGACGGCTTGCTGCCGGCGTATGGCCACGGTGGAGGGTTGCGACATGAACATTTTTCGTCTTGCCGCGAGGTCAAAATCTGTGTCGTTGGTGGCGGACGTTTGGCCACTGCCGGTCGCAACCGGTGGAATTCCTTCCGACTCTGCATCCATCGTGCTGTGCTGGGGAGAAAGAATTTATAAAACCAATTAAGCTGTGTGTAAAACTGCCACACGCGAGGAGCGAGCTATTTGGTTGAGCTCCACCAGAGTAAAGCTATTCATTGCGTAACAGAGTCACCAAACAAGACATGTTTATCCCATAGACATTCAGCGAAACTTTGTGTACTTTGCTGCTAGACAATCGCCTCATCTTCCGTGAACTTTTACGCCGGCAATTTGTTTGACATTCGGCTAAATGCGCATCCACTGGACGGTTGCTGCGGTACCCCGATGTAGTGAATCTTGTTTGTGTTGTGTAAATTAAGGCTGTTAATGGAATGGTTCCCGCTTCTACATGCTTGCATGCTTCACCGGAATCTCGCACATGCCTACCCAACATTCTGATTATCCTTCCCGGTGCATCATCATGAGGTTGCATTTGGCATGCGCTTTTTTTTTGTCATGCGATCGTTTCCAGTGTTCCGGGGAAATAGGTTTTGCAATCTGGTTGATGATGCGCAAGCAGGAGGAAATATCAATTTAATTGCCGTTAATGAAGCTTGACGCGGTGTTTGTATGTTTGCTCGTGTTTGCTCGGCGAACGAGCGATCGAACGAAC
This sequence comes from Anopheles rivulorum, assembly GCA_018908115.1. Classification (NCBI taxonomy): domain Eukaryota; kingdom Metazoa; phylum Arthropoda; class Insecta; order Diptera; family Culicidae; genus Anopheles; species Anopheles rivulorum. The sequence continues at coordinate 2,312,563 of STHB01000004.1, forward strand.
CGCATTAACTGCATTAATGCAAATATCATTCGGTGCGGTGCAGCATGCAACCCACACACACACCTTCCCATGACTGTCGGAAGCAGCGTTATACCACCGATTGGAACGTTGGAAAATCAAAGCGATTTGGTGTATTTACTCGATTGCTATCGATATTGATGTAGTTGTTTTTTTTCTCTCCCTCATTTCGTTTGTTTGTGCTGCAGGGTGCGTATCGATAGCATTTATTGCTTACAATGTTTATCAGGTGTACAGAAGATGAAAAATGGAATTTAAATGCAGTTTCGCTTGGTGGTGGAGTGTAATGTTGGGTTTCACATGTGTTTACCATCATGCCGAGTTGTTATGGAATGATAAGTTTACTAAATAAATTTGGCAGATTTAGTTTCTATTGCGAAATTGGTGTGCTTTTCATGTGAATCGTGAAGTATGCGTAGTTTTTCGATTCTAATTTCCACTCATTCGGCAGCAGATAAACGTCCGGTGCAACTGCATTAAAGCTGTCACCTAGCGTCACCAGTTACTGCATTAAGTGATATTTGACTATATATTGCATACTTTTAGGCGTTGAAAAAAGGATACTCTATGGCAGCATGAGTATAGATGTTATAATTACAATCAATCACATCAAAATGCCTAAGTTGTGTAGGTTTTTTCTTGCCCAAACGACTTCACTTAACCGACATGTGCAGACCAAACAACATGTGATTCAAGTGATGCACTTTTTTTTAACCACCTAAACAACAAACTTTAACTTCATTTCGAGAACATACCAATGCATACTACCCTGTCTCGCTCTCTCTCTCTCTAGGGACAGTAGCGAATTGCCGAATGCCGGTGTCATGGAAAGTTGAGCCTCTTTTGCACAAACAAGAATGTGGCATTGTTTTACAACACACTTGCACTTGCACTCACAGCGAACACACTGTCTGTGGAAGTAGTGAACCCCCGACGGGTTGTGGTTGCGAGTTTGGAGCGATCGCAACCAGCAGGCAAGGTTGCTGGCCAGTGTTGCAACGATGCGGCACGACTAGGGCACCGTTTGAAACTTTAGCGTGCGAGATAGAACTCGAAACTTGCGCAACCGATATAATGGGGATGTGGGTAAGAAGGAGGAGGTGGTGCGTAGTAGCCAGCGAACCGAAGGTAGAAAATAGTTTCAATTGCATGAGCAAGTGTGAAAGTGTTTTTGCTGTTGTGTGAGGTTGTTTTTTTGTTCTTTTGCCCGGCCGAAGGGTATAGAAAAATGGTTTCCGCTATTTTGCATCACCCAACTGCCTGCGATGGGGAGGTGAAAAATGTGTGAGAAAATTCTAGACACATAAAAAAAAGTGTAAGCGTTTCAAGGGACGATGTATGAAGACGCTTGTGGAAGGGCGGTTTAGCTAATGGTTGCGTGTAGTTGGTTGAGTGATTGGTTAAATAATTTTGATGTGCCAACATGACAAGAGGGATACAGTAATCCGCAATACATAAAACAAGATGCGGATTTATTATAATATGCTTGTTGGGAACCCTACAACAGTCAAAGGACAGGGCCCAACGACCTGTCAGTTAGATTGTTAAGAAGAAGAAAAATGTGGGAAAAATTGCATAAAAGGGATCGCAGGAGGCGCCAGGGGTCGCTTCGCGATTAAAGAGACATCGAATAAAGACCAATTTTTTGGCACACACGTTACGAGTGTTAGGCAAAAAAAGTCTTGAATTCTTTTCTACGTTAGGAAAGCGCGATTTCCTAACAATGCTTTTACGTCCAAAGCGATGTTGCTTTAATATTAGTTTGTCTGGATGAGCCACGTAAATAAAGCGTAAATCTCTTAATGATTTGAGGTTTGCATACATTTAGGGGTAGCGAAGATAAGAAGTAATGCAGTTGAAAGGATCGATGACGGCACATTTTCTTAATACTGTTGCCTTTTTGAGGTTAATGCAGAATATTATACATTTTATATAATAAACTTTTTTTTCTCGGTTCATCACGTTGCTGATAAATCGAATTTTGTTTGTTTAATTAATATCCGGCATTCAGGAAGTTAAACCATCTACACGAGAGGAAAAAAATGCTGTAATTAAATATGACACGATTAGTCATTGTTGTGTTGCGTTTTAAAATCCTTCAAACACCGACTTACGAACGATGTTTGCGAAATTGTTCAGAATGTTTTCATACTCGTGAATACGGAAGCATCATTACATTAAAAACTCATCAAAGCGAACGGGCCCAACGGTATGCGGCAGCGAGTGCGTCACAACTTCTGGCCAATAAGAACAAGCAATCAATTTATTAGTTGGAAATTAGTTTTGATGCGATAGCTTACAGCGATTGGGCTGCGAAGGAAGTGAACTTTTTCTTCCACGCAGCATATTTTACCGATATTCAAATACTTTACCGTACTGCCGCGTAGTACATATGTACTTGGGGAAACTTAAAATCAAATACGGATGCGCATCGCCGACCGCACTTCATCGGCGGAATGCTTTTGAAGGTTTCTGTGTTTTTCCTTCTGCTTTTCCCAATCGAATATGCATTACGGCAGTTCCATGGTACATGCCCTGCGGCCATGCAAACGATGGTGGAGAGAGGGAACGAGGGAGAGAGAATGCAGCGGAAGCCTGAATATTCTGGGCCGGATCGTGGCAAAACGATAAGCTAGCGGCGTTGGCAGTGCACCGTCATCGTAAGCGCGAAAAAGGGGAAAAGTTTTTTAATTGAATTAAATCGTGTTTCCGCACCCCTTCCAAGGGGGGGAAGGAGTGGATGCGTGGGGGGGGGGGAGGGGGGCGCTTTCGATGGAAATTGCATGTTGTGCGGTTTTGTGCCGTGGCATTTCTGTTGGACCTGTAGCGTGCGCGGGCGGATGCGAGTTTTCGGTGAGTGAGCGTTCTCCCGTGTACATTCCCGCGATTAGTTGTACTTTGGTACAAGTTGGATGATTGATACACACGGCAATGCGGGACGGTTCTGGGACAAAGAAAAAAAAAAGAAGCAGGGACACACTGGGTGGAAAACTACTGAAATTAAATTGTCCCTCGCGTCACCTGGTCACCCCTTTGTGTGCCACGTGGTAATGGTTGTTCGGGATGGCGCTATTGAACAGGAGGTTCATTCATCGAACAAGGCAACAGTTCAATGTCATGATCATACCCGGTACCGGTTATGTAAATGCGCAACCAACAGCTCTCCAGCGATCGTATGTGTGTGTGTGTGTGAGCGAGAGTGCGAGACTCGTAATTAGCCGACCCTCCCCAGTCAATGGGTGCAGGTGTCGTAGAGGCCGGCTAATATTTACGTCTTTCTTCGCATCGGCAACGGATCAATCTAGTGTGCCGTATTGGCCATACGGAGCAATTATCTTTCGCTCTGGGCGGTTGTGATCGTAATGCTCGCCACGGTCAGGGTTGTCGTGACACCCACTGCTTTTTTTTTTCCCCTGCACCGATGGACGCGTACGCTGCTATTAGACATTGACCCCTGAGAGGTAAAGGGCGAAGGTGTCCGTCACATCCCCCCACAACGACTCAGTGTGGTTGTGTGCACATTTATCGAATTAATTCGGCTAATTATCAACCTTCCTCTCACACCGTGAACTCCATGAACCGCGAACGGAGACTTCCGCTTCTGTACTGCTGATGATATAGCGTCACCTCCAACCGAGGGTGTTATCCGTGGACACTAATCCATTACCATGCGGGTTCGATCTCCCGAAAAAAAAAACCATAATCTTGATCCATCGTTCGTTCAACTGGTCACGTAAGCGACGAACCCTTACGGTAGCTTTCCCGCCAAATCGAGATGACGGTCTCGTTCGGTGGTACCCATTTGAATTTATTTTTTCTTGACCCCTGCTACCATGCTTTAAATGGTGGCTTTCGTGTCAGTAGGCTATCTTCCCTTTTGCGTGACCCGATGTGCCGTGTGCGTGCGTGGACACACCGGGCATTGTCATTGCGCTTGACGAATAGCATCATCCGCTCGAAAGGTTAAACTAATTGACAGCAGTTTTCACTTAATGTGGCACACGAATTTTATTTTTCCAGGCGTGTTTAGGTGTTTCCGTCGTGTTTGATGACCGTGGCGTGTTTCTTGTGGCGGCGATAGCAATGATAGCGCGTGTTGCGTGCTTCCTGCTGCTGGAAATCACGAAACGGTTTTAGAACAATCGCTTGATTAAATTAATTTGCCAAAGTGTACGGTGTAGCGCCAGTCGAAATGACACAGTGCGCACCATCAAATGCGTTACATTAAATTGTTAAATTGGCCGATTGTTTGATGGAGCTGTTGCTCGGTGAAGCGTCGTAGTACTGTTGCAGCTGGACATTGTTTTCCGGCCGGTGAGCGTCCCCACATAACATGGGAAGCTACGATAATACCACGTGAGGTAGTTACTCTCGATGCGAACCAGTTTTCAGGCTCATTAGCTGCCACAAACAGGATCAAGCGAATGGGCGCATAGCGAGTTTGCTGCTTCGACGTACACACGTTAGAGTCGCACGTTAGCAAAGTAGTGGCGGAAGTGTACACTCACCTACCGAGCTCTGGACTCTGCGAACACGTCGTCACACGCTGAACGCTTCATTGACGTCAATGACGATCGATGAGTGCCGTCTGTTCGGACTTCGGGCAGCTCCAATGGTCGTTAAGGCAGCCGTATGTTAGGTTGTGCTGCGACCAGAACGCATCGGGAACTGAAGTACGAACCGGGCAGCCTAACAGTCAGTAATTTTCCTCTTAATTTTGTAATTAAACAAGGTATGGAGTCAGATAGGTTTGAACCGGAAAAGGCCGTGGTCAGTGCTTCGGTCACTAACAGCGTGGAACGGGGTTTCTGGATTTCTATGCTTTCGAAACGGATTCCTTTGGTGTGTTCGTGTGTGAGTCATACACTTTTAAGCTTGCAGTAAGGAATGATACTCGCTCGCTTATTTGCACACCGCAGGACTCTGCTTTTTGTTTTTTTTGCTGCACCACAGCAGAAAGAATTTCATTTCTCGGTGTCGAGGAATGCACAAGCAGCGCACGACTGTTTAATGCAAAGCAAAAATGTATAACGGGGCTAGCTTCTATCGTCTGCTGCCCCTGGTGCACTGCACACGTCCCCGACGGAAGCTGCTTTATTCATTTGCTTCTTGCCGGTTTTCCCGCTTCGTTCTGGTTCGCTTTTCCACCCGCTCACGTGTGCATACGGCTGATGTCTCATTAAGTAATTGTGCAGAAAAATGTAATTTTATATTTCTTTCGCTCTCCTTTTTATTTGCCTGCTTGTGCAATCGTTTGTGAGGTGAGAAGCACCATTTAAATCGTTTCATATCTCGCCTTTTTCGATGCCTTTGGAGTAAGTTAGTGGTAGAGCGTGCAAACAGGGATAGGATTTAAAGATGTGCACTTTAAAATAAAAGACAGAAATGATAGCCTTGTTATCTGCTTTAGTACACAAAATATTAACTATAAATGTTTAGCAGAAGGCATTTTTTCACAAATGTTTTAAAAATCTTGTTGATAATAGCTCGTTGGAAATACAAATAGAACACATTGCAGGTAGGGTTTAATAGTCGTGTACAATTGAAAAACATATACAAGGGTAATAAGGGTAGGCACCCTTTAAGACACATGCCAGTGGGTAAGCAGGTGGTCCGATGCCAACCACTGCAGTATGTGTAGTTAGACATGAATATTTGAGCAAGCTCACCGGTTGCAGCACGTTGCTGTGTTGTGATTTCTTCTAGGTGAGAATGGTGAGTACGAGAAAGCCCACAAGTCGGCAAGTCGCCATTGCTTCAGTGCGGTTTACCACGTGGAAAGGAGAAACGGAAGTCCTTGAAGTCCGTTGACGTTGGTTGGTATGGTCCATGGAAGGTCACTTCACCGGAACTAACCAGCAGCAGTCGTTTCGTTTCGAGTGATATGATTAGGTCATACGCTTCATACTGTTCGCTTGACATGGTTTACATGCATTTGTGGTATGAGGGTTTTTCTGTATTTTATTTTTAATTTTTACATGAGCAGATGGTTGCTTAAAGTTGTAAAAGATGTTTAAAAAATTAGAATGGTACTGGGAAGTTGGGAATTCTGCTGCAGACATTCTTCTGCATCCACAAATGTTCTTGATAAATATCAAAAGCAATCGTCTAAATGTGTAAGTGTTCTTCAAGGTTACTAAACGCTGCTTTTATGTTTATGTTTGTCTGTCTTAAAATTGCCAAGTATCAATAAACAGTGTAGCAGCTCTTGAAGGAGACTTTAAGTTGTATTGGCGATTGGTTCCACTAGGTAAAGCACAGCAATGTCATTCTCATGCGAGAAACAGTTGAAGGGTCGCACTTATACCTGCAAAAGTACCACCAACGACACACCACACACACACACACACCTCATTATGTTTGCGCTAATAACATTTGCATCATACATGTTGCATGCTTTTTTTTTGTGCCCCGCATCATGGGCGAATGGTGAAAAAAAAGGCAACAAGAAAGAAGCCGAAAGAGTCCTTCACGGGTCAAGTCCTCGTGGGATTTTTATTTGGAATCGGGATGGTTGTCGCAGCAGCACCACAGGTTACACATTTGTGGTAAGTGTTAGTGATCTTTTCCTCCCTTTTATTAGGGTGGCCGCCCTGGTCTGTCGAGCGAAACGCGTTTTTCTCTCCCCTGCTACTTCATTTTCATTTACCGGCGTTAAAGCAATCCTGAAACTCCCACCAGCGAACGAGGCTCATGCATATGCAAATGACATCCTGCGCCCGGCGGTGAATACCTTTGGACTTGCGTGCGGATCGTACGGCGGACGACGGTGGACCATTTGTTTTTTTTTTTTTTGAGAGCGCTCAACGCCCAAGCCGAACTTGAACTCTTCTTCACCACTGGGGGAGGTGGAAAAAGGCAGGAAGAGATGAAGTAGGAGGAGGAAAAAATGAACTCGAGTGCAAGTGCAAAGGGTCGTGAGCGGGCGTGGACGGTGCACTTGCAATGATTGCCTTGCCTCGGCTTGGCTAAATTTTTATCACCGTTCGTGATGCACGTGGCTTAGGAAGGGAATAGGAGAAGAAACGAGAAGAGGAAAAAAAAAATCACCGAAGGTACGAAACCTGTCTCGCCCACTCTGACCCGAACTTGGCTCGGTTAGTTTGCAGTTGGATTTGCAACTGCGAGCCAATTTGCATTGCTCGAACCCAGTGCGGAGTGTGGTTGCGCTGCTCAAGGTGCCGGCTATCCCCGGTGTGGCTTGCCGGTTGATTTAGTGCAGTGGACGTGCAGTTTGCAGTTTGGGTTTGGAAAGTGCCTTTGCTTTAAACGTGTCACTGAACCCAGCGCTGCCCTTTAAGGCAACATCGCCGGGACACACGGAGTTGAAGGCCGTACGAATCAAGCCGCTGGTCGGTCGATTTATGAGTTAATATTGTAATGCAGAAAGATGCAGCGATCACTGGCAATTGCAACTGGTAAGCGATGCACTGCTGAGGTCGGTGTATCGTCCCTACGTATGTGACCCGTGGTGTGCCCCAACCGTACGTGACTCGCTACCATTTGCTGTTGGGCTAAGTAATGTAAGCTCATTTGATTTACTCTTGAAATTCATTATCGTCTCGTACGCGTTTGCCGTCTCGCTTGCCAATCCAATGGGAAGGAAAGTGTAGCTGGCTTTACAAACAAATTCGATCGTCGATGGCGGGAGTCCATGTCCTTGTACGCTTCAATGCTCGCCGATCGAAAGCCAAGCGCGTCGGGCGAGTGCGAAACGAACTCACCTTCGGTGAGATGTTTCAAATTTGAAACATTATTATTAAACCTTGCATCACGGCAACGGCACGGCAAGGTGGTGGTGCTTCAGGCAGCAAAGGAAGCACCACAGCAAAGCGCTGAAGCCCAATGAGGGCATCCCGCATAAGAGAGCGATGTGAAGAAGTTCGAAAGATATGTACACTGCTGCTGACTTTGACCTGCTCGCACGGGGTTCAATATAAAATATACATTTTAATTGAACGGTGTAATGGATGGTATAACCACGATTGAGGTTGTAGCCAATGTTGCCTAATGAGTCGTGCAAGCACACTGGGTGTAAAGGGATTTATTTCACCATCAAAGCGGAAGGTTAGAGAAAATGGGAATCCAATTTATGCACTTTGAACGTTCAGAGCGGTTTACTGCTTCATGTACGATTGCTAAGAAAGTTACATTTTTATGCATTTCATAGCAGAAGATTGGGTGCTTAACGAGAAATTATCTGAGTTTTTGATGTTATTATTTGTAATAAAAACATATTGAAATTTATTTGGTGTATTTTGTCGATTAAAGTGATCGTTGTGGAAGGAAATTATATTTATAATGTAAATTTTCCTTTTTTTTTATACGCTTTAACTGGATGTTGGGATGTGGGAAGATAATAATATTAATGGGAAAATAAAAATAATATAAAAAAGGATGAAAATCATTAAAGCTGGAAAGGGATGCATTTTTCAATTTCAAATTAACAAAACATGGCAAAAAAGACATAAACACAAGAAATCAATTAACTAATTGTGTCCCCCATTCATTTTAACATTAAAAAACCGAAACAAAAAAAGTAAACGGTAAAAAACATAAACAAGAAAACTGCAATAACAAATTTAAAATTGAATTTCAACAAACAAAACAAAAAAACGTAGCAAAAAAACAAATAGATAAAGCAAATGAATGAAAATAAAAAAAAAAATCTTTCAATTCCACTGCATCCCAAAGAATATGCCGCGATAAACACCTGATATGGCCGCCGTATACAGAGATATCTAGTGTGTGTGTGTGTGTGGCTTTTTTCCGATAATTTTTTGGTGGGTACCATTCCACAGCCATTAATCTGATAGCACAACCGAAATCAATTAACTCGCAGTACCGCTCTGCACATCCCAATGTCGTTTTTTTTTGTTTGTTGTGCGAACGTCATCACGCCGTACGTGTGAGGACTCTTTGTGTTGCGTTACATCCTCTTGTTTTTATTTTCCTTTCCACCGTCGCACTTCAGCCGGCGCGAGGTTTTTCCGCCTGCTAAACTGGCAACTTGCTAATGATTTTCCGACCGTTCCGTGTTTGATTCATCAGTATCCCAGGGTACGGTCATGCCCGGCACACTGGTGGCGTTTTAAATGCTGTCGAAGATTAAAACTTAATTTGTTTCAATCTATCCATGCGGAACCCTTGGCAAACCCACACGCCGGGAGTGGGTCCCCCCCCCCCCCTCTCCCACCCCAAAATGTATGCAATTCGTGAAAAGGGGAATGCAATTATCCAACTGTGCGCACGTGTGTGTGTGTGTGACTACGGGTTTGCTGATCCTGTTTCGCTGCGTTCTGAGCTGAGCACGGTCCAATATTGCAATATCGGTGCGTGGCAGAAAAGGTGCGTTCTGTTTGATGTTTATGTTTGTTGTTTCGCTGTCGGTGTTATTGTTTGATTTAATTTTCGTTTCGTTTGTACCAAACTCACGAACAGAGAAAGAGAGAGAAAGAGAGAGAGAGAAAGAGAGAGAGAAAGAGAGAGAGAAAGAGAGAGAGAAAGAGAGAGAGAGCGAAAAAGCAAGCTGTATCTGTGTTTGCGCTTGACAAACGCACACCTATCGGGTACGTGTTTCGGGCAAGGGTAGTTTTAACCCTCAGAGTTGTTTTTTGTTCGGAGGAAACTCAAGCATTTTTGTCAACTTTGCTCCAGTTAAACCAAAAAAAACAAAACAAAAAATATACATATATGACACAATACGTGCCAGATACTGCTTGATAGTTGCTTGATGGGGTTTGTGTGCCCGCGTTTGTTTGCATACATTTGTCTTTCTTTTTTGTGTATTATTGTGGCGGAAATTGACTTCAAGTACAATTATGCACTTATCCGACTCACTCGATCACGATTTGTAGTGTCAATAAATATAAAAAACACACACACACACACACTCACAAAATGTAGAACAGATGTGTACAAATACGCAAGAGAATTCACAGCCCACAGGGTCAACAGCCCCCGGGGAAAGGGAGGAGCGCAGGGAGGTCGGTGGGTGTGCTGGGAAATGGAAAATGCGTCCGCCACACTGATGATTCAACGGTTCGTGATTGATTCGATTTATCGATCGATTGATCATCCATCGTACACACACACACACACACATTCGCGGTCTACCACCAGTTCGCCTCACATCCGGTCGGGTTTTTCCATTATGTTTTCTTTTTCTGCAGAACAGAACACATCCGTCCAGTTGCGTGTATGGGCAGATGCTAGCGACGATGTCCTTCGTATAATATGTACATGTGAGTGTGTGTGTGTGTGTGTGTAAGGGATGAGGAGGGAGGCCACTTTCATGTTCATTTATAGATACATCCTACCGATGGAAATCGACCGAACACTCGCACACACGTACGCCCGCGTCTCGTCATGTTTCGTCGAGTGTGGGCTACAAGAGTCATTAAATGTAAACTCTACAGCGCACGTTGATCGTTGCATGTTTAATAATCCGCTCGCGAACATATTAGTTCTTCAGTGAGCTCGTCTGTATGAGTGTGTGTGTGTGTGTGAAGAATGTTTTAAAAGCTTCGTGCTCTAGCTACGCTTGCAGTACTGGATATACACGTACGTACATGCAGTATTGGCTCTTTATGTAGCGTTTACTGGATTGCACATCCTGCCGCTTGTTTTGGAAGGGATGTTTAGCGATTTCTAAAGTGGGCGAAGAAGAGTCCTTCGCAACACGGTAAAGCATCCGTTTGGTGGGCTGTGCGTTCGTTCTGCTGTTTGGGTTATGCAGCGTTGTTTGCACTTGTTGCACAAACTCACTCGCTGCGCTGTGGGTTCGCTTCGTACTAGGGGAAAATTTCTTGGAAAAGGTAATCAACCCTTAAATAAGTCATTTTTATTTTCATCACAAACAAACAAACAGCAAACTAGCGGTGATTTTCATATCTATCCCCAAAGAGACGTGAGATTCATGATGATTAAGTTCTGAAGGTCAGCTTCTGCATTTAGATGTTCATGAAACAACCGCAGCTTCGGAAAGGAGAGTTTTATTCACCACAGGAAGAACGTGTGCTATGTTTGGCTGCTAATTTGTTTATGCAGAAGTAATCATCAGCAATCAGTAGCCGCATTATGTGCGCACCAAGAAAGCATCCTTTCCTACCACCGCCAAAAAAAAAAAAACACAGCGGTTAGCCACAAATTTGGCCTTCGGGACAAAAGTTCCGCAATCATGTTGTATTATGAAATTATTCATATCCACTATTTGCGTACCGTACTGGATGCCTAACCATCGGCAAACAAGTGCTCGAACAAGCAGCAGCAGCAGCAGCAGAAGAAGAAATAGGAAGATGTACCAAAATCTCCAAAACTTTTGCACACGCTTCGACGGCCGAAAACTATTTATTCTTCAATTCACAGTTTGCCGATCGGTAAAGGTTTTATTCGTTTCTTACCATGCCGTGACGTCAATCACTCGACGTTGCCGTCGTCGGCCACTTGTTACTTTTTTGACAGTACGGCAACATTGATTTTGTGGGTAGCCCCTTTATCGGAGAGTCCTTCGTTTGGTCGTTCCGTGTACGTCAGCTTGTAAGACGGCTGTAGGTTGGCCTTTTTATTCGCTCATTTCCCAGCATCTTACAGTTAGTTGCGATGGTAATAATAAGTCTTCGCTGTGCACCTTCCGTTAGAAGGCGAAGTGAGAGGAGATGAGTTCGCAAATCGGGTAATAGCATCATCACGGTCAGTACCAATCGGTAAGCTGTGATCGCGAACGGTCAACAGCAAAACACACACACGCACAAAAAAAATCTCACCACACCGGAAATCTCCCTCAGAGGGGGTCTTCATTGAATAGGGGCCCTCTCCATGATTGGGGTAGTGTTGGTGATGGCCAAAGAGAGAAAAAAATAAACTACCTCCAAGCATATTGGATTGATCGTGCCCGGGGTATCTTTCGTGTGCGTTTGAAGTAGTTATCGTTAAGACGTGCCATGTGTTTGTACGGGTAATGATGTTATTATATGCGTTCTCCAAAGTAAATGGATCATGCTTCCATTGGAGTTTCGATTAAGGGTAATATAATGTACCGAAATGGGTTCTTTTAACCTTACCAGGGTTTATTAAACCTCGTTGTCGTATGTAGAATTATTTCTGTCGTTTCATTTAATTCTTTGTTGATATTGGGCAGTAGAAGTGACTCATAGCACTTATAGCGCTGATCCGAATTTCTGCTTAAAGTTTAAAGTAAAGACCTTAAACAAGGTTTATAAAGGCGAACGATTGAGTGCATTTGGTGGGACTGGCATGTAGGTAGGTTACTATGAGCTGCTCGTGAAGAAAACATTACCAAAGTCTCTCACCAAGGTATTGGAGATGTTTGATGCTGAAAAGCCTTAATATATCCCAGCCTTTACTAGAAGTTTTACAAATATACAAGAATTCTACTAATTTTTAAGCTTTGCAAACAGGGAAATATAGTCTGGTTTTTAGTGTTCTCTAATGTGCTGATATCTGCCATAATGAAGTACAGGAAAGATAAAATTACGAGGTACAGCAATAAAAGGTTTATTTTGAGTAAAATTGCAAAGCTTAACAAATTTTACAATTTCAAACCTATAATTGCACAAATTTACCAAAATCCTTCGCAACGTTAATAGCAATCGAATGCGGCACACAGTTTGCAGAACAATTAATATAATTACTTGCCAAAAATTAATTCCCAAACCACTATCGCGCGCTACCAAATGGTGTGTCCACCGATCAGTACGCTCTCCAAACGGCTCGTAACCAAAACATGGTTTAGCTTGGTTTTGCAATTCGATCAGCAAATAAAGGACCGACGCAGGCATAGGATTACATCGATAAGTTTCTGCGTCTGGAATCCTTTTGTTTTCGGTTCAACCCTGCAACCACAGGCACAATTGTGTAACTCCCGGCTGGCTACGGAAAGGTTGCCATTGTGGGTGGGTGAGTCGGTGGGCCATGTGTTTGGGCATTGACTGGCCGGCCGGCCAATAACCAGCATCGTGTGTGTATTTGTGTGTGGTAGCAGTTGTTAATTGAGCCATTTTGGCAAAAGGGTGCGCGTGGTGCATGATGGTTACATTGTTAAACAGTTCATTGTAATCATCCGAAATCACAATAGGATCTATTAATGATAATGCGGTGCGAAAGCGGTGCGTTTGACCGTGCTACGGTGCACCACGCGGGTGGTGGTGAGATTAGGTTTTGTCTGTGCCACCCCTTTCGGGTTGCATACGGTCTCCTTTTCATCCCTCCCATGGCGTGGTTAGCGGTGATGAAGGTTACTGTAACGCCAAGGCAAAACGCGCCCGGTATGCCACCCAACAAAAGTGTCGTGTTAAGTGA
>STHB01000004.1:2325945-2352776 GCA_018908115.1 Anopheles rivulorum
AAAAAAAAAAAAACACAGCGGTTAGCCACAAATTTGGCCTTCGGGACAAAAGTTCCGCAATCATGTTGTATTATGAAATTATTCATATCCACTATTTGCGTACCGTACTGGATGCCTAACCATCGGCAAACAAGTGCTCGAACAAGCAGCAGCAGCAGCAGCAGAAGAAGAAATAGGAAGATGTACCAAAATCTCCAAAACTTTTGCACACGCTTCGACGGCCGAAAACTATTTATTCTTCAATTCACAGTTTGCCGATCGGTAAAGGTTTTATTCGTTTCTTACCACGCCGTGACGTCAATCACTCGACGTCGCCGTCGTCGGCCACTTGTTACTTTTTTGACAGTACGGCAACATTGATTTTGTGGGTAGCCCCTTTATCGGAGAGTCCTTCGTTTGGTCGTTCCGTGTACGTCAGCTTGTAAGACGGCTGTAGGTTGGACTTTTTATTCGCTCATTTCCCAGCATCTTACAGTTAGTTGCGATGGTAATAATAAGTCTTCGCTGTGCACCTTCCGTTAGAAGGCGAAGTGAGAGGAGATGAGTGCGCAAATCGGGTAATAGCATCATCACGGTCAGTACCAATCGGTAAGCTGTGATCGCGAATGGTCATCAGCAACACATACAAAACAAAATCTTACCACACCGGAAATCTCCCTCAGAGGGGGTCTTCATTGAATAGGGGCCCACTCCATGATTGGGGTAGTGTTGGTGATGGCCAAAGAGAGAAAAAAATAAACCACCTCCAAGCATATTGGATTGATCGTGCCCGGGGTATCTTTCGTGTGCGTTTGAAGAAGTTATCGTTAAGACGTGCCATGTGTTTGTACGGGTAATGATGTTATTATATGCGTTCTCCAAAGTAAATGGATCATGCTTGTATTGGGGTTTTGATTAAGAGTAATGTAATGTACCGAAATGGGTTCTTTTAACCTTACCAGGATTTATTAAACCTCGTTGTCATATGTAGAATTATTTCTGTCGTTTCATTTAATTCTTTGTTGATATTGGGCAGTAGAAGTGACTCATAGCACTTATAGCGCTGATCCGAATATCTGCTTAAAGTTTAAAGTAAATTCCTTAAACAAGATTTATAAAGGAGTAGAAGAAGTGACTCATAGCACTTATAGCACTCCGAATTTCTGATTAAAGTTTAAAGTAAATGCCTTAAACAAGATTTATAAAGGAGGACGATTGAGTGCATTTGGTGGGACTGACATATAGGTAGGTTACTATGAGCTGCTCGTGAAGAAATCATTACCAAAGTCGCTCACAAAGGTATTGGAGATGTTTGATGCTGAAGACATGGAAACGTTGTTGTTAAACACATCAATCCAAGCCTTCATATATCCCAGCCTTTACTAAAAGTTTTACAAATCTACAAGAATTCTACTAATTTTTAAGCATTGCAAACAGGGAAATATAGTCTGGTTTTTAGTGTTTTCTAATGTGCTGATATCTGCCATAATGAAGTACAGGAAAGATAAAATTACGAGGTACAGCAATAAAAGGTTTATTTTGAGTAAAATTGCAAAGCTTAACAAATTTTACAATTTCAAACCGATAATTGCAGAAATTTACCAAAATCCTTCGCAACGTTAATAGCAATCGAATGCGGCACACAGTTTGCAGAACAATTAATATAATTACTTGCCAAAAATTAATTCCCAAACCACTATCGCGCGCTACTAAATGGTGTGTCCACCATTCAGTACGCTCTCCAAACGGCTCGTAACCAAAACACGGTTTAGCTTGGTTTTGCAATTCGATCAGCAAATAAAGGACCGACGCAGGCATAGGATTACATCGATAAGTTTCTGCGTCTGGAATCCTTTTGTTTTCGATCCGACCCTGCAACCACAGGCACAATTGTGTAACTCCCGGCTGGCTACGGAAAGGTTGCCATTGTGGGTGGTTGAGTCGGTGGGCCATGTGTTTGGGCATTGACTGGCCGGCCGGCCCATAACCAGCATCGTGTGTATGTGTGTGTGGTAGCAGTTGTTAATTGAGCCATTTTGGCAAAAGGGTGCGCGTGGTGCATGATGGTTACATTGTTAAACAGTTCATTGTAATCATCCGAAATCACAATAGGATCTATTAATGATAATAATGAAAGCGGTGCGTTTGACCGTGCTACGGTGCACCACGCGGGTGGTGGCGAGATTAGGTTTTGTCTGTGCCACCCCTTTCGGGGTGCATACGGTCTCCTTTTCATCCCTCCCATGGCGTGGTTAGCGGTGATGAAGGTTACTGTAACGCCAAGGCAAAACGCGCCCGGTATGCCACCCAACAAAAGTGTCGTGTTAAGTGAGGGTGGGGGGGGGGGGGAAGGGATGTAGGTTTGGCCAAATGTTTTCCGAGGTTTCCCCAACACACACACACACACATGCATGATGGCACATCCAATGCAACGCCTTGCAGCTAACCAGGCGCATCGCAACGGATTGCATCGTTCCGTTCGGCGGTTTGGGTTAATTACAAATTCGGGTTGCGGGGTTGCAACTTCTGCACGTGTCGCAGCCACCACGTTTGCGATAGCGCCCAACGACGACGATCATTCGCACAGCATCCGTGCCAAATTGGGCACGATGGCAAACGATGCGTGCTGGTGTGAAAAGTGTGTGGCTTATTTTATGCGATGTATGCCGATTTTGCCCACATTATGCCGCCCCGAAGAGCGATGGGACCACTCTGTCCTAGCACAGCACCCTATTGATGGGGGGCATCGTTTGGTAACGTTAGCGTTTGCGGCAAAACAATGACGCCCGTCACGAGCGAGCAACACAATTGTCGAGCAGGTTTTCTCCGGTATGTTCGCCACCCATCCTGCCCATCTTCGGGGGCCGGTTTTGTACGGCAGAGCCGCGATAGCCATCGGCGGCTACGTACGGCAGTTGCATTTGACCCGGTTTTGTTGCATCGATTGATTTGCTATTGTGTGTGTGTGTGTTTTTTTTGTCTCCGTTGCGCCCAGTTGCTGCCGGCTCGGCACGGTTTGGTGGTGGCAGGTTGTTACTTAATTATTTTGTGCAAATCGTGAAGGTGCTGGTGGCGATGGTTGTACCATTCCGTGCCTATCGCTACCATCATTGACATCGGATGGCACCTGATAGAAGCGTGTGCTTTGGTTGGTGCCTGCGGACCAACCTTCTTCGGTCAAGCGCGATAGGGAGACAGCTCCCGGCTGTGGTGACTTAGTGTGGGTACACTTTCGCCAACTCATCAGTCGGTAACAGGCGGTACACGGTTTTCCCGCTAGAGGGACGCTTGCGAGACGTTAAACGTTAAGACGGCTCGGTACTGCAGCGCAGTACCCGGTTGCGGAACCATGGCAAGAGAGTCACCCGGGTCGCCTATTACGTACGCTTAATTATGGCTCATTGTCACAACGTTGGTTCGATCGTCCGATTAGTGTGTAGGCTGGTGTTGTAGTTTGCCCCCTGTGTGCAAACTCAATGCCATCCACGGTACCGTGCCTTTCGATCGATCAAACGCAAGGCCACAATTACGACAAATCTTTGCTAGTGGATGTGTCACGGGGGTTATGACATTGAAAAATTGATCATCTAGAGGACATACGCTGGCAGCACTTGGTGTGAGTGAGTGGATAAAAGATAACAGGTGTAGTGGTAAGCGATCGAGGGAGAGAGAGAGAGAGAGAGAGAAGGAGGAAGAGAGAGAGAGCGCGATTCTCACGTCACGTCATCCAGTGCGCTAATCAACTGGAACTAATAATTGTAGGTTGGGGTGGATGGCCCACGATAAGCCCAGGGTACACCGGGCATCCGGTAGCCGGAAGTGTGCTCGACAAATTTTAATTACCTGCCCGGAATTGCCGGTAAGGTGAGCAAAAGGACAAACTGTGTGCTGTCCGTTTGCTAGAGGGTGTTTTCGTTTTTTCTAAAGCGTTTTCCTCTTTTTTTTTGCTTTGGTTCAAAAAGTGGCTGACGTTTATGCTGCACATGCTGTTCCATTGGTGCGGAGTGGCCTGCGTACATTACCACTTGATGAATGTTTTGTACGGAGAAATGAAATCGTTTAGCGATTGGTAATTAACTATTCAAGGTTAAATGATGCACACGAAATCGGTTGGAAAGGGCAATTTTTGCTGGCAAATCGAATCAAACAGAAAGCTAAAATATAAATCTTAAACCCCCTGTAAAATGCTGGTTGTTTTCTGGCGCAAGAACATTCCATTCGCAACATATCCGGGATAGGAACCGGGCATGTTTGTCGCACGAACTTGATACCGCCGAAAAACTTGTTCCCGATTTTCGGCCCGAATGGTGCCAATCTTGTAAAGACCCTTTGCTTCATTATAGCCGCACATACAGCAGAGTTTACGGTTGTGTTTCGAAGAATTCATGGACAGCCATGGACCGGACGTAGTTCGATGACCGATCGGATACCTACAAAACAAAAATAACAAAAACAAAAGTCGTCCGAGACGGTCCGTGCAAACATAATCGCAAACAGGTTTGACTAGAATGTCGAAACGGAGCCGATACTAAGGCACGTATATGGCATCTCGTGCGTGTTACGTTCCCGTTATGACACAAGCGAGGGATGAGATTTTAGCATACCCGCCTCGCCATCCACGTGGCACGTTCTAATTCGATCGCACCTTACTGCACGATCGGGTTCGTCGCTTGCCGCGTTTGTTGAAGTTACATTTATGCGAACGAGCGCGGCGTGTGTTCCCCGGGTCGGGTTTGTGTTGTTTCCCGAATCTAGTTTATTTGAGCGTTTCGGAAGCGCTTCTTTGTCTGGTTGACGTGTTTTTTCGCTGGGAAGTTTTTTTTCGTGCACTCCGGAAGGGGTTGGCAAAAATGTGAAGCAAAGCTCACACGCACTCTGCACGCACCTGAGCGGTAAATTTATGACGCATGCATGCATGCGTATTGCGCAGGCATCGTTCACTCACCGCCGTGACGTGTTGCCCCGTTTCGGGCCGGCTGGCTGGGTTGCCACTAGAAAGCCACCGTCGAAGGTTGGCCACTTTGAACGACCGTGAATTCGTCGACCGATGGCGGAAGCGAACCGATCGCGCAGTGTCGGTCGGACAGTTTCGGAAGAAGCCTTTCGGATTTGGTTTTACCACCGCACCCCGACCTGTGTTCGATGTTGTTGTTTTGTTGCGTTTGCTCTTAGTGGTGTGTTATTGTTTTTTTTTTTGTAAAGTGTATAAATCGTTTAATGCGTTTGATTAATTATTTATAACTTGCATCACAGTGTATTCAACAATGCTTGGTGGGATGATTCAACCGTACCGGGGGCTTCGTACGAGACAATACAAACGTTTTGGTGTATCCTCTACACTGTTCACTGAAAAACTGCTGTCGTAAACGAGGAAGCGACCAGTATATCAACCCAATTAGTGTAGCGTTTGAACGTTCAAGATAATAAAACACGTATACATTCTTTCGGCTCACTTGGGGGAGTGTGTTTACATTTCGGATGTTTTCCACAACCACACACCCTCGAAAGCAAAGAAGAAAAAAAAAAAACGTTCACCTTAATAAGAAGTAACCTCGTTTGGGGGGTTTGGAAAGCTTACCTATTGCGCCGCTCCGACTCTTATTTCTGCCTTGTTTTTTGTTTTTTTTTTTAAATATATGATGAACACCTACAAGACACACACACACACTTGTGCACACACTCGATCACACACACACACACACACACGGTTGAAAAGGTGGGGAGTGGGTGAGGGGTGTTTTCTTTTCCTTTTCTGTGGGCAGACACTTGATAAAACTTCCCCTATATGGAACACGGCACCTAGGAATATAAATTTATTACTCCACTTTCGAATTTACTTGAACGCACGGGGTGGTTTTCCTTCGTAGTTAAATAATTTCCCCATTTCCACGACGCTGCTGCACGGTCGGATAATATTTTCACCCACATCGGTCGAGGTGCCGATATGAACGATACCATTTGCCGGTAACGATATGAGCAATGGTTTGGTTTTTCTTCATTTCCTTTCACCTTGGCACTTTGTGCGTGGGATTTAGTTTAGCGTGGCGCAGAAGAAAGCGCCCAAAAATGATTTAAAAAAAGGAAAAGGAACTAGTCTAGAAAAGGGGGTTGATGGGGCGGGGCGGGGGGGGGAGGGGGTTGTTAATCGGATGAGGAATCTCAACTAGTAAGGGTAGCAATGGGGGTTGATGTATTGGTTGGTCAACAGTCAAATCATAAAGCACGATTCCACGCTGTGGCTGTGTGATCGCCGATTCAACGGAACGATTCAACCGAGGTGATATTTATAGGTGGCAAAGGTGGTAAAGTTCTACCTCCGAGCGACCGGACCCGATTAGTGCGTCTCGTTAGCGCATTACGGGTGTGGGCAAAGTTTGCATGCCGCCCGTACGATTCGTTGTTTGCCGTTTCGTTTAGCGCAACAGTGTGCGCTAATCAATCGACAAGGCACGAATTCGCTTTCAAACACTTGCTGCTGTTCATTCTTCATTCCTTCAAGCACACGCCTAGCGACTTCACTGTTCCGTAATTTGAGCGACCGTATCAACGAGCCACAAGCACTGCTGCCACTTCTGCTGCCTTTGCAAACACGCTCGCTCACGGCGTGAGAACCTGGCATGCCCAGCAGGCGAGAACTATCATTAGTGGGGCCCTTCACGATCAGCCGAACAGGTGTTGGGTCCGTTTCCGGATGGAAGTGGAATTTTCGTTTAATGGTTTCTTTTCTTTTGTTTTTGTTTTGCACAGAGAACAGCGGTTTGTTTGGTTTTTTTTTGTTTGTTTGCACCAGAAACCAAGCACGAAACACACGAAAGGAAGCTTAAACTAGCACGCTGCAGTTCAGAAAACCCGTTGCTTGATCGCATCCCCAGAGGATCCGATCGAGTACCGTTTGCGTACAGTGAAGCTATTGGCTCAAGATCGAGAAACTTGCGCGCACGCGAAGCCACGAAACCTACCGGTGAAGCGCAGGTACGTACAGTCGACCGAACGCGAACGACTTCGAGTGGGAACTGGGCGGTGTTGATCGCGCCTTGGTTGCGCGACCCATGATCGCGAACAAACAACCACAACAACAACAACAACAACAACTACAAAAAATCCCCCCTCGTCGGCGTTAATGAGGTGAAGTGGAAGGGGGGGGGGGGAGAGGAAGGAAAGGGAGGGAAAGAGATGGAAGGGGGGAGGGGGGGGGGGTGAAATCACTCGATCAGATCGAACGTAAATACTGCTGCGTCATGAGATGTTTGCCGCGAGTCCTCTTCACGCGTACGGATGAGGAGGCTGCCCGCTTGTTAATGACCGTGTGTGCGTGTGTGTTGGTGTCGATTTGCGGGAATTAATCGGCGAATGTATGTGTGTGTGTGTGTGTGTGTACGTTAGTCATCTTCCTGTTATCTCGCTTCCGGGAGACATGCGCCAACCGAGCTGCGGGCAGAACTTTCCGTTCTGCGTATAAAATGCACCACCACCACCGGACGCACGTTGCATTCCCGCGGTTGCAGTGGTTGCGGTGTTGGTGTAGGTGTTTCACCATTGCAATGCGCTGGAGATTCCGCGTTTGCTTATGCAATGGGAATCATTTTCTAGAAGCACCTCGCTGACGTCGAGCCGCGGTGTACAGGGATAAACCGGTTGGTGGGTTCGCGTGCCGTGGTGAGTGTGTTGGTTGAAAGTAACAGCCGCACAGTAAGAGAGTGAATGTCGTGCCGAAGTGGCCAAGGTCAGTTTCGCTTTGCCAAAGCAGGAAGACGATGGATGCATTATGCTGCGGTATGTGACATTGGGTTGCGTTGGAGGGATTATTGACCCTTTTTTTTGTTGTTGTTGTTGTGTGTTGTGCCTGGCCGATCATTGCACTTTTGCACGGACGAGGAAGTGCTGGCGCTGGTTTTTAAAGCATTGCTTTGGGAAATAATTATTGAGAGAGAGAAAAAAAAATGCAAGGATTTGTGTCTGGAATTGGAACTGGAATTTATGATTTGGCTCACGAAAGCTTCTTAGCGCTTGATCATCGGCACCCAAGCTTTGAGTAAATAAAATTTCCCAAACTATCTATTGCATTCACGTTTATGTGCATCGGTACCAGTTTGGCACACTGTACATCGGACCGATTGCACAAACCGGCCGTGTAATAAAGCGAGCAAAAGCTCCCTTCCAAAACACGAAAACACGAAAAAAGAAGAATATTTCAGAACCGAACGAAGCACCAGCCAAACATCAAAAATTCCACCCAAACCGTCAAGGCTGTGCACATTACGTGCGCTTGCCTGAGCTTGTGCTCATGGTGCCGACGAGCATACGAACAAAAAAAAAACACACATACACATACACGACTAATGGGTGGAAAAATAGGAAATGTCGGTGACGGTGAGTGGAAAAACCAGCCTACAAACACACATACGCGCGTACGCAGAAAAAGAAGCCGCGAAAGAAAAATACAGCAGTCGGCGCGAACGGCGGTGTAAGTGAGCTGATTTACAGGTCGTAAAGTTTTGCCCAACGCAGCAGCATTTGCCCCGGCCCCCGGTGTTGCTTCGGTCGAATGCTAGAAACTGCTGCGGTGTGCTTTTGTTTCGTTTGCCCATTTGGAATGGTGTTTTGCGAAATGAAAGCGAGCAGCGTGCTAGACGTTGTAACCCCCCGGAGACGTGGTGTTGATGTATGCACACACGATGCCATACCGGACCGACCGGATCGGTACGCGATCCGGCGGTAACAGGTTCCCCTGCCCGGAAGATGGTAAACAGAGCAGCCGGGGCAGTGCGTGCGTCGGTGCACTGGGTCAAGGTGGATCGAGATCGACGCAGCTGACATTGATTCTCGTTCGACGGTCAATCCGTTTGGCGATTCGATCAGAACGGATGGATCGGATGGATGGTGACCCGAGCGCTGAAGAATGTTGAGCCACCTGCTCATGATGTTATGCGCACGCACGGGAATGATTCAACCTGTCGCGTGGTCTTGACGGGCGACGATAAATCAATCGCACTGTTGCTTGCGATTAAAAGTAAATCACCTTGACTGGTTGAGCGTTTTGCGTTTATTTATGACATGTACGTATCGAGTACAGTACACCGAAACACTACAAAATGTATCTAAGAAGTTTGAAAACATATGAATTCGTTCATAGAAAGCGATCTCTACGAAGCTTACACGGGGAAGCTTTTATGCGCCTTTGGTTATGCAATGCGCAACACAACACCAGTTTCGGACTATAGGAGATGACACACTTTCTGGTAAGAAATCCTGTTTTAAATTATTTTCTTTGCATTTTAAAGCATTTGTATTTGTAGCGTTTATACAAGCGAACTTGAGATTATTCAGTTTTTTTTAACACTTGTTTAAACTTTTTTTCTTTTTTGGCAAATCCCATATTCATAATTGTCACGGTTTGTTTTGTAAGCCCAAACAAAGACATTAGAACATAGGTTTAATAAGGAAATAATACAACTCTATCATCAACCCCCTGGCAGCAAACCGTACACT
Organism: Anopheles rivulorum; assembly: GCA_018908115.1. NCBI lineage: Eukaryota > Metazoa > Arthropoda > Insecta > Diptera > Culicidae > Anopheles > Anopheles rivulorum. The sequence continues at coordinate 2,335,414 of STHB01000004.1, forward strand.
TTGTGTACACCACCGCTGATTCAAGCGAATTTTGCAACATTTGTTGGTTCAGCTGCCTGTTCCCGGCCAGAGCACGGCCACAATGGGAAAGGATCAATGTCGGCTTAAAACGATGCGTATCCGCGCACTGCCATTCCAGTCTTTGGTCGTTTTTGCGCTTCCGCCATGCATCTGTACGGAAAGTTGTGCTCGCTGTTTCTGCTGCTGGCTTGGTGTAACGTTGGTAAGTAGCGAGACAGGTTGCCAAGGCTGGCTTCCGTTGCGCGGAACACTTTAACCATAGTGTTTGATGTTGTGTGTATGCCCTTTTTTCTTCTTCCATTCGTTCGTTCGGCTTCCATTAGCGTTTGCCGCTGTGGCACCCAACATACCAGTGTGTCCGACAAACGAGGAGTTTGCCTACGCGTACGAATGTCAGGCAACGTGTGCTTCGCGAACCTGCACTATTACCCAAACTTCACCGAAACGGGAGGGCTGTACATGCAAGCTGGGCTTTATACGGGAGTACACGAACGGGCCCTGTATACGGAACTCCAGATGTAGCTTTTAATTTGGCCGAAGACGATTGCGGTCCGATCGGCAGTAAATTGTATTAAGGACAAGCTTCAAATAAAACTTTTCTGTACAAAACTAATCCGTACTACCGTCGAGGGGTTTTTTTGTTGTAATTATTCAGCGTGCTGGAATATTATATATAAATATATTTCATGTGTTTTAATAAGATATATTTGCAGGTTAAAAAGATGAAAAAAAAAACTCCACAAAAACATCAATTTTTATAGAGTAAATTCAGCCACAACCGATTGTTGCTTCAAGGACCGAGTAAACAAACATGCAATAATTATGTCCCATAGAGGATAACCTTCTTCGAATGTCGAATGAAACAATCAGCTGGATTTATTTTCAGTCACGTCTATTGTTTATATTTACGATCCAATAAAACGCATCTCATTTACAATAAAGTGTTTGCTTGCACTGCTCGCTGCTACCGCACGAACGCTACGGTCCCAAGCAACTTAGCTTAATGCTTTCCGGCGCTGGTGAACACTGGTCCTCGGGTATGCACTTCCCGGTCGAAAGATCACGGAGATACCCTACACGGCAAATGCACACGTCCTGCACCGGTGTGCATAATTGCTGACAGTTGAAATCGCATTCCGACTGATCGGTAAACTCTTCGTAGACGGGATCACATTGGCTAGCGTCGGCCGCTACACGAGCGGCAAGCGATATCAACGTTAGGAAGATGCAAAACGCTACGATCAACACCTTCATGATGAATATGCGGACTGGAGGCAGCACCCGGCAACAGCTCCACTAGGGCAGAAACTACACGACGTAATGGTAGGGCAGCGTTACGTCGTACCGTAGCTGGTCCTTCGTTTTGGGGTTCTGTTTTCACAAGCTGTTTTCACTGGTGGCATGCAGACGGGACAGTTGTGTAAACTGGAAGTCTGCATAGAAGACCTAGGGAAGAGGAGTGTGCCATTCAGCAGCTTACGAATTTTAGGGTGAATCGTAATATTGCTAAAAACATTGTTTGATTTGAATTTACAATTTTGAGAGTTTAGTAGAGAAATATCGTATTTCAATGTGAAATGAAGAGTTTAATGAGAGAGAATCTTTAATAACAATACGGATCTGCTGCTTGAAACATACATTTATGAATTATATTTCATTACGATTATATAAAACAACAAAGACATGAGCCGGAACGCACGTTTTTACACAATAAATTCCCATGAAATCAATCAAAACATAAGTTAAATCGTATCGAATCAAGTGATAATTTATTTGTTTTTTTCCCCCAACAAAAAAGAACCAGGTTAGGACAATGTTTCGTCTAACTCATGTTTACCCAAACATTGGCTGGCATTTTAGGAGGTAAAGCAGGAGAAGGTGAATGTTGGACCACTGCGAAGGACCGGCACTTCGGCCGCAATCGTACACTGGTTTTCGAGCACGCACTGCTTGGTGTTCGGATCCTTCAGGTAACCATCGCGGCAGATGCAAACATTCGTTACGCCCTTGTAGTCGCACGGGACGCCACACAAGTAGTCACACGGTGCGTTCGATGTAAATTCCGAGTTGGCTGGACATTCTAAAGTGCATGGCAAGGTGCAAATGTTAATGCTAATGAACGGATGAAAGGATAATAAGCGATCTTACCGGCGTTCGATGACGCAATGTAAAGGGTAGCTAGTAGCAGCACCAGAGCAATGAGACTCTTTATCGCCTGCATGATGAAACGTGATTCCGTCTCGTTACAGCGCTGGGTTCCAAATCAGGCAGGTCGTCTGAAACGCAAGCTTGCCACCACGGTTTGGATGAAGATTTCTGCGAATGCCGTTTTTCATCTGCTGCGTTCAGAGCGAAGCTACCAGATCGGCGACCATCTGTACAAACTAACCGTCATTTGTAGCGGTTTGAAGTACATGCAGACACACACACACACAAACGCAAACACACAAAACGATAGTGATTTGTGAAAAAAAAAAAAACCGTACAGGGGAGTGTATAAAGCTTGTGTTTAGGTTCTTGGAACTGAGCACATTGTCGGTGAATGTAACGTACATGATGGTTCCGATTCTTTGTTGCAGACATATATTGGGAACCATATTCGTTCTCGTTTGTTATTGACTGTTTGAAAAAAAAGGAAATATTTGATCTTATTTTTAGCTACAGGTTTATGTGTAGAGAACCAGATTGATTACGAATGAAGCAATTTGACTAGAATCACATTTTAACGCACATTTTGTCGTATTAGTCTCAAATTCGTTCGATTTTTACTGTTTTGGGCCTTCGAGGTCTTTATTTATTCTTTAAGACACTGTACTTCGTGACAGTCTTTGTAGCGAATTCCTTCTAAGCTGGGTCTCTCTAAATATTACTCTCTTTAAGAATAGAATGAGCTTGAATTTATGTCAAAAAGAACCAACGACTTTTTTGTATGATTAAAAGTTATCAAATAACCGATGCCCAAGTCTATGGGTATAAGAATTCATAAAGACATAGACATAGAGGGAGACATAGACATATAGTCTGGTCTCCAGCTGGGGTGACGGCGTTTGCTAGGATAGAGCGTGTCCAGCGCAGGTTTACGCGTCTAGCCACACGTCGGTTTCTTTCGCGTTACCCAAATGTGGCTGTTCCGTCTTACCCTTTCCGCTGTCGCCTGCTGGGACTTGATTCTCTACATACCCGTCATTCTCATATCCTATCCTCATTTATTGCTGGACTTTTGTCTAGCTCCATTGATGCTCCTTTTCTTCTCTCCTCAATATCTCTTTACGTTCCTTCCCGTCACCTACGTGAGAGACCTCCACTTCACATCCCTACTAGGTTGACGCGATATGGCCAGAATGATCCTTTCCTTAGAGCGCAAGTGGCTTTTAACAGCTCTCAGCATCTATTTGACTATCATGTTCCGTTGTCACTTTTTCGTTCTCGTCTTCGTGCCACCTCTTCCTTATCTTTCCCTTAACTGTTAGCTTTAAGACACATTGTTGAGCCTTGAAGGCAGATTATGTTAGGTTAATAAATAATAATAAATAAATAATAATATTCAATGCCTCCTAAATCTTTAATCTACTTAATGAAACAACAAAATAACGATGTTTGCCTTGCTGGAACCACTTAGAAAAGTATCAAAACTTGAAGAAATATTATAAGAGATATGAATATGTGTGTATAAAAATGTCACCTAACCATATCCGTCCAATGTTTATACATTTCTCAATGAGCAATGTAGTGGTTAAGAAGTAATTATCATTTTAAGTTTGCGTAAGGACGCTTCAGAAATCAATACTTCCAGAAGAGGTCAAAATTCGGCCTCATAAATCTCCCGCCCTGTTCCATCGCATATCAGAAAGCACAAATTCTGCCTGTCCCAAAAAAAAATGAGACATGCGAAACCGAACGGCCAGAAATCAACGGTCAGCGAAACGTACGAGCTACGAATGCGTACCAGTTTCGTGCGCGTGTCGCAAAAAGCTTCCAATGCGACCCGCGATAAACGTTCCATTCCGACACGGTAAAGCGCAAATCGGTACTTATGCAACCGCATTCCAATGCTGCATCCTTTGCCCGTAACACCACGGCACGAGTTGCCAAGTAGCGATTGGTACCTGCAGCTGCTTCGATCGCTAATTGGACTGCCTGGCAGCGATGCAGACTAGCCAACGGGTCTCCTAGTCACCATACAGCTGCAAGGCGCAAAAGGCATACGAGCATAAATTATGAGCTTTCCAAAATGAATTCCATCCTATCCTGCTGGTAGCACACGGGCACCGCTCGTGTGTTGGTATGCAAGCCGGAAGACGATTATCAGCGGGCGCGTTGATTAGATTTACGGATTGCAAAACCACCGCGCCGGGCGCGAGTATCTGCAGGATCGCCTAAACCTCGCCCGCCCCCAAAATCCTGGTTGTCGCGAGTTGAGAGCAGTGCTTACGCGTGTTGCAGAATGCCCGAACAGGTGAGTACCGTGGTTTCGGGTCCGCAGCCCGGCGACACGTAAACCGACGCATTTGTCCGGCGCTTAATAGTCGTCGCTCACCGAAACAGTCGTTCCGGTTGAGCCGGTGCTGCAGGATACAACTATTTGATTCGATTTTGGGCGGTTCGTTGTGACCGTCGGCGGTGGCGTGCGTGTTTGCAGCCACGGGGGAATTCTTTGTCACGCGCCGGAACCGTTTGGGGAAGTAGCCCTAAGTAAACAACAATCATTAGGTAGGCTTCACTTAGTTACGGTGATGATTAGCGGTCTCGGTGGCGTGTTAATTGATGCTTAGGGTGCTTGGAGTGCGTACCCTTGAAGTGGCAACATTGAAGCGAAGATAGCAGGGAATAGCAGATGATGTGAGGGCGTTTGCAACATGGAAGACGAACTGTGCAATACGTTGTCACCGATGTTGGCGGGAATGATAATAAATATTGTAACTAATTTTAAGAAGCAATATATACTACAACTTAAATGAAAAACACACATTAACATCGGAAGAGTATGTCTGGGCAAATAAATAATGAATCAAACCGCATTGTTGTCCAAAGGTTCACCCTAAAATGGGTTTTTTGCATTTGGGAAGCTCTTTTTTTAATTCTTTTCTACCATTTTGTAAAAGTTTTTCTCATGCTTTTTTTTTGTGAAGAAACCTAAAAAACAAAACTACGAAAAAATATACAAAAAACCGCGTCCTACCCGCAGCTGCTTCTGGTGCCGCAATGGCAAAACAATAACAAAACCGAAGATAGAGAAGGACGAAACCAATCGACAGACCAAAAACCACAGACGAAACATAACCACTAAAACCAACATTACACTGTGCTGGGTGGGAAGAAGGGAGGGGGGGTGGTGGTAGAGGGAGAAGTATGGCCAGTGCTCCGGGTAGGGGCTGAATAAGGCTCGAAGTAATCGAACCGGAAGGCAGCAGCTGGTACTTTGGTACGGAGATCCTAGCCTTTTCCATCCGAGCGGTACGAGCGGTATTGCAGCGTGGTGTAGAACTTTGCACTAAACAAAATAACAAAAAAAGGAAAAGAGAAAGAAAGAAAAGAAAGAAAACCGAGTCCAAAACTCGGGGTTCGAAATTGGGAAACTTTTGATTAAATTTCATTAGAACCTTTCCGCATCCTTTCGGGAAACGCAACATTCCAGCAATGTCCCGGGTTCGATGGGATCGAGCTGAATTGAATGCTGGGACGGAGGTTCGGCTAGCAGGCTGGCCGGGAATGATCGGTCGGGCGATTGGTCGAGGCCCGGACAAAGAAAAAAAAAAAGGAAATCTCGAAACAAAACAATGAACCGTGTGGGAAAAGCAGGGGAAGCCAAAAAAAAGGAAAGGTTAGCTCTTTTCACTTCGCCTGGCGCCTGATGACCCGTGGGGATCTCGTTGAGGTTGGGTTAGGTCGGACTGGGTTCCGGTGGGTGGGTGGTGGTAAGCAAATTATGGAAGCATTCGTTACCACCGGCCGCTTCCGCTGGCTCTAGTGAGTTGTGGAGAAGTTTTCTGGCGGGACGGACTGTAACCGGGGGCGGAGGGATGGAGCAGCAGTAGAGGGGCAAGTGGCAAAGATTCTCGATTATCAACGTCATCATTATTAACATTATCATCTGCAGTATCGTTACTGGAATCAATGGAATGTTGAATGCTGTGAACGAGTGATGTCTGTCGTCAGTGTAACTTTGCTGCTTTACGTGGATTAGTAACTAGTAAAGAGGATAAGGCTAAGGGTTGTTGTTTGCGAAAAGGGGGATCGAAGAGTTTTATCGAGCTTGTTCCTACATTGGTTCGTTGTCCTCTTTTCCGATTTTGACGATAATGTGGATGGTTTAAGAATTTGTTTTTGGGTTTTGTCATAGACCATGAATGCGGTGCTGTTGGATTAATAAATTCAGCAGTGTATCGTTCTTTATTAATAAATATCGATCATGCCATTATGCTTCAGCGTATGATTGAAGGAGGAAAGCATGATAAAAAAACGGTATGCAGTTGCTTCTATGCTGCGGCTTCTGTTTTGTGTATGACGCTCCATGATGGCTCAGTCTCCTATATTTTGCGCCTGGAGCTATGCAATATAACGTTATTAACCGTGTGGTGTACTTCGATTGCTCAGTATTCGGCTACCCCGAAGGCGACAAAGAAGACGATGCTTGTGCAGGTGCTACAGTTGCTGTTCTCTACTGTTTTGTCCATTAATGTTTTTCCTGTAAATTGTTTATAATGCTTCATCGGGAAAGGTTTGTTGGGGAGATGTCTCATTGAAAGTTTTTCGAGCTTAATTTATTACTGAAGCGCACCACATCAGGTTAATGGTAAATTCAAATGAAAAGTTTTTAAAACTAGCATTTGATTGATATGTAAACTCAAATTAATTGATACTGATATTTGTTCTATCAGTAGTTTATTTATATTCGTAAACGCTTTAAAAGTAGCTAATAATTAAATTCACACTTTGTATGTATCTCGAACGGAACATTTATTCATCTTAAAGTCTCCTTTGTTGTCCATGTTTTGTAAGAATAGAATGACGATGATTACCTAGAACACATTACAGTCGCACGTTCCAATTAGTCGAACCAATGAAAGCACAATTTCCACGTACTCATTAATTATGGTTTGCGAATATGCAAAACAAAAGTGAGAACTGATTGGAATTGATATGGTTCTTTGTTACAACAAGACAAATCACCTTTAAGTTACGATACATTAGAAACCTTTAAGGAAGTCACCCTTGTTTTTTTAGACACACTTTTTGGCAAGCTTTAAAAGATAAAAAGTTAAAGCGTGTTGCTTTAATGTGATGGCACATTCGGCCGCATTAAATCATGCTGTACGCAGAAAAAAACGCTCGCAAAACTAACGATTGAAATCCGCATTGAACGGCTTTAATTATAATTGTAACATAAAGCAAACAACACACGCAAAAAAAACCATTTTCATTCGCATTGATTGTACGTCTTTCGGCTGCATCGGTAAACCGATCAATGTTTTATGAATTTCAAGCGTGTACTGTGCCCGCTTCCGAACTCCACAATCCGTGCACGTTAAATCATTAAAAAATCATTCCATGTGATAACGCGGGCACGGCGAAGGCTGGCAAAATGGTTGGCAAAAGCGCAATATTGACATGGTTTGCGCGAGGTCTACCCACCCGTTCCAATCTCCGTTTCTTGGTGGAATTTTATCAGCTGCTGCGAAGTTACCTCGTCGCAACTCGTTCGCTCAAACGGATACGTTGTTCGACCGTTTCGAATCGGTTTACGTTTAATTAATTTAATAAACTCCACGATGGTACACCGTCTGTGCGTGTAGGCGGACGGTGCCAGCTTTGCAGCTAATGGGAAGAAAATGAGAGACGCTTTCGGCTGCGTAACCGTGCGGTACCGGACGGAGCGACAAGCCTTCTCAAATAAATCAAAAACCGGCGGAAAGGAATGATGAAAAAGATGGAATTTAATTATGTTGTTTACAAACATGCGACAAGCAACCGATATTTACGCCGATTCGCTGGTACGAAGCGCCACATCCCACAAGTAAACACACACACACACACACACACAGGCGGGTGTGTAAGTAACGATATGGAATATATACATATATGGTTAATAAATTATGAAATAACAAAAAAAAAAAAAATAAATCCCTGCAGACAGAGGTCACCTGAGTAAACGGGGGGAGGTGTGAACCCTTCTCAACCCGGTCCTGTCACAGGGATTTGGGGTGCATTTAATTCAGTCCGGAGGTCGGCATTTGCGGTCGTTGGTCGTGCAGCAACCATTGCAGCAACCATCCATTTCAATGATCCCTTATCGAAGTTCAATCCCAGCCGGGCCGTTTTTCGGGACCGGCCTGCGGACCTCGTCCAACACTTGTCATCGGTTTTTGTAGGGGGAGGAGAGGGTGGGGAGAAGGAAGAAGGTGGCGTTTTGCAACGGTGCAGTCGCCAGGAACAGGCCAAATGAACTCCCGTGGGCAGTAAAACGTGGGTTAATTACGGTTGCTCGTTTGTGGACACTGCGGATCGTGCGGTTCCGATGCTCAGGGGATACGGTGATAATGAGTGCCTCATTTTTGCAGCAAAAGCGTGGACGCATGGAAACGGTAGATGGTTTCCCGCTGCTGAAGCTACAACTGTGAAACATCCAAACCATAATTGATTGCATGCGCGCCAACTGTCCCGTTGCTTTATGTTGAGCATTTCGGGGCCGAGTTGAAACGATAAACCACAACCACGAACCTACAGGACATCGATACGATTATTGACATAATCTGTTTCCCTGGAAAGTCATTTGCGATAAAGCGAGATGCGGGATACAAGTTCTTTACGCCAGCGTGAAGTGAATGAAGCGATTTATTATTGTTGTTTTTATAATTTTTGTTTATTATTGTTTACTTAAACGTTTTATTTTTCACTTACAGTTTGATGAATTTAAACTTTTGATGTCAACTAAGACGGGATAACAAAAGTTAATCTTTTTATGCATCAACTATGTACATACATTTGTCTAAATTTATGCAATCCACATTTAAAAAATAACAAAAGAGTTTTACTTTTTCGTAAGCTATTATAATCTACGTTTATTAGGAGAATTTTTTTTAAATATTTACTTACGAGATGGGTCAGATGAGTCAAAACAAATTTCAAACTAATTAACACAAACTTTATGAAAAAGCGCGTAAAAGAGACTGATTTTACTTATTTACTGATGTTCCATTGAGTTAATTGAGACTAATCATGGTTTTTTACATTGTTAAGTAGGTTATAAACCTTAATTCGTGTTGCAACTAATTAAGCACACTTCGCCAAAAATTGTCTTGCTCGATTAACGAGGCTGGGTTTCAAGGTTTTGAGATAGAAAGTTCGGTCCATTGTACTGAAGCAAAGTATTGAGCATTACTGTTAACGATAGTTGAAGAGATAATATGTTTTCGCCAAATGTCTTCTATATGACCTTCTGCAATGCCAACGTGCCATAAAAAAGCTATTCTCGCTAACCAACTTGAAAGCTTTCGATGGCTTCCGATGTGAATAAGTACGTAGAATCACGAAAAGTAACATAAACCAGACGGTAGAATACTGGCGAGACATGCAACGAACATTCGGTCACAGGTGGAAGAATGCTTCTTCCTTACCGTACGAAGCAACACACAATCGACAGGTGAAACATTTGCGCGGCACAACGATCCACACCCGTCAGTCACGCTGGTGGTTCGTGAAAACAACGTGCAACGACAACCGACGACCGGAGCGATGCGAAGGATGAAATTAGATTTTCCAAGATCGTGTGCATAGTTGCCGGCATTATCGTGGGACGGTATCGTTTGCCAATGTGGGTAGCTAGCGCACTCGCAACCTAGCGTTGAGCTGTTATTGGTCTAGGACACAAAAGGTAGTAGTGAGTGGAACCGCAAAGCAAATGAAATGCAAACCGGTGAAAAGTTAATTTCTGACGCTGTTTTTCCACGCTACTGCGACCGACGATGGTCGCGGTACGCGGGTGCTGGGTAGATGGGCGGATGATTTTCCGTGGTAATGATGGTCGAGATGACGTTCCGATGCATTTGAGTAACGAAGCGTACGGCANTTGCCAATGTGGGTAGCTAGCGCACTCGCAACCTAGCGTTGAGCTGTTATTGGTCTAGGACACAAAAGGTAGTAGTGAGTGGAACCGCAAAGCAAATGAAATGCAAACCGGTGAAAAGTTAATTTCTGACGCTGTTTTTCCACGCTACTGCGACCGACGATGGTCGCGGTACGCGGGTGCTGGGTAGATGGGCGGATGATTTTCCGTGGTAATGATGGTCGAGATGACGTCCCGATGCATTTGAGTAACGAAGCGTACGGCAAAGTGTACTCGTATTAGTGACGAAGTGAAGCGAAGCAGATCAAAAGAAGGAAGAACGGCACCCAGGAAGATGGAAGCATGTTGAACAGAAATGAGCTACGACCAAGTGTCGCATGCTCGTTGTCACTCCGGCAGAACACAACGATTGGTTAACGGGAGAACGACACGGAAGTGTAGCCAGTACGGTACGGTGACGAACGAAATCAAGTTTAATTAACTTGGCAAATAGAAAATGAAGTGTAAAAATGCTTCCTTTTTATAGTTAATTAAAATGCTTGAAACGATAAGTTTAAGCAGTACAAGCGGTATCCGGTGCGGATAGCGAATGGCGCTAAGAGAAAAGTCGCCGGCAGTACGATGAAGCTCGTCGTATACTAGTCTGTACACTGTCGCCGCAGGCATCCCACTGAGCGTACCGGCCGCAGCAAACAAACAGTGACTGATGATTGTGGTCAGTCCATTAGGTTGCCTACCGCTGGTTGAGGTGGCCGTTGGTCCGTGCGGTATGGATGGTTTAAGTAAGTTCACAACCGTGGACGAGCGCGCTTTTCCCTCGTACCCAATGTTCCATCAGAACCTTTCCGCTCATTAGGCGGTTGTGTTGCTTGGGGTTTTTGTTGTGGTGTTGGGAGTTTTTATCAGCAACAGTATGGAGAAACTTTTGGCTAGTATTGCGGGTGGAAGTTTCAAATGAGTTCACTGAGTAACAATGAAATGAATTGGTGATGATGAAGCTTAATGCCGGTTGCTGTGCTGCGGCCTTACTGTGGTGAAGTGAAACGCATAGCCAGTACGCAATATGGTCGTTTTCATTATTTTTTATTTTACATTTCAAAAATTGTTTACAATAACTGTTCAAAGTCTACTATATAAACAGAAATGATCCATTCGAATTGTAACAAAAATACATAACTTAAAACAGCATCATACATTAGGAATTTCGAAAAAGACCGTAAATGCATCAATGGTTAGGATATTTTGAGTATGGAAACCACCCATGCAATAAAGCCAGCCTTATTTACGAGTCTAATCTAACCGCAGTACATTCGTAGATATCAGCTGACCATCTACTAACAATGTAACATTAAATAATATAACTATATAACATATGACAAAATATATCACTCGCTAAACATCCAATAATATTTACTCAACATTTACTAACATCTCCATCATTCGAATGACATCCTCCATAAATCCACTAAACAACCGTGCAACAATCACCCAACATCCGACAAATACCTACCAAAAATCAACAAAAGAACAATCATTCGTCAGCTAAACATATGAAAATATTCGCCAAACATGCACTAAACAACCGTTCCACACTCGTTCAACATCTGCTAATCAACGAAAAATATCCACGAAACATACACGAAACTATGGCCTAGCACCCGAAAAAAATTTGCTAAACAGCGGAAAATATCCACATATTATCCACTAAACAACACTCTCGCACACGTCGAACATCTGCTAGACATCGGAAACAAATCCAACTATCAACAACTAGACATTAGAATATATCCACCCAACATCCACTAAACAACAAGGCAGCACTGACCCAACATCCAAAAAATATCGGAAAATATCCACCCAACATCCACTAAACAACAGGGCAGGACTGGCCCAACATCCGAAAAATATCGAAAAATATGCACCCAACATCCGCTAAACAACAGGGCAGGACTGGCCCAACATTCGAAAAATATCGGAAAATATCCACCCAACATCCACTAAACAACAGGGCAACAGTGGCGAAACATCCGAAAAATATCGGAAAATATCCACCCAACATCCACTGAACAACAGGGAAACACTGGCCCAACATGCGAAAAATATCGGAAAATATCCACCCAACATCTACTAAACAACAGGGAAGAACTGGCCCAACATCCGAAAAATATCGAAAAATATCCACCCAACATCTACTAAACAACAGGGCAGGACTGGCCCAACATCCGAAAAATATCGAAAAATATGCACCCACCATCCGCTAAACAACAGGGCAGGACTGGCCCAACATTCGAAAAATATCGGAAAATATCCACCCAACATCCACTAAACAACAGGGAAGAACTGGCCCAACATCCGAAAAATATCGGAAAATATCCACCCAACATCCACTAAACAACAGGGCAACACTGGCCCAACATCCGAAAAATATCGGAAAATATCCACCCAACATCTACTAAACAACAGGGCAGCACTGGCCAAACATCCGAAAAATATCGGAAAATATCCACCCAACATCTACTAAACAACAGGGAAGAACTGGCCCAACATCCGAAAAATATCGAAAAATATGCACCCAACATCTATTAAACAACAGGGCAGGACTGGCCAAACATGCGAAAAATATCGGAAAATATCCACCCAACATCCACTAAACAACAGGGCAACACTGGCCCAACATCCCAAAAATATCGGAAAATATCCACCCAACATCCACTAAACAACAGGGCAACACTGGCCCAACATCCGAAAAATATCGGAAAATATCCACCCAACATCCACTAAACAACAGGGAAGAACTGGCCGAACATCCGAAAAATATCGGAAAATATCCACCCAACATCTACTAAACAACAGGGAAGAACTGGCCCAACATCCGAAAAATATCGGAAAATATCCACCCAACATCTACTAAACAACAGGGCAGGACTGGCCAAACATGCGAAAAATATCGGAAAATATCCACCCAACATCCACATAACAACAGGGAAGAACTGGCCCAACATCCGAAAAATATCGGAAAATATCCACCCAACATCCACATAACAACAGGGAAGAACTGGCCCAACATCCGAAAAATATCGGAAAATATCCACCCAACATCCACTAAACAACAGGGCAGCACAGGCCCAACATCCGAAAAATATCGGAAAATATCCACCCAACATCCACTAAACAACAGGGCAGCACTGGCCCAACATCCCAAAAATATCAGAAAATATCCACCCAACATCCACTAAACAACAGGGCAGCACAGGCCCAACATCCAAAAAATATCGGAAAATATTTACCCAACATTCACTAAACAACAGGGCAGCACTGGTCCAACATCCGAAAAATATTTGAAAATATGCACCCAACATCCACTTAACAACAGCGCAGGACTGGCCCAAATTTGGCAAAACAGTTATAAAATGAATGTGCCTAGACAAAATAATTTGTGGTAAGAATGAAAAGTAGTTCGTCTCAAAACAATCTGAAGGAAGCCGGAAACGTTCGTGACGAAAAAAATCGTTTAGGGTTGTTGAAAAAAAATTGATTTCGGGCATCGACCCGATAATTCCCAGATTTGTTTCATCCGGAATGGTTCGCACTTGTCGCACTCCATCCAATAACGACTGACGTATGTTACACGCACGGGTGGTCCACGGCTACACGATAGCCAGACAGAGCATCGGCGGAGGCGTATTGGACCGCCGCTTGGTACCAGCCTTCCGCTCATGATGTACAAGCACACGTGGTCGTCGCAACGCTACTACACGCTGGCGTGTGACGCNTACCCCAGTGAGCAGCTCGAAATCGATCGTAAACAGTCCAGCGATGTTGATTTTCAGCGGCGAATGGTTGAGCGACAGCAGGAATGTCTTAACCGTGTGATGAAAATATTTATCCTGCCCGGGAATCAACGATAACCGATGCACAGCAGATTTAATCCGTTGGCTCTGTGTGTTAGATACGCAAAACAAAACGCCCATCAAATGCATTAACGAGCATAATTGATAGCACGGCAGTTGGCAGTGCAGCTGACATACCAGTTCGGAAATGGCGTAACAGTTCGAAATCAACTGCGCCGTATCGAGGCCGTACACCAGTATCAGCGCCGTACCCATGGCCTCCAGCTCGGACGGGCTTGGATCGCCGTGCGAGAGTGTGTAAAAGTGTGTAAATTGATAGAAGAACTTGAAGGGACGGAAGAAGAAAACCATTAGATGCTAGCTCCGACCAAGACGGTGTGCCATGTTTCCTCCGGAGATATGAACCTTCGACATGAGCTCTTGGAACAAAATTAACAAATACAGTGCCACCGACAGTGAGTAGTGCTGCAGTATCTTCTGCAAGGTGGCGGCACACTGTTGATACTGTCGCAGCTGAAGCTGCAGGCGGTCGGAAACGGCCGGCAGCACTGCGGCCGCTGATGGCCGGTTCGGTTCGTGCCGTATGCAGATGGTCCACAGGTTGGCGAGTTTGTCGTTGATTTCCCCGAGCGTCAATCGCTGTACAAACAGCAGGGCGTAAAAGTTGTTCACGTGCGCCATGTTGGGAATGAGGCTGACCATAAAGAGTATTGCATGGACAATGTTGAATTCCGCCCGTTCAGCCAGCATTAGGTAGACGGACATGTGCAGCATGTAGACGGTGCACGGCAGCAGCACGAGTTGGGCGAGAAGTTGCACTTGTTCCGAGCGCCCGACCGTACCGCGGTGTGCGAAGGTCCGTGCGTTTGCCAGCAGGTCGGTAAGCAGCTGACGATAGGTTTCGAGCAGCAGCAATTGCTGCACGGCGATCAGCACACAGTTGCCGTTGAGGACCAAGTTTTGCCCCGCGTGTATGATGTCCTGCATGCCCACCTTGGGGATCTTCATGTGCTCCGGTAGCCGCCCGAGCTTATACTGCACCCCGGCGAACAGCAGCAGCAGCACGGTTGCACAGGACACTAGCGGCTTGCACGGCACGAAGCGTCTTCGATGGAAGTTGTAACGGAACGGTACGAGACCGGTTGCGTAGCCGAGCACCAGATTGAAGTAGATGGAAAACAGCAGCAGCATGTTCGGTTGGTGCGTCTCGTATGTTTGTAGCTGCACTGAGAACAACTTGCGCCGGTACCGGTTTTCACTCCGAATTGCATGTTTGTACGTACGCGCGTGTGTGCGTATGTTTCGGTCCCTCCTCCGCACCCCCCCCACCCCACCCCGCCTTATGCTTCGATGGAACTGATGACAGTGGCTACGATGGACCGTACCGAGTAACTCAATTAATGATCCAGTTGTGCCGATAATGCTTTGATGAACCATTTTTATCATTCACTTTCCGATTGAATAAAACATCATGTTGCAGGGATGATTGAGAGCGGAATTACTATCGGCTTACGCAATATCACCTGCAACAAAAATTATTAATGATGTACTACACGTACACATTAATCATTTGCGCACCGGCATGGTAGGTATAGGATGTAGGATAAACGATGGCATACTTAGTGGCGATGGAATGATTAATATACATGTGCTAGACGCAGCGAATGAATGTGTTGGTGGTAATGAACAGTCGTCGGGACAGTTTAGGGTCAAATGTTGTTTTTTTCTGTTCGTCTATTTGTCTCAGTTTTACACTACATATTCTTTAAATATTTCTTTGTTTAAGAATTGTATGTATCTACGTTTGCTCTTTGACAGTTTGCTAAAGATGCATTGCACAAGGGAAAGGGTCTAGTGAAGAAAATAACATAAACGCCTCGAAGTATGCAATTTGTATGACAATAAAATGTCGTAGAAAGCATAGCTTAAAGGGAAAACTAATAATAGTACTATTTAAAACAAAAGAGTTTTCACAATTCAAAACATTAAACAAAAATTCAACCATTTTCAACCATATTGGCAGTGGGCTTCAGCTTCACCACCATTGATGGTAGGATTTCAAACAGTTCCGCCGTCTGCATCGATCAAACTTTAATGAGAAATGTGTTTGTGAAAAGGATTGCTTGTCACTGGGAAAACGGTCTCTCCTTCCCGGAGGCACCGGCAACGTCTATTAAAGCGTTGCAATGCCGGAAGAACCTTTCCCATTGGTTTGTCCACCCCCCCCCTCCCCCATCCCACATGCACGCTGCACGCACAATCTATCATCGTCTAATTTTCTGCCCCAACTGATTGGCCGTCCCTGACTTGCAGGATCGTTCGAACTGATAAGATGCCGCTCGGTACGGATGCACCGGGTTGCACCGTACGGTTTCTAATAAATTTTCGTTATCCTTAGCTCTTTTGTCATTTTGCCTGGGCCGTGTGCCGGGAGATGCTCTGCACACGCCGTGGCACCAGTGCTAGAAGCTTTTATGGATTGATGCGCTTAAGCGTGGTTGGAGCGCCTGAACGTCGCTGATGGTGATGGTCGGTTTTTTTTATGTGTTGTTGTTGTTGATCGGCGCCCGTTTGAAGGCGCGTAAGTAGCCGTTCGTCTAGGTTGATGTTTACGCTTGCTGCAATTCCCGGTTGGAAGATGATGAAGATTCATTTGCCATTTGACCGCAACAGCGTTGAGTGTTCGCATGGAGCAACACGCAAAAGGAGGTCACACACACACATGTCTAAATCGATCCATTGTGTTCGAACCGGGAATAACCAATAGCTTGAAGCAGGATGAACAACGTACGAAAACGGGGTTAAACTTGGAGTGTAATATGAAAGTGATGAGCGTATCGTTTGGCCATCGAAACAGCTTCCAGCGATGGTTGTCTGCAGTTTTTCACTACTCTTCCTGTACGTGCTCTGCCACTTGAAGTAAAGGATGAAATATTTATGACACCCACAGTGAGTGTGTGTGTACGGGGTTTATCCTGAAATGCTTGAAGCTTTGATGAAGGCGCTCATATCAGACGGTGGAAAAGGCGATCATGAAACCGGTGAAGCATTGTTCTCATTAGTTTCAATTCATTTTCACCATTCACAGGCAGCATCATACATTCAAAGTTCATTTGTCGGGTGGTGTTTATCTTAACTGATCGGTGCTAGGCTGTGACGTCAGTATTGGTATCCTCTCAATCACAGGTGCAAATGACATTTCCGTGCCTGCTTCAAGCAGCATCAAGACCTATGGTTGGATTTTAATTAAGTTTTTTTTTCGTTTGTGCAGCATCTACGAGAAACGATGGGAAGCCAGTGTGGATTCATATTACGGTTGGAAATAATTAATGCAACCCGGCAAATGGCAAAGGATAGTCTGCGATTTAAATACCGGATCGTTCATCGTGGGCCGATGGGATCGGACGGATCGTTATTTTCTTTTTTTT
>STHB01000004.1:2378192-2402741 GCA_018908115.1 Anopheles rivulorum
CGCGGAAATGCAGTCCTTCCGTTGTCTGTCGTTTTTTTTCCATGCAACACCGATGGAGAGTAGTGAGGAGAAAAAAAAAGCATAAAGCAATAAAACAAGTGCATGTGGATGTGAGTTTTAAATGTTTATTAAACAATTTATTTATAGCTTCTTGTTATTCCCTTCCAACAGTTGTCTCTTGTTTTGCTCGCTTCACTTTTATATTGTTCATCTCTTTTCGCCTAGATAATCCTACAATCATTTTATTTTTTGTCCCAACCGTCAAGAAGTTTAGCTTTGGTATTCTTAATATTCGTTATCTCCCGCTTCCGTACTTTCTTAACATGATTCCATCTGTACAAGCCCGCAGCCCGTTCAACTCCCGTGCAAAACGTTTACGCTTGGTCTCTGGTCAGTATATATTTTCCTCGCTAGTTGCTACAAAAAACGAGCTTCATTTTGGCATTCAGTGGAAACATTGTGGGAAAATGAGTGGTGTGGACATGAAACGCGGAAAACGAAATGTGACCATTGTGTGGTGTACGAGGGTTGTTTTTTTTTCTTCGCCGCATTCACAGGAAAACTCACCTCCTACCCGGTTTGGGTTTGTTTCGGGGCGGGTGTTCTGGCTTATCGTTCACTAAGTTTTACTGATTGTGGTGGCGAGCTAGTGAGCCTATGGTTGGAGAGTTTTTGGTTGTTTGTTTGTTTGTTTGTTTGTTTTGTTTGCTAGTAATTAAATTCTTTCGATCGTTTTATTGTTACCTGACAATACACTACATTATGATACAACGCGTGTAGGCGCGTTCGCTTCCGGCGTACCGTGCGGTAGCGATCAATCTAGAATTTGTTCAAAGTATGCTACTTTACAAACTGGTTTTTCTTAGCTTAGCGTTTCGGTAGTTCATTTGTTGTTTAGGTGTGTTGCACTAAATATTTCACCGGTTTTTGTTGTACATCATGCGCATTAATCGCGTTAACAAAATTCCATTTATGTTTAAATCAATAAATTAAACGAAAAACCAAAAACAAGCAATTAAAAGTTTTATTTATTACCAACAAACCCCATAAAAGTACTGAACCGGTACGGGCGCGCTTCATAAATGGTGTTGCTGTTGCTCGCAGCACCCATTACACCGGCAAAATGTCCAATTTGGTATGTAAATGGTGGCACGGTGTACGCGACACGATCTTTGACCCGATTCTTGTGCGGCATAAATCTGTTTTAATCATTGTGGCGTGATAAATCAATCAGCTGTCCATTTGGTACTACTACTGCACGGGCGAAGTGATGCAAACACGGGCATCAAGGGTTTAGCTTGAGGGCCGTAGCACTTTTGCATACACGGAACGGTGATTTAATGTGTTTATGTTTTATTACAAAACGCGCGCGCAACCCTCGGTTTTGGGGCGCGAATCCAGTGTGCCGGCTGGGTTGATATCGTTAAAGATGATGGATGGAATGGGTGTTTCCATAGGTGGACAGGTGTGAACAACGACGTGGGAAGGGGGTGATAAAACGAGGGCAAATTAATTTAACCCCATTTCGTAGAGGGTGAAAAGGGATGTAAATAGATGGTGGACATTGTTATGGAGGCAGTCATACTACGCTTATGTACAGATCGTTTCGGATTTCGTTACGCATGCAAATGTACAAAGGGACTGTCGGTTTTGTGTGGGGTTAAAAACGCAACAGGAAAAACCAGACACATGCAGGTGGGAAAAAGCGGGAAGCGCAATTTTAAAAAGAAACACGCTCAACGTTTTTTTTTGCTGCAAATAAGTTCGCTTAACCCACGCCAAGGATTGTTCTCGATCGTATGACAATGGTTCTAGGTTTTGCTTCTCTTTCTTTCAGTGAAGTGAATGTTAAACCGAAACATGGCAATCGGTACGGTCGGCGGTCCGGCACATACCGTTTGTGTAAGCTGGGCTTCAATATAAATATATCACATTTCGATTTGACGAGTTTCTTATTCTCTTCTCCCCCGGCATAGTGCTGGCAGGTGGAGAATACAACAAAGAAAAGAAATGTCTGTGAGTGTGTGTGTGTGTGTGTCTTTTTTTCGCTTTGTTTCTTTGTGTCAATGTAAGGTGTTACAGTAGGGGACAGAAAGAAAACGGTGATCGATTGCAGTTCCATTAGCTGAGCAGCTGATTGATTGCATCACACACTGGAGAAACAAACCGAAATAAAGGGAAATGAAAGCAAACCTTTTAAAGTAATCCTGTTTTTTTTATCACCGGGTAAATATAACTTTAGAACAACTTTTCAACCCTGGTGCCTGTGTCCTTTAGACTGCTGCCGTTCCGCAGTAAACCGTTTCGTTCCGTTGCAGTGTGTATCATTGCTAACATGATAGTGTATGTACAGAATTTGCTACGAATAATTTTACATCTACCTTACCGTAGAGAAGGATATCGTCGTCGACACGGTTTAAATGGTTTCCGCCCGAAATCTCGAAATCGATCGTCACGATCGGAGAGCTCTGTACAGTACCTAATCCACTGCTCACCACCCATCTATCCCTCTCAAACCGGAGCATTCTATAATCGTTTTAACTTTCATCTACCGATGCAATTGCATTCTATCTCGACACCATTGGAGTGCGCGACATTCGTCGACATTTTCGTTTCCCCCATTTTTTTTTTACCCAACCATTCCCGTACCATTCGGGAGAAAAACAAAACAACATAAAAACCCCTTATCGATAAAGTTAATCATACCGGGTGTTCGTGGGGGCTAATCTCTGCTGCTGCGTTAGTCGTCGCAAACGATCATCGACGTACTGGCTTGCTTACGGAGTTACTATGAGTTAGTGAGTGATATGCAATAAAATGGCGACACGGTTGTTCGCTTCGTCGTTCGCCATGATCGCGACTGATTTCTGTGTTTCGGTTCGGATGTGTCGCATACCTTCGAGGCGCCCGGACAAAACAAAACAAAAGCACCCCAAACCTCAAATCAGCCGGCAGCGGTCCAGCGTTCGGATGGTACCGGTCCAGTCGCGACGGCCCGACGGTTCTGGTGGATTGGTTCGATGGTGTGTGGAAGAGTGTGTGTATGGTCGTCGTCGTCGTCGTCCAACACGGTGGCACTTCATCACGTACGCGGCCCCGAGTAGCGACAGTACGAGCGACCGAGAATATCTTCCGGTGGTATCGATTGGTCGATGGGAAGCATTCCCTGCGCTTCGAGCTGATCTCGTATCTAATGGGTGAGAAAGATCGAAGGTATGTGGCAACATTGGTAAGCAGGGCGTTGGTGCGAGTGCATAGGTCAGTTCACCATTTACCTGCTCGACCTGTCGGAAAACACGTATAAGATTTCTACCGGCTAGCTTCGCTATGTCCTCCTCGGTCCACCGTTCTGATTCTAGCAGTTCTGCGAACAGGTAAGGATACCTGGAGACATCCTCCAAACCTTGCGGCACTCTGCATAGAGAGAGAGAGAGAGAGAGAGAGAGAGACAGAGAAAGAGACAGAGAGAGAGAGAGAAAGAGAGAGAAACGTGAAGAGAAGATTAGTTAGTGTGGTGGACATACACAAGGCAAATGGTTTCACTTACAAATTCACTCCATCGTATCCGGCACCAATACCGACATGGTCCACGCCTGCCACGTCTCGGATGTGGTTAATGTGGGCTGTGGATGGATAGGATATTTGTTAAACACTCGATTCTTTCGGATTCTTGTTGGCTTTTATGTTGTTTCTTTTCTCTAGTTAGATGCTGCAAGATTTCATTCGCATCGAGATTTCAAAATTAATCCAATAATCCAATATTAAGTCATCGTTGGATATCGTCTGTCGGAAAGTTAAGTTGCCTCCGTACATCAGCTATTTTAATGATCTCTTCTGTCCCAATTTTGGGGAGTCTTTTTTCTCTTTCGGTGCTGAACAATTTCTGTCCACTAACCGCTACTAAACCGTTCAAAAACTTCCAATCCAACCCGTGGTTTATGGTCTTGGGCAACGGGAGTGGTTCAAAATTTTGGTACATTAGAAACTTTCACCAGCCACAGTGCAGGGCAAGTTATTTACGGCACCCTTACTCACCCACTACGTCCTTCAGTGTTGCCTTTTCGCCACAGCTCACAAAATGGGGATAGAATGCAACCATGACCAGACCACCGTTAACGGCCTGCATTCAAGGTGTTTCCGAGGTGTTTCCGATGGGGTGGGGGCGACGAACAGCGCCATGGCCGGTGCGGTTCGGGTGACGGCAAATTGGTAGCGGAAATTGGTTTTCCCCGCATTGGTTCCCGGCCCGGCAGTGTCATTGTATTTTCGGGTTTCGGTTGCATGTCGTCGTCGAGGCAGAAGCGGTTTCCATCCGTTCCGTGGAGAAACAGTGAGAAATAAAAGCGGTAGAAAATGCATTAACGAGCGAACATAGATGGTGACATTTTTAGTTGTCCTTTTTTTTTTGTTTGGTTTTTGAAAATCCAAATGGCTCGGTGCCACCCGAACGAACCACCAATATATTCATAATGAACGTGCGCACACCCAGACACAAAGGTTGAGGTTCGCACTGAAATATTCATATTTTGGTGCTGATTTTTAATTAATTTCGTGTTATTCTTTTCCAACTGGTGCGCGATTTCAATGTTCGTCGATAAAGAAGTGGCCACATCTTTGGCCTTCCATCCGGGCGTATGTTTTTGGTCCGCAGCGCTCCCGGAGCCGTCGCTACAGCGAGACAATGTCACAGCGCAAGAAGCACATACCTAGTACGGCTATATTAAATTTCATCAAATTATGCAAATATTTTGGATCGTCACCGACGGCTGTCCGGCGTTCTTGGAAGCACACAGCGCCACCGATGGGTAAGAAATGTGCTTTTTAAAATCCCAACAAAATAAAGGGAAACATAATATCCACCCGGACGGAGCAGCGAGCGAGAGACAGTGCTGCCTGGCCGTGATTAATAAGCGCGACCGTTCGGTGCGGGGTTTGGCGACAGTGGGAGCTAAAATTATTTCTATATGGACATCGTCCCGTCCCTGGCAGCACAATATGGGATGGATTTTCATTTTAATTTGCTTCCCGGCTAACTTCATTAGCGTTTGGGAACAGTACCGGTGGTTTTTTTTTTTAGCCGGGCTTTGTGCTAGCACGGGACAGCAGGGAGGGGGAGGGGGGGAGGAGTTTTTAATTGGATCGCACCCAACCGGTCCGGGTATTGGGTACACGATTAAACGAGGGTGTCCCGGTTCCCCGGTACGGTACGGTACGACCAGAGAACTTACGATTCGCTTCAGCACATGGTCCGGCACGTTGCGCGAGCTGTTGCAGATGGCATGGGCGGAAGAGTGTGAGAAGATGACCGGTGCCTTCGAGGTGGCCAGTGCATCCAGCATTGTCGGTACGGACACGTGCGACAGATCCACGATCATGCCGAGTCGATTCATCTCGGTCACGACGAGCGTACCGAAGTGTGACAGCCCGCCTATGTGCGGTACCCGGCCCGGCTCATCAACTTTGCAACAGTCCGCCCACGGCGTGTTGCAGGTGTGGGTAAGCGTGAGATACCGGGCACCCAGTTGGTAGAAGGTGCGCAGCACACCGAGGCTCGTACCGATCGAGTGTCCACCCTCGATGCCGATCAAGCTGGCCAGCTTGCCCGACCGATGGCTCTCTTCGATGCCTGAAATGGGGTAAGAGAACCAAATTCATTTAGTTTGTAGCTAATTAAATAATAAATTAAAAGTAAACTGTTACATNCCGGCCCGGCTCATCAACTTTGCAACAGTCCGCCCACGGCGTGTTGCAGGTGTGGGTAAGCGTGAGATACCGGGCACCCAGTTGGTAGAAGGTGCGCAGCACACCGAGGCTCGTACCGATCGAGTGTCCACCCTCGATGCCGATCAAGCTGGCCAGCTTGCCCGACCGATGGCTCTCTTCGATGCCTGAAATGGGGTAAGAGAACCAAATTCATTTAGTTTGTAGCTAATTAAATAATAAATTAAAAGTAAACTGTTACATTGTTGATTGAAACTAAATTGTAATTCCAATTGCATACTTTCAGGCTGTTATGTATGCAGAATGTTAAAAATAGAATATTTACTAAAAGACACATTTTCTCTGTGACTGTAGCAACAGAAACGTTATGTCTTTGATAAAATAGCAATCGAAAACAATTTATCAACATCGGTAATACTCACCATCGGCGGACGTCACCAGCGCCATGTGCTGCGGGTAAAGGTTTACTAACCGTCGGATGAGATCGATCTGCTCCAGCGTTAATTGCACTGCGTCCAAATGTTGCGACGAGCAGGGCGCATAGGCCGACCAAAACTGGAACCAAAAATAATAAAAACAGAAAACAACACGTAAGAAGAGAGAGCGAAAAAAAAAGAAACCTAATAGAACCATCCATAAACGGAAGCTTTATGATAGGGAAGTGTTGCGTACGAGTCACAGTCCAAAACCGCAACACACCACAGGCATTGTCGGTCGCAACCAGGCAGCTGACACGGACAAACGGAATGAAACCGAGCAGATCAAACATTTACCCAGCCAACTCACGGCACGCAATCACGGAGCGGTCGTAAATTTTTGCTGTACTCCGCATCGGAAGCAGGAAGTCGATATCCGCAGCGGGAGCCAGTTCGAGTCCGCAAGCACCGAGCACCGACAAAAAAAAAAAATAAATAAAGAGGAACTCCGGCTCTTCGTGCACGGGGTGCTATTGCGTGTAAAATGATTTACGCGACTCTGCTTTGGGCTACGGGCCGGGTGAGGACAGGGATCGGTATGCAGTGCCCGGGGGAAACGACAGCATAAAACATAAAGCAAAGCGTAATGTCGGATGTGTTTTCCTACCGGGGGAGATACCGAGCACGGCATGTCGAAGTTCGCGGGCAGTGTGAGAAATTTACTTAGAGTTAATTGACTCAGTCGCACTAAAGGTTAAATGGATTCCCTTTTTGGACTTCCGTTCCGAGTGATGCACCGTGGCGCGGTGAAGAATTTTGCAATCGACAAACTTTGCCAGCGGTGTAAGAAAGTCGGGCAAAGTAGAGCACCGAACCGTTGTCAGCGCTAGTCTCACGACATTTGCCGATGATAAGGACAATCACGAAGCATAAAGATAACATTAGCAAAACCACCTTCAGACAAAACTTCAAGGGCTGCTCGGTGTGTGTTGACCTTTTTCCTTGACGCACCGGGCACTCACCCGGGTATCCCTTTTTGGCCAAGGCACCGAATAGCGCCTTTTCTCTTGTGAATGGCAAATAGCAGGAACAAAAAATGATAAAATAAAATAAAAGCTCCCACCGAAAGAGATGAAGTTTGTCCCGAGATTGAAAGAAGATTGGACCGTCATTGTCGTCTCAAGGGGACAATCAAGGCAGAAGTCGTCCCACTCGGCAAATCGCAAAACCGGAAAGCATCGGCAAGGGTGAGGCAAAGACGTACAACAAAGCACACATACAGACACACACAAACAGAGCACCACCCGGTTGGACTTGGACACCCACAAAAACCACGAAAGGCTCGAGAAATTGAAGACGGTTTGTCGGCTGCGGTTTGGCTTCGTTTGCATAGTGTGTTTTTTGCGTCGGGCTTTCTTTCCATTTTCCAAGTTGTGCCTGAAGGAAAGTGGTCCGATTCTAACACCTCACCCCGCCCATCTTGAAGGTGTGCTGTTTGCTTTATTTTTTTACTCATCTCGTTGTTCTTCTTTCCTGTGAAATGAATTATTTATTCCGCACTCGAGACTGGCACCGCTGGCCGGAGAATGGAATGCATGGCCACCTTCAGTGTCAGTGGTTAAAGCGCACCCAATTAAGACTGTGACTGTGCGTCCGAACAACAAGAGTGAATCATTTAATTTTTATAACCAACCCTCTGATTGAGCGTTTTATCTTCAATTAAAAGGGTTAGATTTGCGTTGCTTTATTTATTTTGTTTGTTGGCCTTTGTGAGAGCTTGCCTGAGACACACGATGCACGTGAAGAAAGGTAAGTGTGAATGATCTCCACATTATTCTTGTGGGACGGGTCAGTGTTTGAGCATGATCAGTAGGCAAATTGAGACGAGATGCGGTTAGCTCTAGGGCTTATCTTTTGCATTGTTCAGAAGATGATTGATGTTGATTTAGCTTCTAAGTAAGCGAATGGATGACACAGTGTACACGTCACAGATTCAGAATCGATACGTTCTGTTAACGGGATTTGCAATCTGTAAATAATCTGCCAGTAACCATTCCTTTGGATCTACCGAGGTGACTTCTTTCAGAGGCGATCTTTACCACATCCTAGAGGAAGATGCTTGTGACATATATTTGCTTTTGTTTGCATAGCAAGTTACTAGGGAACTGAGGAAGGTTATGTATTTCTTGGAGTGAAGATAATATCATCAGTACAAGCTTGGAAAGACCTCGAGAAGGCAATGTCTAGTTACAGAATTTACATTCATTCAAGTCTTGAGTGTTGGTCATCTGCATCCATCTATGCATTTATGTCACGAATAAACTATAATTTACATTTCAATTGTATGTTGGAGCTGTAAATGGAAAGTATCTCCATTTTTATTTTTAAGATCTCGGTGGGACTTTTCCAGTTATGGTCAATTTTCCTTGACTGAATTTGCTCGTTGTTATGTAATACATTTATTTACCAAGGAAAGTTCCACAAATGGTATTGAATTATCGGATTCTTCCATTTACTAATACTTGAAAGGGTTTCATTTCCTGATTATAATTTAAATTTTCCTTTTTTCTTTATCCTAGTAGTTAGAGATAGGGCTACATCAGTAGAGTTCCTTCCCATATAAAGCAGTAAAGGCAAAGCACAAAACATAAACAATATTTTCCACTGATTGTCATGTTTTCCTTAGCTTCGGTGCAATCGCTCAACAGTACAGCGCACCAAAAAAGTGCGCCTCATTACATCAAACTGCAACGGCTTCATCTTCGTTCACCAGCGCAGACCACCAACGTTAATGGCAGTCGTTCACCATCGCTCCGCACCGGGGGTGATAAAGAGGATGAAGTTTTCGTGTCGAATTTAAAGCCTCGAGCAAAAACAAACAAGCGTACAACATAAACTTAACAACCGGTCAGGCATTACGATTCTGCTGCCATGCAATCCGGCACCATCCGATAAAGGCCAGTGGTCAGCGATCGTTTCATCCGTTGATGGTACATGGTTCCTCAAAATAAAAATAAAAAAAAACACCAACGGTGGAAAAGCGGAAAAACTTGTTTTAGCTTTTCAACGGTATTCCATAAAATCGAAACACCCGTATCTTGGTAAGGGATGGTATTTTTTACTCCTTGTCTTGTCTGTGTGTGAGTGTCTGCTGTTTTCTTACCATTTTGCTATCTTTACGCTAGAAGTGCCGACCGTTGGCGAGTGTGGCGAAACAAAACAACGGAACAAAAGCAAAACAAAAAAAAAATGTGGAAACGATAGTAAAACGCTAAAGCTCGACAACATCCATCAAACCGACAAAAAGTTACTCCGGCATTGGTTCGCACCGAGATGAACTGTGTGCGAGGCGTGGTCCAAGACCAGGCGGTAACGCTGGGTGGTGGGAAAATTCGTTCGAAAATAGTCCGAAACGGGTGAGTTTTTATCACGTCCCCAGCCTGGGAGGCAGCTAAGATAGGGAAGGATAGCACTCCCGTGGGTGGTTTTCGGTGTTTTCGGTGGGTCGGTTTTTGGCTGGACCGGTTCCCGAATGGATGGAGACATTATGCTCTGGCATCCTGCACGCAAAAGATGCCGACCGTTTACTGATGGCGCGTGTTGTTTCCACAGCCATTTCCATTACACGCACCGGTACGGTGACTGGACGTGAGTGGGTGTTCGTGAGAAACGTGAGCGAGGAAAATTAGTTTCCTGTCTTGAGCAAGAACCAGAAAAAAAAAGCAAACGACTGTTATTGCTGGAAGCTTTCGACGCACTCAGACCTCGACGCTTGTGTCGTATGGTGCAAATCGAGTATCCGGCCACGAGAAGACACTGATAGGCGATGATGACCGTGCTGATGACGGTGGATGACAGCTGCCGGGTGATTCGGGGCCGTTTGCCGTAACACCACGTCGATACTGGGTGGCGACCTTACCGAAAGCGAATGGACAGCCTATATAAGCAGCGTGCGATAGCGCACAAAAGGACAGCCAACCGTTAAAGTTTTGCCCTAGCCGGTGTCGCCCATTATCAGACATTTCTTCTTGCCCGAGCAGTCGAGTTTGCACATGGTTGGAACATCACGTAAAACAACGGTGTCAACGTTGTGTGGATAGACAGGTTTGGCTGTTGATTTCCTTGTGGTTCAAGCACGGGAAATGGAACCACTTTAACACGGAGACTGTTAAGGTGAAGGTGTGTGAGTACTTTTTTTCTTCGTTCCTTTCGCGTTACGCTCATTGAAGATGCTTTGCGCTCTTCCCGTGTTCGTGTTGTCCAATTTAATGATAACTAGTTGAAAGTAATCACCGGCGCCGGCGTCTCATTTTGTGCTGGATCGGAGCTTTGCAAGTTGCAGTGATTAGCTGCTGGCGGCTGCTGAGATAGCAGAGCTAAGCAAAAAAAGGCCACCCAGACACGCCCATCATTAATTTGGACAGTTTTGACACAAGGAAAAAGCCCTGGGTACTCCATCGCTAGCCTTTTTTTGCGTTTTATCAGTGTGCCCTGCTGGTATGCAATGGTGGATGGTGCGATAATCTGAGTTTGAACTAGAGCACGGGAGGGAATTGAACTTACCTGTGCTGAAACCATGCCTTCCTTCAAGCGCCGTAGATCCGTGTGGCTCCAGGCACTCGTCGACCAGGGTGTGATGTCGCGCAGATCCTCGCCAAATCGGAACTCTCGTAGCTGGTTCTTGAGAAACTTTCGTATATTCCACGGCAGATCGTTGTGACTGATTCGTGGGAAGCAAAAGCAGAAAACAGAGCACAATTTATCAAGCGTCGATACGCCACCACGCTAGTTGAGGGTGAAACTTTATGCCCAAAAACTTTAAAACCCAGCTCGCCATCTCTAGGATCTGCTCATCTGGGCAACCCGGGACGAAAAGTTTTTTTGCTACTTACCCATCGATTAAAGGCACTTCCTTCAGCACTTTGCGCACGATCTCCATCCGCTCCTCGAGCTGGATG
Source organism: Anopheles rivulorum (assembly GCA_018908115.1). Taxonomy (NCBI): domain Eukaryota; kingdom Metazoa; phylum Arthropoda; class Insecta; order Diptera; family Culicidae; genus Anopheles; species Anopheles rivulorum. The sequence goes on from STHB01000004.1 coordinate 2,389,288, forward strand.
GCCAAACATGTCGAGATGAGATGGGCGATTATTGTCCAGAAGAAAATCCCGCAAAGAATGAAGCCCTCGATCGGCTTCCGGCGACGCATGGCGCCGCACTACACGCAACGTCGCCGACGTCCTCCACGTCGCCGTTGCAGTCGTCGTGTTTGTGTGCGGTGTGANTTTTTTGCTACTTACCCATCGATTAAAGGCACTTCCTTCAGCACTTTGCGCACGATCTCCATCCGCTCCTCGAGCTGGATGGCCAAACATGTCGAGATGAGATGGGCGATTATTGTCCAGAAGAAAATCCCGCAAAGAATGAAGCCCTCGATCGGCTTCCGGCGACGCATGGCGCCGCACTACACGCAACGTCGCCGACGTCCTCCACGTCGCCGTTGCAGTCGTCGTGTTTGTGTGCGGTGTGAGCCGGTCGGTTCAAGGGTCGTCGGTCTGCCGGGTGTGGGAAGGGATGTCCTCGATCGGACTGTCACTGTCGTCGGTCGATGGGTGATACTCCCAACGGTGGGATCGGCTGCCCAACGGACGAACCGCCCTTGGCCGCGAGCGTTCCGGTGTGGTGTGCCGTATCCGGATGCTGGCAGGTGGTACTAGCTCAGCCCAAAACGATTGCACGAAGCGGAAGATGAAGTAGAGTATAAGGATAAGGATGTTGGCGGTTGGCAGTGGTGTTGGGACGTGATAAGATGAGGCCGAGACTGAGGTTGAAATAGCCAGCTTTTCGTGCCCGGTATGTATGGCAGCCCCGGTCAGGTAGCTTCTGCGCTTGATAACGTCGGGTATGGTGCTGTCGTTATCGATTCGAACGATCTGTGGTACCATCAACGTGGTTGATAATGATGGCATCAAGGTTTGCACGGTGTTTGCCCAATACTCTGCAGCACTCGCAATGCAGACGACTGCTCCCGGAAAATGCGATGGATCTAGTTCAAAGCGCACCGTCAGAACTCGGCATCCGACAGAACTGATTAGAATCGAACGTTGTGCTGTGTGGAGAAATGAGAAGAAAAGAAAAAAAAACAAAAATCAGCGAGAATTTCAACGTGCAAGGAAAGGTAGAATCAGTTTGCAGTCTTCGCCGAAAAACGAACGAATCGGATTAAAATCTATTCTTGGTGAGCCACAAGTTCGCCCGGCAGCTTTCTACAGCGTCTGCGTTCGTGCTAGCGAATGCGTGTGCCTAGGCGTTGTAGTCGAGACAGCAGCTCCAATGTTTGAACTTCATTACCGATACCGTGCCCCTAACGAAGCGTTGGCTCAACGTTTAATCAACAGCGTTCCGTCGTCGTAATTATGAGATCTCTTCTCCCGTACAACGCTCTGCTCAACGGTTCACGGCTAAAAAGAACAGCCATGGGTAGTGGTGACGTGACCAGGATGGTGAAACGATTATCATACTCCACAAACCCATGGCAACGGTTTTGTTCGAGACCACACGCGTTCGGTAGCAATTTGCTCTGGAAAATGGGCACATTTATATGACAGTCGTTCCGGTGCCATAAATAAGTAATGCTCGTTTAAAGGTTTTGATTTGAGAATGTTGCTATCCGGCCGCACGCTGGCAGCGGCAACGTGTCGGTTAAGCAGAAGCGAAATGGTGTTGCGAAGAATACCGTCCGTTGATTAGATTTCAACGCGTTCACCTTGCTGCTGTCAGTAGCTGCTACAAGAAGTCAACTAGCTGCTGCGGATCAAATGGTAACAGAGGCGAGTTCGTTTGTGGTTTAACCGTATCTGCATTAGGTCAACCGCACCCATTCGCCACAACTGTGTACTGTTGTGGGTTGGTGTGCCAAGCATTCCACCTTATCGTATCGCCAACGCATGCATCTCATTCCCTGCGAAAACGGGCTGCACATGGATGCACATCACACAACCGACGGTAGCCGATCGTCTTGGGAAATCTGCGAAAGCTCGGTTACTGCTTGGCACGGAATCAATAATATACAGCCGGAGCCACCACAGCCTGTAGCGGTAACTGATACCTCGTGCTGACGAGCCGAGCTGTACGTTATTGATCGGAAATTATCCTCTTCCGGACCGGGGACGAGCGCTACATTCGGACCATCCCGGGCAACACGGGAGATGATGTTTGAGTAATCGAATGACGAAGATACGCATCAGCTGCAGCACAGATAGGCATGCGGTAGGCGTAAAAGAATACGGTACGCTTCTGTGCTTGGCTGTGGCTCTGGCCAACAAGCAAATAATCCCGCCTGCCGGAAGCTTGGCTAGAATGGATGCTACGAGCTTGACCCGGAAAGCTAAATTGGCATGTGCCGGTAGCAGTAGCAATATGTGCCATCATTAGCCAACCGAGCTACGGAAGGAGATGAGAAGGGGGGGAAAGGATGGGGTGGGTTTTTGGGACAGGAAAATCTCAGCCAGAAGAGGATATGAATCGCACGAATCAATTCTTGCAAACGGGAATGATTATTTGTGATAATATACGAGCGTTCGGGATGGGTGCTTGGGTGCCCGAACAATGGACCTTTACCGTAACTGCCGTGTAGAGTGTGCTGATATGATTGTACTCGTGGGAAGCTTTGAGCAGGATGTGCTTTCATTGCAATCCATCCTTTAGCTGCGATTATTTCAATGATTGAAAAATTAGAACAAAAAATTCGGGTTTTCAACTTCGATTTTTCCACACAAGTGTTTGTTAAGACAAAGAAACGCTTTGTGAACACGTCGGTTGCATACTTTACGGCGCCAAAGGTGGAAATTATAGCGAACAAAAAACGAATAACCACTTATTGTGCCAGCTGAATCAATAAAGGTAATATTATTCAAGTGCCGCCTTTAGCTACCGATGATAAACTTTACAGCACACATTCGGCTGGAGCACAGGAAACTTTCCCATAATCTGCCATCCCGGGGCCAAGAATGAAAACAGAAGGAAGGAAGGAAAAAAATACCCAACCATTCCCACACCGGTATCGGGGCTGGTTGAATAAAATGTGTTAGAATGTTTCAGCGCCTGTTTTGGCTGCAATGAAAGCGCCAATGGTGGCATAATCAAAATGGGAATAGCTATCAGCTTTAGTGTCTTTACCAATTTCCACCCGAACTAACCTTTACCGCTTGTCTCTTCCTTCCTTCCTCCTACTGCTTACTGCTGGTGTTGGGCCATGGTTGGGCCATAAAACGAAACTACACTACCGCCAGTCTACGTCGACCAGGACCAGCCAGGTTCTTGCCATGCTGGGGACGAGTTTCGTGCAGCCGTAAAAATGGAGAGAGAGACAGCAAAAAAAAAAGGAGTTCGACATGCAATTCCTATCACGCACCACCACCGACAAAGTTGTTCTAGTGCGCACCACTATGTCTGGAGAGCATGGGGAATGTTATGACCGGGCGTGTGGATTTTACCGTCTTTTATGCTTCCATTCCACGGCACTTGCTTGGGCCCCTGTCGACCGATTCGACGGCAGAACTGGGTAACGCGAATGGTTGTTCGTTTGTTCGGTGCATCGGAAGGATGTTCGTTTCATCGAACTTCATGTTGTGACGATGATCGTTGCAATCGAATGAAGTACCCGTACCCGGGAAACTGGCAACGGGTAAGAAGCGACACAAAGGCCAGATTTTTGCAAACTACCACGAACTGCCACCCACGATGGTGTAGTGTGCGACGGTACCACGTGGCCCAACTTTATCACAGACTTCGCACTCAGGCGGCTCGTAAAGTTGTGCTCACGAGAAGACGCAAGTGATGAGGCAAAAAAAAAAAGCAGCAAAGGAAAGAAAAGAAAATCTCAATCACCCTCTGCTCAACCCATCCGCCCCCGCGGCCCCTCCCAAATGGTCCCAGAAAAGGATGTGCATATTTATGTGTCATATGGTAAAATTGATATTTTTATCACCCATCTCTATCAAAATTCCATTTGTAACATTTCCATTCCCGCCCGGGCACGGTTATGGCTGCACACGCGATATTGCTTTGGTGCCCATGTGCAAAGTGCAATTTCACGTGCTGGTAAGGTCACGGGATCACGTGCAGGCGGGCATGCCAGCCGGCCGGGAATCTTCTTGTACGGGCAGGCGTCTTTTTGGCTGCTGATCATTACTTCCTTTCTTGTTCGGCGGCTGTACCACCAGATCCGGGCATTCGGGTTTTGCTACGGCCCATTCGGGGCGGTATTTGTATGTGCGCAAACTGAGCAGGTTTTGGTCATTCTAAATGCATTCCGTTTCGATTCGCTTGGCACATGGTATGGCACATGAAATAGTGCAATCATTTCTTGGCAGACATTTTCACTGCTCCGTTTGAGGCAAAGGCGTCTCAATACGTGGATGTGGAACCCGTGTGAAAGAAGAGTGGAACTTTTGCCCCCCGTCCCCTTCCAAAAAGAATCTGCTTTTGTGACACCATTAGTGTAGCTTTATGAACTTATCTCAGCGTCATCAGTTTGTGGTGAGTGCTTTGATACGGTTCGTTAAATGCAAGTGATTTGCAACGCCTTATGCTTTTTATGACAAATACGGTTAACTGGTGCCGCAAATATCGTCCAACGAGTGGAGGGAATTAAGCTTATGAAGCTTTTTTTTTTTTGCTGGCGATCTATTTCATGATCAACATGTTCGTTTTGGGTGAAGTTTTTATTTTTTTATATTTTTTTGTGTTTAGTTGAAGTGTTCACTTCAGAACTGGTACTTATTTAATTAAATTATTTTATTTTTGGTTATTTTATCATAAAAATAAAGCTTTAAAGCATGTCTTCCAATTGTTTTAAATAAAAAAAACAGAAAAGATGAACAAAGGCGATTTAATAAAACATTTGTAACACAAAACACTGAGCAAATATGTTGTCTGCTGGATTTGTTCATGATTTTTATTTATCAGGCCTTTGGAAAGATTAATGTGTGAGCATAAAGAAGACTGCAAATAGAAATTTGTTCATAAAAAGCTAAAGTAATATATCTTTTAATTTGTTTTTACATTGAGTTTGAATAAGTTAGACAATTTTAAAGCCATTTTGTAAATACTTCTACATAGCGACACAAGAACAAAGAGAAGATGACCTAAAATCCAGTGCCATTGGAAGAATAATCCCTACACAAACAGACAAGTCAACTCCGGCTGCCGGAGCTTCCCATGATATTTTATTCGAAACCGGATTGGCACGGTGATAAGAAAGAAGTGAATCAAGTTCGTATGATGAATGGGCTGGAAAAATGCTCAACCACCTTCGCACGGGAATGGCGCCAAGGCGGCATTCGAGCTGCTTTATTTGACCACGTTCTTTCTGCGTGTGTTTCTGGCATCTGGCACACAGACAAGAAGTCGACCGCAGGGTTTGTATAGAAAGAGAAGAAAATGGACACCCGGAAGGCCATATGGTTGGCATTTCCCATACCCACCGGACGATTGCTGCTTCGTAAATCTTTACGTGTTGCTGAAGCAATTGTACAGCAGTATTGGAGCATTCGAGACAAAATGGTACCGGTGTGTGTGTGTGTGTCTGCGTGTACTTTGTGGTGTTTCTCGAGTGAAGAATCGGCATTTCTATTTCGGTGTGTTCGACTCACCGTAAAACCCCAACATTCCCTGGCATGCCTCGTCGATTGCCCTGTTTGCCCGTCGAATGGACTGCAAAGGATTGCAAAGTGTGGTTCCTTCACCCGGCAGTTTGGTGTTTCGGGTGAGGTTGAGCTTTACAATAGTAATTCTTTTCACAGTCTGCTCGCAGCATAAATAACGGCGTACGGCCCTTTGCCTCCGTGTGTGCCTGTTCGTTTGTATGATAGGAATTCATCTATGCTATGCGAAGCGCAACGTTGCCTCTACTGATTTATGCAACGCTGTTTTTTGATCTTCATGGTACGTTAAATTTCTCCATTTGCAGAAAGCGACAATGCGTCGGCGGTTGGGTGGGTGAGTTGGCTGCACCAAGTAAAGGAAAGCAACATACAGCAGCTAGCACAACGTACGTAACGGAACATGATTTTTGAAGAATGGCGCACATGAAGAACAAATAGCCGATGGCTTTTCCCCAAACACAGACAGATCAGCCTGATAATGCCTGAGCGCTTCCGTACCGGGGGTTAGGGTATCATCATTTTTTTTATTTACCCAAGGGCGGATTTCATGTACCTTTTGCTGATTGAATGCCAGCCGGTGTACGTTCAAAATCCGTTTTCAAAGCATCCGGTAGTTGGTTGGTGGAGCGTTTGTTGTTTATCAGTTGAGACGAGGTTAAGGATGCTTACGTTGTCTTTGAAGTTTTTTCTTCCTTTGTGAAGAAATTGGTTGTCAATGCAATGCAAGGTACGGTGGCCGTATTTAATTTAAATAAACAATCATCCACTCAGCTCCACTTGGGTTCAAGGTTTACGCTCAACTCGGAAGAGCGTCCGGAAACGCGATTGTCCGAGAAGCACTTCAATCACCTCACCACTTGCTCTCAACTACTGAAAGGAAACATCAAACAATAAGCATTCTGGATGATTATCGTTTAAAACTCGCACGCAGCAGTCACGTCAAAACTAGGAGTAAAAACAAGTTGCCTGCAGCAAGATTAACCTAACCGCAAAGCATGATTAATGGAGACGCCTGGCAAAAGTGGCTCCACCTGAGCCGAAGGGATAAAGTTTGGTGTGGCCACGGCAAAACCACAATTGCCGTGATTGGACAGTGAAACTTTAACAGCACCCTTAAACCACAACCGCAACAACCTAAGGGCCATGAATGGAATGAAGCTCGATTGGGGATTGAACATCGAAAAGAGAGAAAAAGGGAAAAAAGTCGTCAGCCGGATACGGATAGATAAAATCGATATCGAAGCGAAAATCACGGCATGGTCCATTTCTAGCGTGCATGTGTGCGTGTGGGTTCGCTAAGGGTGAAGGAACAAAACCTTTATTTTGTGGGTGGTCGACCACAAGTCTAGGCCACATCAATCAAAAAAGCTTTCAAAACTATATCCAACATTTTTGATAAATTATCGGAAGTGATCCGTTTTCTATTCTTGGGGCGTGTTGGGCGAACCAAATGGGCCGTAACGGGGAGTGGCCGGACACAGGGAATGGGGCTAAAGTGGTTCCGAGGATGCAAGATTAAGCTGATTGTAGTGCTGAGTGCTGAGTGCTGAGCATTGATTGAAGTGGGTAGCAGGGCGCTACGTCTTGCATTCGAAATTTTGATGCATTTCGACAACCCCAATCCGTCATTTAGGCAAAGTTTAGTCGACCGGGGAAAGTTTAGAGCTGCTGAAAGCTAAACGGTGTTCCAAGTCCCCTTGGGTTGCATCTAATTGAATATAGCTGATAAAAGACATCACTCATGCAGTGTGCTGTTTTATTCCAACAACCGGAATGCCGTACGCCGTCAACATGTTTGTGCCGGGTTTTGGGGTCCACCATTCCCGTCACGTACCCGCAACCTGACAAGCATCAAAATGTGCATTTTTTCCCTGTTCTCTTGCATCTCCCACTCCTCTTCCCTATCATCATGTCGTAACATGTCGTTTCCATATCACGGCGGGGCGATCTCTTTTCGCTCGACAATTGCTTGTCTTACGTTTGGAAACTATCGTAACAATGTTAATTTTATTTCACCGCGGCAGTGTTCTTTATCGCGGCACAATTTGTTCTCGCTCGTCGTTGGGGGGGGGGGGGGGGGGGGGGGGTGGAGGGAAACTTTTGTAAAGTGCTTAAACAACTGGCAACCGGCACCCTTCCGCCCCTCGCCCGTTGGCAAACAGAAAGCCACGCTGCATATGGCTTTATCAACGGGGCATAATCGTGAAGAGTATATGTGCGCGACAGGCAGTTGGTTGAGTATCATGGTTCCCCATGGTACAAGGCACGTTAAACTTACGCCCCAAACCCCCATCCCAGGCTTCCGAAAAGAAACCCGAAAGGGGATGTTTTGCTTCCAGTTCCACTGCAAAGAACTCGGGCCGGGCAGAACGTGTTTCATTCCTCATCGCAACTTATATCTCACTTTTCGTGCTGATAACCTTTTACGTGTCAGGGCGTTTGCTTCCTTTGCTGTGATCTCTGCGAGTCACACTTAATCCAACCACACGCGAACCAACCAAAAAAAAAAACTCTTTCCCTCTAACACACACACGTTCCGAGTAGTCTCGACATTTCTTTCTTGTTGAGTTGACAGGTTTAAAGAGAGAGAGAGAGAGAAGATAAAAAAAACCCGTAGCTGCAGGGAAAAAGTTTTCATTCGAGTACCCTGAACTGAAGGTACTGCAGCGGTAAAAGTGCTCAAAGTGTGGTGAGAACTCAGCGGCGTACGGATACTCTGACACATACTCAAGAAAATAACAAAAAAAAACGCATCAACTGCAGGCAACACTGGCACTAAATTGTCACCGGTGAACTTTTGTCCGTGTCGCGAGACAGACGAAAGGAAAAAAAGGAAAATCTACCCGACCGCACCCAGATAGTGGTGTCATTTTCATTAGAAACATTTTGCAAACCTCCAACACTAAACTGAAATCTCCGAACCTGGAGCAACAAAAAAAAGGGGCACGGGTTAACTGTGTGTGTGTGTTTGGGGTTTATAGTGTTACACTTGCTCTTTTTCACTCACTCAAATGGTTTTGCAAAAGGGACACTAGGTTGACTAGCTGCGCGTCGGTTTGTTTAAGACGCGGCATAACCGGGCAATCTTGTAATGGTCGCAAATGAAGCAAAAAGCTTTTACACACCGACGGATAAAAGTGAGCTGAAGGTAGGGGGGAGGGGGAGGGGTGGCTTGGGAGAAGGGTAAATATCACGTGACCAGGGTAAGAGGCCCTTAGTGTTGTTATCCGTGTCCGGAGGTTAAAGCATAAAAGTTGCAATAGCGCTTCAGTTGATAATTAGTTTTATATCCGCACCGAGCTCAGGACAGTGCGGTGAGAACGGGTTTTTTTTTTGTAAAGTTTCTACCAATGGTGGTGTGTCTTTGCATTTGGAGGTTTTGGGCCATTTTCCTCCCTCAGCATTGATGTACTTTTTCATTTTACTTCTTTTCGTTTGTTGCACCGTGACGCTCACTTGCAGTGCTTTTGCTGTAGCTGACGTGACTGGTGACCATGATATACACACACACACACACACACACACACACACACAGGCGACAGAAAGAAGAAGAAGAGGAAGAAGCAGAAGGGTAATCTGAAGTGACCGATTAGTCCGGGCAATGATTCGGACTTGCAGCGTTACCAGCGACCGTTAATGGACACAGCTATTAATACTTTGCCGCTGACGCATCAGCCATTCCAACCAGCGGTTGGCCTGCCAGCTTTACGTACGACAGAGGAGATTTGACAATTAGTTTTTTCTTAATGGTAGAGTTAATTTTACTGCACCAGCAAGTGATGAGGATGGTTTTTTCCATTTTTTTCCTTTCTTCGGTGCAACGAAATGGGAGAATAATAATTTCACCCAGCAAACTCTAAGCACACGGCCGAGTGGCACTAGAAAGGTAGTCGTGTTCGGTGCACGGTTCTGCAAGTTGTACGTAATTTAATCTGGACCGAGCTCATGACCGCTCTCCCACGGGCTATTCATCAAACTCGACAGTTGGCCAACGCCCGGAACGTGTGAACTGCACACGGGCACGCATGAAAGATCAAAACTACGTTTGGCGAGAAAGTTAAGAGCTGTAAAGTGAGTAGAAAGTTTAGCTAACCGGTCCGCCCACTTGGTCGAACACTCGAATCCCTTCTTCCGACACGTCGAGTGGACTTAAACCAGCCTGCAGGGTAATTACATTTCGAGAAGTTGTCGAGTGCATGTGTGTGCACGGGCAGGGAACGCTAACATGCATGGTCGGAGACACGAAGATACAGCCAGACCATTTTCTTCCCATCAAGCGGGCCCGCACCGTAAGGGGGACACTGTCACCAAATTGGCCCATAAAACGGTGCAAAGCATATTTTATTCGCACGTGTGTTTGTCTTCGCCCAGCGTCCAGGGTCGACCAAATCGATTTGGTCGACCGTGGTGGCATTTTACTCGTTGCTTACGCCATTGCTTGCTCGGTACCGGCCATGAAATGTATGAAATGGAGGAAAAAAAAGGGCCACCCGATTTTTGGCACAGCGTTTGGTCACAACTGTGAAAACATTAAACCACGCTCCGCAGGTCCTTTTATGCGACCGGCCGCACCTTATGCTTTTTTTTTATTGCTCCATTTGAACGTGTGTTTGGCTGTGGCTGTGTGTGCTTTCAACTGCAGATGCATCCACCCTTCCGTGTTGTTTTTTTTTTTAAATGGATTGGAATTGTGCCGGATGGATGAAGAAAGGATGAAAAGCAAAATATGTCTTCCGAAGGATTGCGCGGCCTAACCGACCGGTTGCTCCCAAGCAGCTCTCACGGCTTTTGGAAGGAATGCATTGACTGCTTCGTTCGGCGCAAGCGAATTGCATACATTCTGGCGCTTTTTGTACGGTTGAGCACGGTGCATACAACCGGTCAAATAATGTTTCTCTTTTCACGTACCATCTACCTTATCTTGAGCGGAGTTTGGGATACGAGGTTTTTTTTTTACGCCCTTTGCATTCTCCCGTTTTTTTTTTGCATCAAACCACCGGCCACATAGTGGTCGAAGCTTCGAAAAAGAAGAATAAAAGCACGCGGTAACAACAATCACACGACGGATGATTGCAAGCGGAACAGGAAGCGAAACACAAAGTGTCCTCGTTGCGATTTTTTATGCCTTTTTTTTGTTGTTGCTCTGCTCTCCACGCTGATACTTTCGCTTCGTGCCTTCCGGGTGCGGCGAGAAAGACACAAACACACACCCATCTACACACACACACACACTCATACAGCCCACAAGTTGCAGGCGGGTTGCACAACCATAACCATAAAAATGAAATCCTCTGTATAAATAGGACCATTGGAAAACAATTCGTGATAAATTACCATTTGTTATCGTTGTCGCGAGAGCGGAAATTTATTTGTTTGTTTTTGTAGCTGATGGAATGTTTTTTTGTTTGTTTTTGTTGCTGCTGTTGTTCGTTGTCGTTTTCCCCTTTTTGGAGAGATTTTTGTTGTTTTTTTCCGCTGTTTTTGTCATTGTTCGATAGGTGTTATTGTTGTTGCTTTGTTTCTGCCTGTGGCCGTGTCCTTCCCACTGCGTTCGGTGCATTTGTCTGAGAAATGATGGTTATAGTTTCACCTTGCCATTTTTTGGAAAACGGATTTTTCACGGAATGCAACGAAGAGAAATGAGCGTGTTTTTGTATGTGTGTATGTGTGCAATTCGTTAGCGAATTTCGCTAACCATATTGATTTTGTCTTAAGGGAAATGGATTGCGGTTTCGATCGAATCGGCAATCGATTGCCGACTGGAATATGTACAATGCGCTGGAAGTAAGTTGTACATTTATTTATTATTGTGTGGAGGGTAAAGTACGAGTTTTTAATTAATTTTAAATATAATTATACTTTTTCTGAGGAATGTTACACATTGTGTGCACTTTTCCAATGTATTCTTTATGAAAGTAATTTACTATAAATCATTACATGCATAGAGAAAGTAGTGATGAGAATACCCCTTTAACGTGATAATTATCATGTATTTTGTTGGCTTTAATGTTTGAGACATTTACATCTCTTCTGTATGTTACTACTAATTTATTTATTTTATTTTTGTTTATTTATGTTCCATTCTGACGGCTTAGCGCCGTATTGTCACTACTACTAATTTATATTACTACTTATTTTATACTACTAATTTCTACTGTATGCTAAACTAGTTTAAAATAGACAAAATGTATTATGATTTAAGCAGACTGCAATTGTAAAACTATCTTGTAAACCGTTTTAATGATTGAAAATCAATATTTAGCTATAATACCTAACTGTGAATGGAATTAAACAGTATTCAAGAGCCACAATAAAGTGTATCGTAAGAATTCTAGAACATTAAAAGACAAACTCTTTTCCATTTGAGTTCTTCAAAGTATTTCTTCTCTTCGAAAATTAAATACTGTTGCGAACTTTCGGAGTATTGTATTACTTTTAACAACTTAGCTAATGATGAAGCGTTCAAAATTTATTACTGTTTGTTTCTTCTGTTCGCAACTGGAAAAATAAGGGCCCGGTCGCAGAATGCAAGCCTTTTTATCCTTGTTGACGGCGGCGCCCTCTTGTGTCAACAGCTCCGAACTCCTATCCTGCGTGATCGGCAGGTTGTGTCAAAACTTTGACATTCTCCCGCCCGGTGCAAAACTCCTTGTTAATGCAGCACTCGTTTGCAACCTGCCGACAGTCGTTAGTGTTGTTTACTCGTCCGTTTCCTGTTTAGTTGCATCATGTGCCTTCACGTCGAGAACTGCTATCTTAGTTGCTGGTCGCTGAAGTAGTCCTTGTGCGGTTTGTATGGTTGCCTGTCTGACTTGTCCGTCCTTCGCTTTTTGCACTGCTACGATACGTCCCTTCGGCCAGGTGTTTTTCGGTAGGTTACTGTCCACAACGATGACAACATCCCCAACAGCGATCGGCTTGGACGCTTCGAACCACTTCCCTCTCTTCGTAAGCGTCGGTAGGTAGTCCGCAACCCACTTTTTCCAAAAGATTGTGGCTAACAATTGTGATCTTTTCCAGGCCACCTTCAGCGTTGCAGGATTGTCGTCAAATGCGCCCATTGATCGTTCTGTAAAGGCTGCACCTAAAAGAAAATGATTAGGCGTCAGCGGTGATTCCGATTCCGCGTCGAGTGGAACCTGTGTTAGCGGTCGAGAGTTGAGGATCATCTCAATTTCGGCAAAGGTCGATATAAGGACTTCGTCGGTAGGGAGCCGTGAAATTTTCATTTCCCTCAGCACCTTCTTCACCGATTGTACCAGTCGTTCCCAGCACCCTCCGAAGTGTGGCGCGCCCGGGGGGTTGAATTTCCACGTGAGGTCATAATCGGTGAATTCCTCGATCAGTTTATCGCCATCCACTTCGTTCCAGGCCTCCTTAAGCTCTCGTTCTGCTCCTACGAAATTCGTTCCGCGATCACTAACAATTTCAAGCGGTTTGCCGCGTCGAGCTATGAATCGGCGAACTGCCATAATGCAGGATGCTGTTGTGAGTGTATGGGCGACTTCAAGGTGTACCGCTCTTGTGGTGAGGCACGTGAACAATACGCCCCACCTTTTTTCGCTGTGTCGACCAACCGCTACCGTTAACGGCCCAAAGTAGTCCACCCCCGTATAGGAGAACGCTCGCATGTTTACTCCTAACCGTTGCAGTGGTACATCTGCCATCCTTGGAGGGCTCGGGGTTGCATCACGATTCTTACACTGCTGGCACGCCCGACGAACGCTGTTATACTCCGCTGTCAGCCTCGGAATGCAGAACCTGGAACGGAGTTCGTTTAATGCGGTTTGATGATTTACATGCCTGAACTTTTGATGATGACGTTCCAAGAGCAACCGTGTTACTCGGTGACCTCGTGGCAGGATGATGGGACGTTTTGCCTCTTCGCTGACCCATACGCAGTTGGC
>STHB01000004.1:2403466-2423193 GCA_018908115.1 Anopheles rivulorum
CACTCCGGGCGGGAGGGTTTTGTTTGTTGCGAAAGTACCGCGTCACACCGTACGACGTTGCGGCAGACTTTCATCTTAATCTTCATTTGCGCTGCTGATGTTGTTGCTGCTGCCAACAATTAGAACACCTCGGAACGGGTTGCACGTTCTTGTCTCGGTGCTGTCGATGGGCGTCGGTTGTAATTAAAACATTAATCATGCATCGTTGGCGTTTAATGCGCAGGGCATTAATTGCTGTTGGGGCATTGTTTCGCGCTGCTAAGTGGCGTGAAAAACGGGGAAACTGAAACGAACAATGAACGTGGGACAAATGCTGCCTTTTGCTGTTGTTGCGATTGGGAAACAGCGACGATGTGCCCGGTGATGCGATGATTTGGGGCTGGAGCATAAAGTTTCCGCCCGGAACGTTCGGGATGGGTTGCGTTTGTGGAAAAAAAAAACGGAAAGAATTAATCCGGGAGATAATTCTTATGAAAGTTGAGAACAATTAGCATACGCGGAGAGTGAGTAGGTTCAGCGTGCTATTGTTTGTAATATTTCTAGAAATTTAATATGAATTGTGTTGTTTGCATATTGTGTTCACTCGGAAATAGCATAACAAGAGTCATATTTTATAAGCTGTTTTGCTGTAATCAGCCAGAGTAGAAACGTTGAACTTTGTTGTAATTACATTAATTTTGATTAATATTTAAAGATATCAACTGATTGATATATGTTTTGTTAAATTAATAATTTTCTTAATGATCATATCAATTATATAGTTGGGATGATACTAATATTTGCTATTATTCCTTGTTATTCCTGATGAAGGTAAAAATGATACCGGTTTTATACAAAATTTTAATGATTATCCTCCCTATGTTTTGACACAAGTACCATTATGAGTAAAACACTGGGCGCCTCCATCGTTTCAATACCGTATCATGAATTATACTTGCCTAAGAACGATTATTTGGGCATATCATGAGGAACTCATTAAAAATTAAAATATGAAACGTTTTCAAAGTTGCGTTTTACGATTGATTTTCTGTACATAGATTAATCCGAACTATGTGGTAAAAGATTTTAATCAAAGAGCTCAAAACCACTCAAAACGAGATCAAACACGACTCGGCACAGGGAATGCAACAAACTCAGGAGAGTAACACCACTTCAAGGGGGACTTGAACATTGACTTGCTGAAAATAGCAACACCCCGTTTGCAAAACTTGCAAGCCTGCAAGGGCCCCTCGTTTGTGCCCGGCAGATGGGGCGAAAACAAGCGCACTTCACCGTTCAGGCCCGTGATTCAATTAGAACTGCAAACTCTTGCCGCTGCATTCTGTTGCACCCTTAATGCAACTCAACACCGGATGCAGCTGCGCTACACCGGCGACCCGGTTCGGAAGCAAAACTTGCTCACAATACAGTGCATTGGCCGCGTAAGGTAATTGGATCGTGAGATTTAATCAATGCAATGCCGGGCAACGCTGAAGCGACGATGGAAAGTAGAGCAAACGTCAGAAGCATCTCGAAATTGGTACGAACGGCGCTCAAGAAGACACGGTCTGAGTGGTTGGCTGTTGCAGACGGCAAATCTCTACACCCTGCCGTTGGGACGGAGTGGTCGCAGTTGGGCGGTCCGTTGGCAAGGCGCAATTGTGTCGCACAGGTGGATGCACAACGACAAAAGGTAGTCTGGGAATCGAATCATCCAAGAGCGGTGCTTGAAGTACAGCTTCTTGGCACTTTTCGTGAATCAAGTCCAACTTACGTAGTGTTTCGCTCTGGTTCCGGTTATTTCCGGTTTGAAGTTGGGCAAAATTTGTCTCCATTTGGGAAACCAAATGGGACGGCGGCAACTGGTTGCCGGGCGTTGAAAGCATTTTCCGGCGGGAAGTAAAAAAAAAAGAAACGACGCAAAGGCAAAGAAAATGGTTTCGTGTTTTGAGCATTTTTTTCAATTTTCCACGTCTTTCTGTATCGTCGGAGAATTTTTCGCCCCTTTCTAATGGAACGTGAAGACGCGCAAGGTGTAAAATGGTGGAGGTGTGTAACGTGGTTTCCGCACGCCAGAACAATTTCAATTGTTGTTTCATTTCTGTCCGATAAATGAGTAAATGGTGAAAAGCACTGATTGGTTGAGTTGGCGATGGAGCAACGATAATGCAACGCTTCCGGAAAGGAAACGGAAAACTGTTGAAAGCAATGGGAAAGTTTAAATTATATTTCTTATCCAAAGTGGTGGAGGCGATTTGAATGGTTCGTTCGATCAAGGTAGGAAGCATAGTGAGTCTCTGCGCCGTTGATGGGTTTTTATTACATTTATGACCGATTTATTTAACCTGGTGCCTGTCTGTATAGTTTTTGGGAAATTGATTTGAAGTGTGTTTTTCATTTACAATTTCAATTTCTTAAAAATTGATTTCAGAACTTTTTTAAGTGCACATTTGTTTCGATTATACAATTGAATTTCGATTGTTCGAAAAATCTAATTCGATTAGTTAATTTGTTTTGATTATTAAATCGCAAAAGATTTACCATTGCATAACTTTAGGCGATTTTGGTAAATGTAAATTTGAAGTCAGATTCACAGTCAGCCATATTAGATTAAAAAATGTTGTTGAACGATTTTCGTCAAATAGAGTCAATTTAATTTACTAAATGTATGAAATAATTCATCGCAAGATAATTTATGCTGTTGTGCAACTATAGAAAATGTTTTCCCCAACGATTACGTCTATTGTAAATAACTAAGCTTAACAAAAGCCGAAGAATCCACCAAGAATTGACATTCCGTTGACGTTTTGAAAGGAATCGTTCAATATCGCCATTTTTCGGTTGGTGCCTACTATTCCGCATCGTTTGATTAGGTATAAATCATGTTACCGGCTCCATTTTTTTGTGTTTGTTACTTCACTACGAAAAGAAAAGGCTAAGGCCCCGCATTCGATCAAGTGAAACCGATCCAGATTGGATCAGCTTTCCCGGCGGGCACTCTAGGGAAGAAAGTAAATACTTCCTATCCCATCGCGACACCGAACCGGCCTAGATGACTAGTTGCCAAGAATGGGGGGGAAAAATCAGACTCAATGAACCGAGCTTATCGCAATGGTTGAATGGCTCGAATGTCAAACCGAATCACGTCCACCGATTCGCATTATGGCTACAAGTGCCTTGGAATTCATTCCACCATTTCGCGGTACCCATCGTGTCACGAGCGTTACACCGGGGGGTTCCTGTCGGTTTAGAAACAGCAACAAAGATCGCTTTCTTGATTTGTTTCTCTCGTTCTCATCGGAGTTTTAGACGCTCGATTTTTTTGTTGTTGTTGTTGTTCGCTTTGTTGCCGGTGGTTTGATTTGGTCCGATTCCGACTCCGCATTGACGAGCGGAGCAGTAAATATTGTGTTGCTGTGTTGCGTGTGTACATGACCGCACGTTCCAAGCCGGTACGCAGATGGAATAAATTAATCCGAGCGAACATGAGCGACTGCTTCTGAGGCGTGTAGGTCCGATGATTGCTTCGGGGCTAGCTTTTCTTGACTGAAAAGTTCGTAGTTTTTGCTCCTTTTTTTTTTTTGTTCTTCGATGCTTTCGACTTCGGCTTTGACCCTGTTTTGTAGCTAGAATGCAAGGAAATACATTAAACACTGTGCCAATCGTTCGCATTCGACCCACACCGCCTTTGCGGACGGCCGTACTGCTAAACCGTATCGTAACCGGTGGTGAAAATGGTTTGGAAAAATTAGGCGGTAATTTATGACTTTAAATTATAAGAAATTAAAGCACCCAGGGTAGCCCGGGTCAACGCCCCACGTTGTGCACCCTCCCTCGGTATGAGGCAGTTCATTAACGGTGTGATTTATTGCACGATTATTACAATTTCAGTGAACGTAAATATTCGGACGTGATCGTAGCAGCAGCAGCAGCAGTAGCAGTACGGCAGCAAGCTCACAGCGCCGCATTAATGGAGGCGCCCGGTACCGCATGGTAATGCTCGTTAAAGGGAAAAGTTAATGATTTTCGAATACAGAAGGACGGCGTATGTAAAATCGATTGCGAAAGGTGTTTATATCGACCACACTTTTTTTTCTTTTGTCGAAGAGTGTGTTTTTTTTTTGCACTTTAACCGGTGTGTAGCGTTACACCTGGCTGGTATTGAAATGTGAAGCAAATAAATTATGCTTTGCTTTATGAATAATCCACACCTAACCTTGCGGCACTGTGAAGGTGGATTTTGGTTTGCTGCCTCAGTGTTCCATTCAGTAATATGTTTCCAATTTCCAGAAAACTACGCCACAAACTCGTGCCTGTGTTTTGGAGCTTACGAATGAATCATTTAATAACTGCACCCAGTTTGTAATGTTTCGAAAGCAAAGCTTCGATGGTAGGAACGAACTACATGCGCCATAACGCCAAAGCAAGTTCCGGTGAAAGCCCATTTTTTTTGCGTACAAACGAAGAGTTGTGTGGCAAGATGTAATAACAGAAGAGAAATAAAAACGAAACAAAAAAAAAACACACACAGGCTCATCTTGCCACCGTTACACACTGCAGGGATTATTATTATTTACCTCGTTCGCACATGTGAACAACACACGTTAGCACGTTCGGGCCGCTAGACGGCTTTATGCGCTTCGTACATTTGTTTGAGGAATGGATATTACTGCTGAGGAGCGCTGTTTTGTGTGTGTGTGTTTGTGTCTGTTTTGTTTTTCCTCCGTGAGCATACATATTGTCAGGTGTTTCTTTTTTATGTTGGGGTTGCTGTTCTGCCTTCGCTTCTGGCCATCGTTTGAAGCGATTGTTTCGTTGGCGAAACTACACAAATCTCTACACAATGGATAACACGTAACGGTGGCAATGCGCAACGGTTTGGCAGCGGCAAATGGCCATCGCAATGAATGTAGCTGGTGCGCCTTTGACAGATAGACGAATGAATGGAATGGCTGCAGTTGTTGGTGCCGTGTCGACCAAACCTCGTTAGTGAGTGAGTAATGGAAACGTGTGCAGATTCGTACACCTGATCGTACGTGTCACTGTCGGGGAGATTTACGTCCGTACAATGGTTGTGTGCCACCGGTACCGGTGAAGTTGAGACTGAAGCTTAAGTAGCAGTAAGGTAGTAGCAGGAACAGTGCCTACCTTCAAATGGCAGATGCCGCAGTCACAGAAATGATGGGCGCAGTGCTATAAAGCGGAATTGAATGTAACTTTTGAACTCGCTGCCATAAGATTTAGTGCATGGAAGGTTACTCGTTTGTACGCTAGCATAAATCAGTATTAATCAGGGCGTAAACCAATTACATTACATTTAAGGCTGACAATGCATAACGCACTTTAAGGCAAGATGAGCACTAATAACTATTAATGCGCGATATGGCTGGAACATGTTGTAAAATACACATTTAACAACAATATAAACAAAGAAAAACCCACCAAGAACCCATTCCGGAAATAAACAATACATCTCTTCCCACCAATCGACAGTTAAAAAACAAACAAAACATAAATCAATTACGTACGCACCACGAAAATAAAAAATGCAGGGAAGCATTTTAAAATTAAACGTTCGTGACGATTGGCGATTCTTCAGGCGTGAAGTGCTTTTGATTTCCATTTGCCACGTGAGCATAAAGCAGGCACGTGCTTTTCACAAATTCAACCTCCCTTCTCCTTTGCCCTCTGTCTCACTTTTCCCCATTTTCTCTGCTGGGAAACCTTTCGAACAAATTGAAAGGTTAAAACACTGACCGTATCCACGCGAAAAGAGCGAAAAGATCTATCGCATGAACAGTGCCACGCTGCCAAGGGGTGCGAAACTTTCCAAGGGCAATAGGGCAACAGTGAACACCGGCACCGGCCGGTGTGAAACTGTTGTCAAAGTACGAAAAGTGTCTACGCGAACAAGTGAACCGATTGCTGCCGCACGTATGTTGAATCACGCCTCCGCCGACCGGTGATGTACTCGTATCATTTGCATATAAATTATTTGATTGCAAATCGAGTTTGTGCTACACCAGCACACTCACCGTTCGGTAAACAGGGGGAGAACAAAAAGCGTAGCGAACCGGTACGGCAGGCGTTGATTATATGCTCGACGAACGCGGAGAGGGATTCGTTCGTTTTTCGCCAGAAATCAACAGCCAACCAACCAACGCACTCGGCCAACGCTAGCTTGATGCTGTCAGCGAATGTTTCACCACGAGTCACGAAAATGTTCCCGAATGCGTGTCACGAAGCACCATGAATTTTCCGTTGCGCTGTCAGCCGGCGTTGTCTGGTTCCGGGTCGGGAACGGGTGACACTGTCAATTAAAAAGTGTGACGTCGAAAAATAGCTGGAAATCTCTGCTGCGTACTGCGCGATACGCCTATCTTCTACCACCCCGGCAAAATGTGATAGTTGTGGGTGAAATAATGGAAGATCGTACGATCTGGGGAAGAACAAGGCAAAGCGAAAGTTTTGTTATTCTCGTTCCATCGCCGTACGTACGTTAGATTGTGTTAGTTGTGCACATTTGGCTGGTGGATGGCGTGCGTTTGGCAGGAGCACATTAATTAATATGCTCTGGATGGGTTTCATTACCATAAATCGTGTTTAAGTGTGATGAAATAATTTTGTGTATTATCATCTTTTATCCTGTGCGGGATTTCGCCCATAAAAGCATAAGTGCTGATGCAAGTGGTTTGACTCTTGCTTTTTTTTGTTTCGTCATGTTCTTTATGGATTTAAGATTTCATTTGTATGCTCCGTTGCAAAAGCTCATATAGTTGAAATCAAATTACACGAGATCAGTTAATCTTTCAGCTGAAAGCGCCTTTTTGTTGTTGATATGTAAATCCGAATGCATACTTTTAGGCGAATTCGATGATGTCTTTGCATGGGTCGTTAAAGCAAACTACGTTATGCACTTTGCTGCTGGTGTTTTAAAGGTAAAGTTCAAACAAGAAGCGTTTGTCCTCCGTTTCGTTCGTGCAACATTACCTAATGCCGTTTACTCTACCATCGGTTGAATGTTTTATTTTAGCCCCATTGCCCCGTACGAGTCGCTTACCCGGTGAAAGCCTAATAACTCCTCGAAAGAAACTACACCATCAGGTGTGTAAATTAAGTGGCACATGAGGCTCGAAGCATGGCAGCAAACAGTAGCACCGTATCCGTATCCTGGTCGGTTGCCGATGGTGTGCTGTTAGACCAAGACACTGTGCTATGGGTGCTTGCCCTAAAAGCATGCAATACCCACAGAAGCGAAACACTTACCTGAAGGTGAAAAAAGAGGAGCCCAGACGATGGGTGGAGCATTTTAACAAGATGTTAACAGTCGAAAGCCGTCGACTGTGTAGAGGGAGGAGAGTGGCACGGGGATTGGGTGAGGCCAGAAGGACCGGAAACGTTTGGTTCGTTAAACATCCGCTCCCTCGATACCCGATACGACGTGAAGGCCACAGGAATGTAGATTCACTTACGTTCCGAAACCGCTCAGGCTTTTGTTGATTATCTTTCGTTTACAAGAAAAACGAGCCCACCCGAGCTATCAGCATAAATCTGGCACACCACGGGAGCAGGAAGGTTGCCCCCCCCCACCGGTTGTGTGAGTGTGTGAGATCGTACGAGTGTTTGCATGTGTTTGAAGATGGCTGCGTGCGGTATCTGCTAATAAAACAAAAGAAAAGCAAAAAAAAAACCGAACGACAAGAATGGTTTTGCCGAAACGAAAGGCAAACTGGCATGCGGCACTAGAAAAGAAGAATCCACCACCGAGTCTCATTCACCCGCCCCACCAGGAACGGTAGTTAGTGAAAATATTTACCCACGGGGTTTAATTAAACGCTGTCGGCACGTGAGAAGCGCCAAATGACTCGCGCGGGATCGACGACCGGCTCCGTCGAACACCCGTCGGAGCGAACCCGCCAGCAGGTTCGTGACTATTTGCACACATTTTATCACGGTGGAAATCGTGCATGTTGCTTTGCAGCCCTTACAGCGAACCGCCGTACCGGTTGCCCACCCATGGTACAGGGGATTAGTCTTTCACACGAAAGGCTTCTGCACGTGCACTAGGCGGTAAAGGTGTTCGTGCCACGGTACCTGCCTTCGGCCAAGGTGTGCACGGTCTTCGTTCACTTCGCGCACAATGAAAAGCGAAAAGTAGTTTGAAGATTTGAAATTGAAAGCCAAACCCGATGGCAATGGCACTGACATCGGGAACGGTGCTGCGGCCTGCAGAGGGCGAAACGGCAACAACGGCTTTGCTTTATTTCTCGAGGCGAAAAGTTTTTCCCTCAGCCCACCGGGCTCTGTGTTTGCGATCGTTTAGCAGTGGAGAAATTGTTGACGGGAATAAAGGAAGAAGATGGGAGGCAGAGGGATGGGAATCATACAGCCATAATGTAAATAACGGCGAAAACATTTACCAGCCAAGTCAATCACCCGTGGCTTAGTGCAAAAGTTGGACAAAGTTCAATCGACCGTGACCGAGTATCGCTCGGTCGGTGCCAGAACCGGTGCGCTTAGATGATGTATCGGTGGTGTGTAGGGTCGATGTCGATAGCTGTCCTCCCTCCCACCTCCCCCCCTCCAACCAACTAAGGTCGAACCTTAGGGGGTGGGTGTGAGGGGGGCGAACTCTTAAAGTGTTTTTCAAGTGGAGCATTTTGTAGGGCAGAATTTAAATACCGACTTGGGCATTTAATTGAGCTGTGTGTTCGTTACGGGAATGTGTTTTCTTCGCTGAATCGTTTAACTGTTTTACACACGCTTGAACTGTGTGCGCTTCTCACTGCAGTATCTTTTTCTTTCTCTCGCTCCCTTGTCTTTCACTTGAACTTATCACAAACCACCGCGGCAGGTCTTTCGTCTTTGGAAATGGAAAGGAACAAAGCAGAGAGTTTTACTCCGTTTATAATTTTGCCCATTAAAAATAAGTGGAGTAGCTTACTTTTCCTCTTCTGTTTTTTTGTTTTGTTTTTGTTGTACTCCACTGTCCTTGCGGTAAGACAGTGCGCAGCGAGTGATGAACGGTTGGGTCAAATTACAACCATCTCCGTACGGGGCTTTTGACTGCGGTGCAATAAAACAGTGTACCGCATCTTCTGTGTGTTTTTTTTTGGCCAGTGACGTACACGCCCGAGTGACAGCTTCCTGGTTTTGAAAGCACGTTAAGCATTTAAACAAAACTCAGCTAGTTCGCACGGTGCCACGGCGCATTCTTTCAATTGTGGCGTACAGTTGGGCGGTATTTTTTTTTTTACTTACGATCGTCTTTAGCGCATCGTTACCGGCTGAAGACAGCGCAAAAAAAAGAAAATGGTGGTTGGCTTTCATATTTTTGCTCATCGGTGGTCATAGTTTTTGTGGTCTCCTTGCCCATCCGATCAGCGAACACAGGTTTGGGCACAAGTAAATGGAAGTGCTTTTTATTTTGCGTTCTGCCACGGTTACACCTGCTGTCCCGTGCCACGTGAAAGTTAGGGCCGCTGCACAGATGAGACGTGGACCTTCGCCGTGCTCATTTCTGTCGGTGTCACTTTTAATGAAACCGAATTTCTTTTTAAACCACCTTAATGGCTTTTTCTTATCAACGCCGGACGGAATGTCTCATTACGGTGGCTGGCTGTGCCGTGCGTCGGCTTTGAATACATCATTAGGATGACCGGTTGGCGCAAGCAACAACAACAACAAGAAAAACGAACTGCACGGACAGGGACTTGTTTGTCCTTGGGGTTTTAATGGCGTTTCCGGCACTCTTTTTTCTTTTACTGCGAAATAGTTTCGAAATAGCAAGGTGATGGCGAACCTTGTAAGTGGAAAATGGAATCATAAAAACTTACTTCACTGTATTGTTTGTGTTTTTGATGATGAGTGCTGGCGTCCACTTTCCTTCGGTGCAACCTGAAACGACATAAACAAACGCGAAGGAAAAGAAATATATTATTTGCAAGCGTTTCAAAGACATAAAGCGGTTGGAAAAAAAACCGTCATTCAAATGAGAAAGTAATGAATACTTTGTACCGTGAATTGCATACTTCCAGGGGTTTTCTTTTCAAAAGAAACAAAAATTTCCATTGAAGAAACAAACGTCATCGTCACCAAACCTGGCCATCGTAGCTAGTAAAAGACCAACAATTCCAACACTCTTTAAATCACTTAAACGCAAGCATATAGCTTTCTCTCTTTCTCTCTCTCTCTCTTTCTCTCTCTCTCTCTTTCTCTCTCTCTCTTTCTCTCTCTCTCTTTCTCTCTATCGTTTAAATGATACTTTAAAATACTTCAATCTTAGCTGGTCAAAAGTTTATTATTATTATTGGAAAACTCGTTCAGCACGGGAGTGGTTGCGTGCGACTTTTCAAAAGTCTATCACTTTTGCCACCTCTCGTTGGACAAGAAAAAGGTCCTCGTCCTATTGAGCGAGCCCCAATAATCCCTGCTGTTATATCTTTGCGTTTATTTGCTTCAAAAGTAGTGACAGGTCAGAGCGAACATACCAACCCAATATGGGTGGTTCAGATTCGAAGAAATCTCAATCCCATGCTGGCCTGTGCGGAGTGGAGCAACTCAAAGCCAAACCCGGTGTGTTGTTCCTATGTTCGGACGCATCCTTCGATCGGATTTGCACAGATTCGGAGAAAATCACCGTGACGCAAAGGGTCCCAACAGTGGAATGGTTCATCCGATTCCATTAGCCGGACCGGCTCGGCGCTGAGTCCGTGTGTACGATTGCTACATAGCTATTTGCGTGTGAAAAGACCGAACTGAATGGAAAGTGTTTGCTTTTGGCAGTTGGGAGCACCGGGCGGTCAGGTCGGGTGCAACCTTCCTCTTCATCCGAGAGAGAAAAAAAAGGGTGACGCATAATCCTCAGATAATTTGCTACCGATACATTCGGTACAGCAGGGACCAGTACCGCTGAGAGTTGGCCACCATTTTCCGTTCGCCTGAAGGTAGAACGAACGGTGTCGGTCGGGAAATAAGATAGACGAATGCGCATCCAAAGTCGACGGCAATGCGAAGCGAGTCACAGTCAGAAGGATTTTCATCAATCGGTCACTCGATTTCTTTTCATCCCTTTTTTTACCGGAGTCGACCAGAGTAAAATGGATACAGAAAACATTTATCTGTTTCCTTGGCGTCATTCGGATGGCTCGTACCGGCGAGTGCCCAGCGGCGAGTGTTTATCACCGGAAATTCACATTCCGATGTGTTCGTTCGTCCCCAAAAAAAAGGAACCCTCCGTTCCGTAGGAGGCAGGCAGATTATTCAGGCAAAATAGATTTCAAGTAGGAGTCCGGAGTTTTCTCTTTTCCTTTTTATATTCACTCTTATCATCAGCACCGGCAAGCATAGGTAGCAAAAACCCGAGCAATTCCTTCCCATCATCCGAAAAGTGGAAGGTCTTTGCCTGTTTAGCTGTACCGGCCGGGTATCGTCGGTCGTTCTGTTATTCTTTATTTCTATCTTCAGCCGATCGTGTCCGAAATGAAATGTGATCCCTTCTTTTTTTTCTGGTCCAGCTGAGGTTTTGTGGATTGATAGCGTGGGAAAAACATTTTATTCGCTCGCAAATGGTTGTATTGCTGAGGAGAAGGTTCGAAGGAAAAAAGGAAAATGGATCTTGTTGGGGAAATTATGCAGCATAAAATCACATCATCTTGCGGAAGACTGTCTTGCTGTGCTGTGATGGTTTGTGTTCGTGTTTGTCTACCGAACGTTTTCACACTTCTTAATCGTCACGTAAAGCGAATCAAGTCATTCGCAAATGTGCACGAATGAAAATATGTCACCTTTACCTGTGTGCGTGAAGAAGGTAATGAAAAGATGTTTTGAAGACGAAAAAAAATTCCCCTGCTCGATTGGCACGATAAATAGAGGCATTTCGAGCGTATGGGAGACATAATTCCTGTCGAGTTTCAAACAATTTATCTTCAAACGTGTTTCGACCTCATCGGTGAGCTCAAACATTTGACGCACCCAGCATCGTCCAAAGATAGCAGCCAGCACGGATCCTTGTCAAATTACCCCATTCGAATGCATTACCGGGCGAGTTGCTTTGAAATTTGAGACATCGACATGATTGCATAAAAGACCTGCACTGTTTGAAGATCGTGTGCGAGTGAAGTAATCATTCTTCACCGGTTTGCTACCGTAGCGGAGGCGTAAGTGAGAGCAAGACCTAGATCCATTTGCTGAGGGTGACGTGACTAGATCCGGTTTTTCGGAAAAAGCTACCCATCCCTTAAAACGGGGTCGCGTGCTTCTTCCGTATCATGTGTGCATATTTAGTACCCGGGGATGAAGGTTTGATGAAGCGNATTGCATAAAAGACCTGCACTGTTTGAAGATCGTGTGCGAGTGAAGTAATCATTCTTCACCGGTTTGCTACCGTAGCGGAGGCGTAAGTGAGAGCAAGACCTAGATCCATTTGCTGAGGGTGACGTGACTAGATCCGGTTTTTCGGAAAAAGCTACCCATCCCTTAAAACGGGGTCGCGTGCTTCTTCCGTATCATGTGTGCATATTTAGTACCCGGGGATGAAGGTTTGATGAAGCGTAACAGACGTGTGTGTGTGTGTATGACGTCGATGTATGGGATCGTTCGTGTCTGTGGCGACTATGTTTGCCCTCCTGCCACTGGGGTGCTCCATTAACTGGTTCGACTTTTCTTCGGTTTGTACGGTACGGTAATAGCTTTATAAGTGATGAAACATAATACACTCCACTCCACGGCGAAGGATCGGGGTTTTCGACCAAGGTAAGGGTATATGCTCTGATCCGAACATAAACAGCTACCGTATGAAACTTTAGACTTTGGTTGCCGAACACAGAGACCCCATCTGGTAGGTGGATCTTGGGTGGATCGCATCAAAAACCGGAAGCTCTTTAAAATTGCATGAAAATAAACTTTGAAGGAAAATTGCAATCCAATGTGTTAGCAGCTGATTAGTGAACAAGGTTTACTTTAACAACATATTAGAAATAGCGTTGCAGCTTATTTCTCCTTCCAAACAATCACAAATAAACGAAACAATGTGTAATTTTGTGGCTCAAACACGTAGTTAATGGGATGCCACATAATCCTTCGATATTTACATTCACTCCCACGACTGAAGCAGAGTGATTGAAAAGGGGGAATCATTCCGTTGCGACAGCATAACTAATCACCTTAAATTATAGTTCACAATCGAAACCTGTACGATGATTAGTATAACAACGGGTTTTTATGCGACTCAATTACGCGTGGTGTAATTAGCGTAACAAGCTTTTGCATAATTTTCCAACCACACACAATGACAACGCTCAACCTCAACCCAACCGGGTCGTAATCGGATCGTCGGTGAGGACAGACCATTACCATGAACAGCAACTCCGGTCTAAAATCAACAGCATCCATCCACCGAAACGATCCATCAATTATGGCTCGAAGGTTACCCGTTCCTTGTGGAGGGCCCACTGCCAATAGTGCGCCCCATTATCGCACACGACCAATCAATGAACTAGCCTGGTCGAATAAATAGCATCAACAAATCTGACTCATTACACGCCAAATGATGGTACATTTCTCTTCGCCAGACGGCAACCACCATCCTTGACGGTTGGGCTTGACGCTCGGGCCCGTCCGCACCATCCGGACGATCACCGTTTTGGGCCGACCGATGAGCGAAAGAATTAGTGGAAAAACAATCACGATTCATCCTGCCTGGTACTGGTGGGCGAGATTTGGACACAGGTAGAAGTTGGACTAGAACAAAATCCTTCCACCAGGTGCGTTAAAGGCATACAGCGATACGAGCGAGCGAGCGAGCAGCCGCAGTGGGAAGATTGAACGGCGATACTTTATCTTGCTCTCCCACTTCGCATACCTTTCACTCCCAGCTACGTCATGCGCCCAGGTATCGGCATTTTGGGGTTGGCTCTTCACAACAGCAACACTTCACTTAAGTTCTGCACTCAATAGCGCCTAGTCGACAAGTGAGTGGTCTCGGGTAAAGATTTCTCTGCCATGTTCAGAGTACATTGGGCAGCAGTACGTACGGGTCGGTAGCAGGGTTAAATGTACCGTGTCGAGAATGGTGGCTCACTTGTACCCCGACCGGCAAAGTGGTCCTCGCATTTAGGGCACCTGTGAACTTATGGCAGGTTATGTGTATGTGTGAGGGGGGGGGGGGAGGGGAAGGAGGGGGTCGGAGGATTCAGGTTTATGTTGCGTTGAAATGAGGTTCATAAAATTTCGCTTCCGCCTTTTGGATGCGAATTTCATCGATGCTGAAGTTTGTTTGTGTTGCGCTCCTGGGAGCACTGTTTGCGGAACGTTTAAGAGCGTAATTATATAATGGTGATGTGATGGAAGAAAATATGTTCCTTTATGACTAGAAAAATATTGCAGAGCAGAAAGTGGTAATTAAACACACGTTGGAATGACATTTTATTCGATAAATATTTGTAATCGGTTTTTTGGCGCTTTTGAAGATGTTTAAGACGTCCATAAGACGTTTTTGAAGAATGCATGTTCACCGGATTGCATACCTTTAGGCAGTTTGATAAAATATGTTTAAAGAAAGATCTCAGAAAACACTTGAAAAAAACTAATTATGTCAACGAAAAAAATAGGCTATCAAAGGAAACATGAACTCATTAAGATAATGTTACTTAAACTACTTATCTTATATACGTTCCCTTTCTTCGTCCTCCCGGCAAACGCAAAACAATTAGCACCGAAAACTCGGCAGCTTGATTTATTTCCCCGCTTGCGAAAAGTTAATAAACCTCATTCAAATGATCAACAGACAGAACAAATTGACATTTCCACCGTGCGCTCCGCCACCGACTCATTATGTACCCAGCGGCGGTATGCAATTAATCTTTATTTAAGAGGCCCCGAAGACCCTTCGCCCAAATCGGACTTTTCCTCGTCGAATCGAAATGTGAGCATTCTTAGGATCAACAGTGCGCTGGTGGGACATTGCCACTCACCATCCTTCACGCCATCTGGTTCGGCAGGTTTGTCGTTTGAGTGTAGGGAGTTTTGCTCTTTTCCCACTTCACACCACCAGCAGCATTATTGCTTTGCTGGATGAGTTTTGCATAGCAGCCGCCGCCGGTAGCGGTCATTATTGAATTTCGGAACCGCTTTCACTGCTGAAGGGAAGGAAATTTTAATTACTTGTTTTAGCATCCAACCACCCACGGTGGAAGTGTTTTTCTCCCCGCCATGCTTCATTCTTATGGCCAAAAGAAATCCATCCATTTTGCAGCGGATCGTACCGAACTTGATCCCCGGGCACTCGTGCATTTTGAAGCATTTCGTCAACGTTCGGCGTGTGGCACCGGCTGGCCGGTTGGCTGGCTGGTGAGAAAAACACTTCACGGGATGCCGGTGAAATTGAATATCGATTTTCAAATTAAAAACAATCCTAGCAATTGATTAATTGTGAAACCCGGTGGTGGTGATGATGAAGGTGCTTCCGCGCAGAACATTTCAGTGCACCTTGGCGATGCGGCCCGGTGAGTGCTGGGTCAGGTCGATCGATGCAGGGCGTTTGGTTGATTGGAAATAAATTTACCGAAATCGGTTTCCATTTCCATGCTGCATTCATCGTAATGGAAACAAATAACAACCGATTAGTTGCTGTTTTCTTTATCGATCTTTGAAACATGAAGCGGACGGCACGAAATAGATGTTGTGTGGTTAGGAATAGGTGTGTTTGTAATCTATTTTGAACACTCTCACGTAGTTAAGGAAATGTGTTTTTCTTCATTATTTGAGTTTTTTCGAACTTTTATTTTACCATGTCAAATAAGGTTTAAAGACCTGAGCTATTTTAAGGAAACAATTTGTTGGAAAGTATTTTTTCAATGTTATTGTAATTTAATCATTAAACTTTGCTTACTACTGATCCGAATGTTTTTACTTTAATTTCACTTTCTTTTACTAATTTATCAATTTACAAAAACGACTTTCTTAGATAAGCTAATAAGCTTCTGAAATTATTTAATTTATATGATTATTGGTGTTGTTTTCCATCTTCCTTAACCATTTGTTGGATACTTCTACACGAAAACATCTGATCACCTATCTCCGTTTGCTACCATTAAATCTAGCAACAAGCAGCTGACAAGCACTGATTGCACTGAAATCGATCACCGTTCGGTCCTGCGCGAGCTCATTACTGTAATGATTTGTCGGGAGTAGCGAACGAATTGTGCTAGAAAAATAAAAACCCCACCCGGTTTTTTGTGTGTGTGTGCGCCTGACGCAAGCGGCGAACCGCTTTACAAAACCATTTCATTCTGTGTTGCTTTTTCCCGACTTTCCAACCGTTCGGCCCAAACGATGGGACGATAAAAAAAAACAACAACATATTTTACCAAATCTTTTCACCGCTCAATACACACAGCAACACGATGAAATAGGAAATAAATCATCACAATCGAACTCGGTCGCTCCTCGTCACTAACGAGGAACCGGTAACCGTTTGGGAACGGAACTGGGTGCTGGGCTGGGCTAGGTGGGCGTTTGAGAGCGATCTCTCTCCCTGTCTCTCTCTCTCTCTCTCTCTCTCTCTCTCTCTCTCTCTCTCTCGCACACTCTTATTATGACAATGAAAATGAATCGTTGAAACTGTGCCAACGGTGTGCCAAAAGAAGATAGGGAGAAAAAAACAGGTGGTTTGCAAAGGTGCCGAACGTTTTTGGGCACGACATAAATGTGTACGGTTGTGTGTTTGGTGTGCCAATGAACGGTTTGTGGATAATTTCTAGCAAACGATTTTTGTCCGTTTGAAAGTGTCCTTCTGCAAGTGAAAAATCGAAGCAAGAACAAAATCGGAGGCGAACCAGCTTGCGCGAAACATTCAATTTTTCCTCACAAAGGCGTTTTTTTTTGTTTGCTATTTTCCATCATTATCTCACAAGCTTCCCGGTTCCCGGACGTTCAACGGTTTTTGAGCTTTTTTGCGGTTCGTGTCAGATGTTTTGCTGGTTTTGCTTCCTATTTAAAAATAAGTTTTTGTGATTCGGGAGTGGGCAAAATCGGTGTAGGCGATAAATAATAGGGAGTGTCATCGCTTTTTTTGTATTTACAGCGATTGTTTGGGCCATGGAGCACCCACACAAACACACACGTGCGCAACCACAGCCAAATGGAGGCCATGAGGGAACAAAAATCCTGGTCGACATGCCGGGTTTTGGATGAAACGCTAAACATTCTCACGCTTTTTGGGGATGGTTTTGTGCCCTTGGCAAGCACACCTGAATGGTTTTGGAAATCAGTTCGTTTTTGTGGCAGCGTTTTGGGGACAATCGACTGTGCGGCAGATAAGATTTGTGAAGAGTTCCTAGAAGATGGCGCAAAAGGCGCTCGCAGACTCGTAGCGAAAGTGAAGATTTTTGTTGTTGTTGTTGGTGTTGTGTGCATTCCAAACCAAACGAACGGACCGATCATCAAGGGTCGTTTCCGTTGTCGATATCGTTAAAATTCAATCAAGTTTATAATGGCAGAAGGCTGTTGATTTTGAAACTGTTGAATAATATCGCTCGTACGCCATGCGCAACAAACATCCGCTTTCGGTCGCTTCCCGTTGGGTGGACAAGGGATGTGTGTGTGTGGGAGGAGTTGAGGTGGTCTCTCGCCGAAGAGTGTATCAAGAGAATCTCCCACACAAAAGCAATCGTTCGGCTTAATCGTTTGCCCTGTTGCTGTGTTGTTGGCGCAAGGCAAGCGTTCGTTACTTGCTTCGCCCGAAGGAAATGGTGGATTATATCGTTGTGCCAATATTTGATCGATCCACCGTACGAGGGGATGGAGGAGTGTAAGGAAATAGAGGTGACGGGCAACGGGCGGACATAAATAGAACATCAGCGTCCATTAGTGTGGAGCTCGCAAGTAAACATAATCGTGGGTTCGCTTGTGACGGCGAAGGTGTGACTGTTTGCCTGTTTGGCAATTAAATTCAGTGATTCTAATTTTGACCCCGATGGGGCGGCAGCAGATAGGGAAACGTAGTGGGGCAACGGTCGGAGCTTTGTTTTCCCCATTACCAATGAATTTGATTATTTTTCTTTAAGCGAAACGCCAAAATTGTGAAATTGGATATTGATTAGTTGATGTTGTTGGAATTTCCGCTTTTTGCAGTGGAAAAAAAGTAATTTGATTTCGAGAATGGGAATTTCAAAATGAAACAAAAGGCAAAGTAATTAAAATGAATTGTTTGAGTGGAAAAAAAACACAAATACATGGACAATCTATTGATATTTGAAAAATGGTATTTGCATCAATATGCGCCTAAAGGTATGCAATGTATGTAACAATGGACAGCTTTTATTGTTTCAGGTTATGGACATTGCAATGTAAATAAAAATAAAACAAACACTTTCAATACTGTTTCATAATTGAATAAAAATAGTTAAATTGACTTTGATTGCAATATTCCCAAACTTAATCTTACCGAATAGAACATAAAAATCCAAACAATGGTAACATTAGACAAAAGCGTAACCCCCAAAAAACAAGTTCATTCCTTAATCTTATTTACAGCCACACCTCCCGTGCCAGTGGGTTCACACCTCTACACGAACGGGAAGACATCAATACAGCCGGCCCATCATCACCCTCAGTGCCCACTGTGGCAACGTGTCGGTTTTGTGTTTATTTTTATGCTCAACGGATACGGATCCCGGTCCAAATCCGGGCCATCGATTTCAAACCGGACCGGACCGACCGTGCCACATGAAATGTAGCTCACTCGCACAAACGGCTGTGAATATTTTATGCACTTTCTCCTTTCTTTTTGCTGCTTTTTAGCAGCCATCCGAGTGAAGAACTTTTCTCCATCCGCTTTTATCTTCCACCAGTCTTTTTTGTTTTGCTTTTGTTTACTTGTTTCTGGAGTTTTGGAACTGTTTCCGTTTTGCAACGCAACTCGGCGTTGTCAACGGTGCTTCAGCTTGCTATAAATATTGTTAAACATTGAAGAAAATTTCTTTCCGCCCGAAGTGGCGCGCGCGCGCGCGCTCGAACGCGTGGAAAGCCAATTTCGTTTCATCAATTTCAGCGCTGCCAAGGTGACGGAAAGGCCTGCTTGAAAAACTCACCATCGATGAGAGGAATGAAAAGTAATTCAATAAATCTTGAAAAACTTCCCGCACTGAGGGGTGAGTGTTGAAGTTGAGCGAGGATTTTTAAGAAGCAAATAGAATCCTTTTGCCGCTGTGTTTGTGACAGTTGACAACGCACCTAAATTACGCGCCACTCACACAAACACACTTCAGCAAGCTGGTCCAGCAACTGGGGAACTGGGGCAATCAGCTACAGTGTCTGCCATGGCTTTTTTTCCCTCTTGGTTGTCATTTTGGGGGTTCGCCACTGCCGGTTGAGTACTCAATCTGCAATATTGACTTAAAGCAAAACCCAGAAAAAAAAGAGCTGTCGTAATCATCGAGCTATGTTCGAATTGTTCACTGGCCCAAATAGTATATGTGCCCCGCTGTGTGCACGGTGTCGTGTAGCTTAATCGGCATAAGTCCTTTCGCCATACCACCGTGTGCGGCGGTTTTCCTCGCTTTTTCCGCCCGAAAACCGTCCCGGTTTGGAAAAGGGCAGTGTACGTAAAAAGTGATTACGCAAGCAGAAGAACAATTGGCAGGCTTGAGAGCGTGACCGATGCTGGGTGGCGCACGTGCACGGATACTCGGGCACCCGGGCGAGCGTGTGTTTGACTTCCAGTTTCGTGTGCCCGGTTGCACACGTCC
>STHB01000004.1:2442849-2471998 GCA_018908115.1 Anopheles rivulorum
GTCGTCAAAAAACAATTAACAGTCGTAAAGCAGTAAGCGCCTTTTGCCGGCTGTCAGTGCCAGGGCGATGAATTGAGCGGTCCAGCTCAGACAATGAAAGGGACGATATACGGTGAAACTTTAAACTCTTACCAACCAACGCCCACCAGGACCGAGCTGTCAAACACGTTGATTGGCAGTGGCGTGTCCCTTCATGCCGTGGCATGGCCGGCGTGCGACCCCACTCCGAATGTCGGATTACATCGTGCACGCGTGTACCCGTATGCGGCCAGCCCGATGCAGACGAGGGAACCTTCGTCAAGTGGCAAAAGTTTCGTCTTTCAACCATAATCACTCCTATCATCAAACCGGAACATCATCATGAGCGTGGTGTGCCGCGTGGCAAAGTGATTGGAGGGGGTGGGAGGGGTAGAGGAGGAAAAGGTCATTTCTCACGCCCGGGAGCAGCGTGGGGCACGTCTGTCGTACTTCATTGCCGCTTTGGGTACGGTTGGGCTACTGTGCGAACCGGTTCCAACAGTGCTGGGTGAAAAATGGAGCTCAAAAGTTGAGCATTAAGCAGCTGCACCGGATAACTTCCAGGTTTGGATTACATACCTTTAGGATGGTAGTGAACAAGGGCTAGCGCACTCGAAACAATGCAAGATCTTGTGGTTCTGCGTCCAGCGTGCAGATTTCGATCACTGGTGTGAGAAGTGATGAAATGTGAGATACGTCTGTTACGGAAAGCACTCAAAACAATGGCTTCTGTTTCTTGAACGTAACCAAACATTGATACTGTATGCCTTTTGTCTGTTGTTTTTTTTTGTGTGTGTTGGTCATGTCGAAAAGGAATAAAATGTCCGACACGTAGTTTCACACTTTGCGGCGAAAGAGGTTGGGCTCTCGGAATGTAAATTGGGTGTCCTTAATGACAGGTTTCGGAGAGGCGGATGCGTATCGGTTTCTGCTTTCCAGCAGCAAGTACAGCTATTCAATTGTCTGCCCGCAATGGGTTCTTTGTGTTGAAGCACTCGCCATTTTGGTTTTCCAGTGTTCCAGTGTTCTATCGTTTTCCGGCAAGTGGCTCGTGTCCTTGTCTGTCTTGCCAATAGCTACCTCTCTGCTGGATAATGATGAAAGTTATTTCTATACCGTTCCTTGCTGGACAAACGTTAGCATTTAGGTCAGGCGTACGGCTGGTCGTCCTGTAGCGCTGCAGAAGACTGTCCATCGCATTTGTCGAAAGGCAACCGAACGAAACTCACCAATGGCAATCCGAATGATAACTCTATCGAAGGATTTCCATTCCGAGTGGACAACCATGTAAAGAGTGTGTACGGTTGCGCTTCATTCGGACAGTCACGTTTTTGTGCCGGATACCTGCCTGCCTGCCTATACTGTACACGACCCTTTTTGCCAGGAACAAAAGACTGTCGCACGATTCACCAGGAAATACGGTGGACCGAATCCTGAATCCGGTGACGATAACACACTGACGATGGTTACGTACAGCGGCATGACATTTTGATTTCCGTTTGAGATTGTAAACACTGCTTGAAGTGGGTAAGCGGGTGTGTTTGAAGCGAGGTCACCGGTCAGTATTTGTCTCGCTGATGGCTTCTTTCCAGTTGGGCTAACTGTCTCCGTTGGTTGTGACAGTTCCTAGCAATCACAACAATCACCTGGCTGGGCTGGGCAGATAGCAACATCGCCGTCCGAAAGCGTACATCCGATATGTCAGCCCTTATTAACGGCGAATGGTCAGATTTCTCTCATCGTCCCGTGAGAGAGTTCCAAACACCAACAACACTCCCGAAGCTGTCAACAATCACCGGATCACCGTGCGATTCGTCGAAAACAACGACCCAAGGTACCTCCTCCGTGTAACGGCCAGCGGGGAAAGCAATTCCGCCCGGTAGCTTGCTTCGCTAATACGGATGCGATTGATTGATAGGTTTATTTTTGCTTCACTGGACGCTGCCAGCGCGAGCAAATGTGTCATCTTTAAGCCGTCTCCCACTGCACTGCAGCGTTACACACCGGTTATAGCAGATTATGGCAGTTTATCATCCAGAGTCCAAAAAGGGGCCCGAAACGGGATTTTGATCTGGTGTGGTAGAATGAATATTCGATTCCACCACCTCTACAGCGAGGTAATGCACGAGGCCATTCTTGGAATGATGGCCTCACTCGAAAGTGCTTAATTACGCAGTGCTCTATTACTTATCTAATTTTCTAGCTCATTAAAAGTAAGCCGAGATAAATCGTTCCGCTCTGATCGCAGGATCATTTACCATTCGTTTTCCATTAGGGCAACCGCATACCGGATGCGGTGCGTCCCGGAAATCGTTTCTTGTTTGCTGGGTGGGTTTGGCCGGAGGAGTTGCTTTTTTCTTGCTCTTTCTCTCTTTTCTCTCGTTTATTCTTCCTCTGGATGGCTACGTAAGGCTGGCAAACATGCCTCGCTTCAGCACAACCATTAGTTATCACGCAAATCTGTCCAGACATTTCTTGGACGGCGTGTGCGAGAGCGTGAGATGATCTTTGAAGATGCATAACCTAGCAGTCCTGTTGAATTCCTGGGTGAGTTATGTACGTGTCCGGTTGTGTGCCAGTGGGATGGAACACACTATTACCATAGAATTTCCAAAAGTTGTAAGGGGAAAGCCAAACTAGTTCTTGGATCACGTGCCAAAAAATGTGACTTTTTGCAGTGACCAGGGTCCATGATGATGAAGAAGCAATGAAAGCTCCCCGGGACACATTCAAGCCGGTTTCATACGAAGCAACAACTCTTGTGGTGTGGAATTGGCCGTACTGATGGCATCATTATTATCTATCTTAATTATCCAGTAGTAAGACAATTCCCCGCAACACAACTCTGGACACAACATGTCCGCTTTGGTTCGTGTGGTTGTTATTTCATGAAGTTAGCCCCCGGTGGCCGCATCTTAATCCACCGGATTCAACGGTGGAGATGAAGAAAAACATTGATTACATTTTGGTTTTTGTCCGTCCCTTTCGGCCGCTGCCGGAAGGCCCGAATTCACTTGATGCTGTGGTGTCGCACAGAGAGAGAGAGAGAGAGAGAGAAAAAAAAGAAAAGAGTCCCAAAAGGATGAGTTATTACCAATAAATAATCCGATTCCCTTACCTAGGCGAGCCACTAGGCAGCGCTGTTGGACTTTCGGTTTCACCGAAAAAAACACCGAGTCGCACCACAAATCCTGCCAGCTTACTGCTCTGGGGACAATTCTCGTCTCGTGCCATGGCCATGGGTTTGGAGGACCGTGTTTCGTTTCCTCTTCGGCTCGGAAGTGACCTTTAGCCGTGTGCGGCGTCCTAATCCTTCGAGCAGCCAAATACTAAATTACGATTGCACCAGCACCAGCTGACTCGTCGCTACACAGCTACACGCAACGAGAGTTAGCAACGGAAAGCAAAAAAGAAAACACTAAAACTTTTCCCGCAAACAAACGAAAAGCAAAAAAAAGCACAAGAGACATGAACGAGGTTCGTGTGCATTCCCTGCTGGTCGTTAGACGCTGTTGCACTTGGGCAGTGCTAACTCGGGATGCGCCGTGAAGCGTAATGTGTCATTTACGATGTCTCGGCTCAAAAGTAAAGTGCTTCATAACTTCTGCTCAAAGCGCCGTAGCGCAAGGCGGTGAGGATTCATTAAGATTTATTTTTCAAAAAGGACACGTCCATGGTACGTCCGCTTTCGGACA
Source organism: Anopheles rivulorum (assembly GCA_018908115.1). Classification (NCBI taxonomy): domain Eukaryota; kingdom Metazoa; phylum Arthropoda; class Insecta; order Diptera; family Culicidae; genus Anopheles; species Anopheles rivulorum. The sequence goes on from STHB01000004.1 coordinate 2,446,563, forward strand.
TCGGGCAAAGAGGGAGGTTTTTATTTTAGTTTTTGTTTGTAGACTGATGTCCCTAGGTGGGTCATATTTTAGGAGTAAGAAATCTTTTTGGATGAAGGATTTTACTGGCTTAGGTGTGCCATGAATGTACTTGTGATGCCGGTGGCGGACGGTACGGAGAATTAAGATTTTTATTTCACTGCAGTGCTGTTAAGCGCTGGCTGCACAGTGAAGTAAAATATGTATAAGTTCATCTCGTCTTGTGATGGTTTACGGGGTGAAAAAAAAGTATATACAGAGAAGAGTGCAGTACAGATCGTAGCACATCATTCAAACATGGAAAGGAACATTTTTTTACTAAAATTGTTGATAAAATTTTGTATTACTGATTGCAAAACATGATTAATTGTACAACTCAACAGTAGTGCACGCGCATTTATTCATTACTTTAACTTGTTTTGGATGACATGAGTTTATTATTAAAATATAATTTTGAAAAGAAGCTACTTTGCCAACCGAAATGGAGTCAGACATTCTTCACGTTCGTCATAATGCATTCAACTGAATAAGTTAGGGGTTTTTATGGTCTTTTTTGTATCTACAGAAATTTTAAATGATTTGTTTCAATTGGATTTTACTGTCAACGTCAGGGAGATATTATGGAAGGAATGTAATGTTGCGCTTCCCATATAATTGACAGAAAATATACTCGAAGCGAAATTAATACTATTTTTCACTGATTCTTTCATTTTTCTAGGGAAATGGAATAAATATTTTGTATAATATTAGTAATTTCAATTGTAAAGTGCACCATCGTAATTGCATTAATTATCTATCAGCTTTCCGATGAATATACTGTTATGAATGTTTAATAAAAGGTTCTTTTACGTTTCGATATCATTGAAAGAATTATGTTGTGGGAATATGATATTTTTCTTTGAAATTGAAATGAAACAGTTTTAATACATATATTTTTCCTTCTAAATAACCACAACATCCATTCGTTGTTGTATCACTCCTGCATCCAACGGGCAAAACATCAATTTCACCAAAATGCCTGCAACGCACGTCATGCATGGCGTGACAACAAAGTAAAACTCGATGTTTAGTTAAGGAAACCTATAAAATGTGTCAACGCTAGTCAGCGAGATGAAAAACAAACGTAACACATTTGCACGCCACACCATGCCAACTCACCAAACCAACCAACATCGGGTTTCGTATCGGGTTTTGAGCAATTGAGCTGTGTTGCCGTCAAACGCGCTGCATATGTTTCAATTTGACGCACACATTCGTTCGGTTTACTTTCAATCCATCCAATCTTGCCGAACATATCGGGAGGGGGGGTGTTTGGCCCATTGGCAGTGCAGATGTATGCAACATTTTGCCGGCGCAATGAACGATCGGATCGACGGTGCCACGCGCTGTCCAGACCTGGGACACCGGTCGGGAGTGCGCATACAGCCATATGAATGTTTAATGTTTACCTTTTTGCAGCGTTTGCCGCAGTTCTGCCCGGTGGCTACAGAAACGTCTCGTTTAGTGTGTATCCGGCTGTGGAATGTTTTCTTTTTTGTGTGTGCATGTGTGTCTTGTTGCGATGTTGTTCCATTTTTTTTGTTCATCACTTTGCTGCACACATCCCAGTGTCACAGTGAATGTGTCGGAAGTACGGTCGGTTCGTTTGTGGCGCACACTTTAGCAACCGAACGACATGATTGCTGCGTGGTAGTATTTCTTTTTTTTCTGTAAAGGGAGAACTCAAAAGTCTCCACTCATCGGGAGGTAGTTTTGCAAAAGTGAAACGTTATTTTAAGGGCCACTTTAGCTACCCAGTAACTGGAAGTGATAGCGATGAGTGCTTTAGCCCTTGGAATGCGAAGTCCAATGGAGGAAAACTAAAAAGTGGACACAACTACTCTGTTGTACTAAATACATCCTTTTTTTACCCTTTCTCTCACGTGGAATGGACAGGGATTAGAAGAGGATATGACGCAAAACGAACCACAGACACAGCACAGCTGCATTAGAAAGCTCAGGAAACAGGGTGACAGCATAACTGGACCAATTCACTCCAACTCGCAATGCACGCGTCGCGTTGTAAGCTTGCAAGTGGAAGTGCATTTAGCCGTTCGTTACCAACATTGGCAGCCAGCCGATGACGGGCTACTTCCTGTCATCAATGCAACCACTCACGTCCAGCGCCGAACCAATCAGTCAGTTGGTACTCATCGAAATTGACGGCGACGGCTACTCCACCGGGCAATCACCACACTTTACTCCGTTCCACTTCGTATCGACCCCGAAAACAAAAAAAACAGTTGCACTGGGCTTATCAGCCAGAAAGGGAACAGTTTGTACAATCCGCACCGGAACACACTGGCAAATGTGTTCCTTTTTTTCCCATCTGCGAATGTGAGTACAGAAGCAAAGTTTCTCTTATTTTTCCATGTTTCGGTGATGCGCTTTTACTGCTGATGCGATCGTTGGTCATTCCAGGCAAGCATCAGCGAATGCATACCAGCCAGTTTGGTATGTTAGCTTTTCTCATTTTAAAAGTTAAACTTTTCCACAAATCAACGGAACGAACAAACAAAGGGCGAAAAACTCCCTCATCCTCAAAATCGTCGGGGCGCGTCGGGAGCTTTTGGTCGGGAGCCCAGGCAACGAACGAACGAGCTCACGGGGTGTGGCATTCGGAGCATGGCAAGTGGGCTAAGCTTTTATTTGGCTGATTGAATAATGGATCAATCGAGTTAAGTGGAGGAGCAGTCGAGAGTTGATACATTCCGAATGTGGGGCACACAGTGCTGCGTGAAAGCGAAGAGGCAAAAAATTCGTATCTACCCACCTCCCGTTTGGGTTTGGCAGCATTTCAAGTGAGGCGAAAGTCAAGTCACAAGTGGACGGAACAGAGAACGACTTGGAAACATTGCTACTGAATGGCTCAATCGTTGGCTCACTGTCTTCGGAAAATGAAGTGGTTCATTACGGTGGTAATCGGTGTGTGTTTTTTGGGGGGGGATTTATTTCCCTTTCATCGAGTTCCCCATGACGAGTGGTGAAAATGATCCACGATAAATCGTGGTGAAGGGTACGGTTGGAGGATAATTTTGAATTGGACATGCTTAACTTGTGCTTCACTTTTCCATTGCCTTACTTTTGAAGAAAATTTCGTTAAAGGTAAATATTCATAATATAATTCCATTTAACAAGTTATGTAACAAAAGTAAATTCAATCACAACGCCTAAAGTTATGCAATTCGTGAAACAAGGTTATTTGTTTTAAAGCAATGTAAGTTTAGTAACATTTATTGGAACAAAACCCTCATTTTCAAATAGTAAAGTACTGGGAAAAGGTAACCGAAAAGTAGAAAATTATGTGGAACCCTTCGCCTTGCTGACAATCACGCAAAGCTCATAATAATTAATTTAAAAAAGGAATATAAATCACCATTTGGCAGATGAAATGGCTTCATCGTTAGGTAAAAAACAAGGGTCAATCTTATTCAAAATAGCATCATTACCATGTTTGGCTCCCGTTCTCGTTAGTTGACAAATGTTGTACCATTCCCATCAATTCCCGGACGTTTTACGGAAATAAATTTAAATGCATGCTGCAAACATTTTGCCCCCAAAAACCAAAGGCGGTTTCTCCCTATTCCCAGGAATGTGATTCACATCGTCATCTATCAATGGCGGTTTGTCCGTGCAAAACTGTACCCTGTGTGCCCATGTGACACGAGCAGGAAAGATGAATGGTACGAGCGAATACAAAAACGAAAGCAAAAGATTGAAGCACACCTCAATCATGCCTTGTGCGACTTGGACACCGTTTACCGTGCCAGCGTGGACAACGTTTTGCGGCAGGAATGGAAATTTCCTTTGTAAGACGCCCGGGGAGATATGATAAATATTTAAAATCCCAAGTCTGAGAACCTCAAAACCCCGAGTACCTGCGCACCCCAGCACGACATGACAAATGTTTAGGCAGCACCTCAAACAAACTGCTCCCGGGGGGCACATCATCTGGTGGGGCCTGGCCAGTGCCTTTAGGGTGGTTTTGCCCTCACTCTTCCCTCCCGTTCATGCACCGGGTTGACAAAACGCAATAGGATCAACACCACACAGCCGCAGAGGGTTGCTGGTTTGTCCCATTAAGCAAAAATCAACAGCATCATCCAGTGCCAACAGCAAAATCTCTCAGCTTCCATCGAATGCGGGCATGTACATACCTGATGGCGATTGGTAGAGAAGAGGCCCGCTCGGTTCACCTGCACCTGGCCTTCCCTGGGTGGATGAAAGGATTTTTTTTTCTGCCGGCTTTTCCTTTCAGTGCTTGCCGGCACTACTTTGCAAGGTTTGCCGATGCTTCACTTGAAGTTTTGATTTTATACGCCTCGGGCACAAGGTTAATCCTTTGGATGAAAAGGGTCGTTTTCTGAACGGAATTCCTTTTTATTTCTTCTACTTGCGTAAGTGTGTGTGCATTTTTCTTTTCCCCCAGCTTCCACCACCTTTGCCATCCAGCTCTATTCAACAACTTCTAGTGCCTCTTAGCTACTATGGTTAGTGTGTTTTTTTTTGTGCTACCTTTTTGCATACAAGTAGCACTGTTTCTTTTCGGCTCACTCATCCTCGATCAAAAGACGCTCACTGACTTACCGCTTATCTGCCACCCCGTGAAGAAGACGCTCATCGTCGTCAACAGCACTTAGTGGGGTCCGAGAACTGCAGCCTCATCCCGGGTGATTCTCCGGGAATTATCTTGCGCTTTCAAAAGCGCGTTGGTTCCTGTCGAAGTGTGCGTGTGTTGGAATAAATAGGAGCGAAGGGATTGAAACCTTCTTCACCTTTCACGTTAAATACTTTCCACGCGTACACACTTTACACAGCACACACGAACACACACACAGGAATGGAAACACTTTTTAACATCAAATCACACGTTGGACACACGTACACAGATACACATACACATATGGAATGTATGATAAAGCTTGGTCGAGGGAACCTTGACTTTTCCTTACTGGTAACAGCTTACAGATTGCCACCCTTCCCAACCTAGGGTTGATTCCCGGTTGGAGATTTTCCGGTGGTCAAATGTCTCCCTGAAAGTTGATTCCTCTGGAGGGATTTTACCAGACCAACCCCCGAAGGCTAGTGACCGGCTGGTCCTGGATTGATAATTTATTGCAATTTCTAATTTATGCCCTTTCGATATGGCCAGTGTGTAACAGTTCGTGCGAATGTGCGTGTTTCTTCTATTTCTTGTACTCCAACAACTATAGCTTTTCCAGCCCTCGGTATCACTTCGATTAGCTTCTTGGCGTGCCGAATGAGTGTCCACAGCTTGGGTTGAAATGTGAGCATCTGAAAGAAGAAATAAACATAAAGAAAGGTTTTATTCACCAAAAAAAGGAGTAGATCTAGTAAGCAGCTACTAACAGGCATCCGTAATGCGTTGCGAAAACATGGCGCACGATGTGCGACACAAGTTTTTATGACCTCTACAAAGAAGTTGACCCGGCGCTATCAACCAACAAAATGGCCAACAAAAAGCCAAGAAACAAAAAAAAAACACCCCATCCTTCGCCCATCGTACGATCGACCTTTCAACCTCAATGTCCCTAAAGCTCTCCGAAAGATCTGGGTCCCTCACGACGATTCGCTGCGGAGCGGTCGTGGAAGTTCGAAATCATTTACCACACCATTTCTTGTGCAACATGATGACCGAAGCGGTTTTTCACTTCACTTACCCGTGGGGAGGGTTTTTAGGGGCCACTTTTGTTGTAGCAGGGCAAAAAAAAAAAGAAGGAAGGGACAACCCTGTCCTCGCTTTGTGTTTTCTTGGTGACACGACCCCTTGAGAACGGTGCGTGTACAGGGTAAGATCCTTAGTGCGGAATATCTTTTTTGGAGTCGGTCTCCCAGCTCGCATAACACACATCCGGAACGTAAGAAACGACCGATAGAACACAGCGTACCCGGAGCGCAGCGGTACCACCCGTAATTGATGCGACTTTTCGACAGCGCACAACCGAAATCGTTTTGTTGCTAGCAATAGAGAGAGAGAGAGAGAGAGAGAGAGAGACGGAAAGCCAAAAACTCCAACCGGGACCATCGGTCAGCCCAGGGGTTTTGTGATTCGGTCGGTTGATTTTCTTATTCCTTTACGGTCAGGTGGATGTTGCCTATTCCGTGCGCGTATCCGCATCAGCACATACAATGGAGCACGAGCCATACTGCCGTGTGTCCGGCTGGTGCCAAAGCCGAAAAAGGGTCCATGTCGGGCGCATTCCGATACCGAGAGGCTCGCGCTGAGCGCTCGCAAAAAGCGGAAGTGATTTGAGTTGAAGCGCTGACCCGAATGTGGAATTGTGCCATTTATCAGAAAATGATTACTGTCCCAGCTGGGCTAGTGCGAACCGGTTTGGTCGGTTTGTTCGGGCCGAGATTCGTTAATGGGATGGTCTGGTCGCCGGATCGCGCCGTATCGAAAACCATCCCGATGGTCTCCCGATGATCGATCCCGAGTGCCAGGTTGCGGTGGCGGTGACTCATCAATAATTCAAGTCAGTGTCAGCCACCGGCAACCGAAACCGGCAGCAGCTGGAACCGGCACCGTCCGAATGTGACGGCGGTAATAAATTCTATCCGATCCGTTCCTAATCAGTTTCATTTGTCGAACAGTTAGTGAGCCGAGGAGCGCTTAAGTCTGAGCGCCTGAAAGAAGCGGCAACTGGCTGCAAACGAGACGTGGCTTATAAGCTGCTGGGTGTGTGTGTGTGTGTGTGATGCTACTGCCGATGCGTATTGTATTGCTGCTATCGAATCACGCCCAAATCAAATGCCGATTGAGTGTGGCAACAGTTCCGCGAACAATTCTAAATGCAAATGAAAACATTTTTCTTTACTTTTTTGGACAACACCTTGGTGTTTCGGCCCGGTCCTGCGTTGTATTCACACCTTTTTTTTTCTTTTTGTTCGGGCCCTTCTCCCGACCATTAGCGTTCGGTCGTTTTTGCTGGATCTTACGCGTTGACAAGTGCAAAACCCCTCATCAAGCGCGGGAACGCGGCGCCATGTCGTTTTACTAATTCACGAAATGTCCATCAAATTGTCATCAGTGTTGGATTCGTGTTGCATCAAGTGAAGAAACAAGGGAAAAGGTAACACCAAGCCCTACCTGCCTGCCGTTTGTGTGTTGTGCCCTAATTCTAGAGCTAGAAACAAAGCCCCCCAATCCAGAGATGCGCTTTGACAAGTGAACTGCTTCACATTGGCATTACGGGGGGGACGGTTGAAATGGAATATTAATTATGGCTGGTTTTTCATCCACCTTGTGCACTTGTTGGCCAATTTTGTTTTCTTATTATTATGCCATTGTGTTGTTGTTTCGGGTTTGCCATTTCCCTGGGCCCAACCATCCGCACGCGTACCTTCCGAGGCCCAAGGTTTGAATCATTCATACACTTAAGTACACTTTTAATTTGCATTTTCCTTATCAGGAAAAGGTCCACCAGAATTGCCGGGGAGGGAACAAATCACCGGGCGGCAGGAACTGGGACGGAAGATTCGCTACGGGTTGTGGTGGAATAGCAGGTCGTTTGGTTGAAAGCTCACAAAACCCGGCACATTTGGCCATTACAGCGTACAGCGGAGATTAAAAAATGGATTCTAGCTGACATGGAAAATGTTCGAGGCACTTTTGTAAGAATGGGTTACAGTTCTTTTTGCTTTCTTTTGGTCCCGTTTTCAAACCCATTTAGCTCAGTTGTACATGTACGTACGTGCAGGGCATGGTTTTTAAAGTACAAAATATGACTTACATGAGCAGCCCGCACCGAAGCCGACCGTACTACACACACAACCGAAAGTATGTCGCACTAGTGAATGGTCGCTTTTTTGCTTTTGTTTTTCCTTCTGTCTTCTTCTTCCTCTTCTGCCACAGGGACCAAGAATTAAATTAACAGATTTTATCGCTTTCATAAAAAGCCCGGTCACAGGCAGCAGTAAATCGGAAAATTGTTTTCCTGCCCTGAAACTGCAAAATCGGTACGGAACGGAACGGTGTGGTGTGCAGGGATAACAAGCAGAATGAAAAAAAAAAGTGCGTACACTTTGTCTCCTGCAGTGTTTCGTAACCTTTTTAACCGAAATTTGCGCAATTTCTTCACCAAAAAGATGGGGTGGGGGGGGGGGGGTTCTTTCCGGATATTGGGTGACATCGGGCCCGGACATTGTTAAGCTTTCGTCCCGCACCCGAACCTTGCCGTTTTCCTGCGGCCTCTACTGGCTTGGAAGATTACTGGGGACACCACAAATACCTCAAGAAATTCAAAAGCCAGTTTTGTGTACGCGCGCGCGTATGTGTGTGTGCGTGGTCGCGTTAGTGCGGTATCGCAGCGCACCACACTTTCACCTTTTGATCTGGGAGGAATAAAATTTAAATTGAACCAATAAGAACCCGCTATAAATTTGAGTGGGATCCTCACCGGGCGCGCAAAAACACCCCCCGTTCGTAACACATGGCAGGCTTTAAGCGGGAACACAAATCCTTTCCCCCCCTTTTTTTTGCGCCCTCCTGGTACGGAGAACCTGAGTGAAGAATGGACGGAATGGAACCCGGGGCAGGGTTGTATAGCCAAAGGTTAGCTCACCAAGCAAGCGCGGAGAGCTTTCTGGTTGTGCTGGTACGCTTCTTATCCGTCCCCAAAGATAAGGGACACTGAACCCCTCCGAAAGTAATGGGTTGTACGGTGTAGCTGGTGTTTCAGCTACTGTATGCGACCCTTCACCGAACGGCGCACAATAAAGCTAACATTGTGCCAAGACACCAATCAGTCTCATTTGCTCACAAAAAGCACTTGGATGACCTTTTTTGTTGTTTTTGTTCGCTGGATTTTTGGGAAACAATTTCAGCACAAGTGCTCCATTTTGGGGACAATTGAACTCTAGCTCACTAACGCACGCCTTACAGAAAGCATTGAACCGCCAGCGTGCGTGCGATCGCGTATCAAACATTCGTCAATCGGTTGATACCCTTTATGCCGGAAAACTAAATTGGAACCGAACGTTTCGCCGCTCGGTAATGAATTTTTCAGTTCACAATGTAATGTGTAAGTAATGCGCTATTTACGAGTGTCGGAAAAGCGCCAAGCAAAGCGACACGGTTGGGCACAGATTGCAAAACAGCTCTGCAAAAACAGCGCTAGTGATGAAAATTTTACTTCTTTTCTCTCTCTCTCTCTCTCTCTCTCTCTCTCTCTCTCTCTCTCTCTTTCTCTCTCTCTCTCTAGCAAGCATCTCTGCTCGATCGTTCGTCATATTTTACTGTTACTCGATGCGGGCGTTATGGTTTGCTTCCAAAATCATGCCCTTTACAGATAAGCGTAAGGGTGGCATGATTTGGTCAACAGGCGTGGAAAGGTACCGGCCTGTGTTCGATGAAGCTGTAAGTGTTATTTTATCGTGGCTCCGTGTGTAACCGAGCGGTTTGGTTCCGATGCGGCAAAACTTGATTGCAAATGATCCATTGCTCGGGCATTTGCATTTTCGCAATTGAATATTTTTGTGTGGTTTATTTCCCCATCAATTTTCACGGTTTTTCACCACCAATACCCATCCAGCCAGCAGTAAATTCCACTGTTCCAACGGTTGGCACATGGTTGCTTTATCATAGTGTTTAGAGTGGGAAATGAGTCGGAAAATGCTTTGTGTTTCCGACCGGGCTATCGGTGTACAGCCATCTCGCAACAAAGAGATTTCCATTAGCGCAAAAATCCCTCATGTGCATAATGCGTTTTGCTATTAACACGCACACCCACACACCCATACGGTGAGCAATAAAAGCTCAAAGCTTCGATTTGAAGAGCACTTTTTCACATCTGCAACATAACGAACCGCTCGTCTGAACCATGCACCGTAGGCTAGATAAATTATCAAGAGCAAACAATTTCTTATTCGATTCGAGGTTTTTCTTCTCCCTTCCGGAAAGTGATTCAACCACCGTGCATGCGGCTTGAATCGGGAGGTTGGAGGGGGGGGGGGGAAGGCGACAGTCGGGGTTCGCCATTAATATTCTAACCGTAACTTTGCCGAAAATTCCTTCTTTTCAACCCGCTGGCCTAGGCGCAAAGCGATGGATTACCCCCGTGGGGGGTCACAAGAAGTCAAATCATTCCCATTCGGAGGGACTGATTGATGGGATACGATGGTTGCACATTCGGAAAACCCTCGAGGTGGCCTTCAGAAGAAAGAAAGAGAGAGGGAGAGAGAAAAAAACCGTAATCGTTGGGGTCAAATAATCTTCACTCGTACATTATTTGTCACATTTGTCACAGTGCAGTGGGAAGGAAGTTTTTCAAAGCAAAGGGTATTTGAGGTTGTTTTCTGTTTTACTATTTTCATCCTTGTTAGAAACCGAAAATACTTGCTGATGTTTAAAAACAAAAAACGAAATCCCCTCGAACCACCACTGCTGATAAGCGATCGACCCGTGGCGTGCGGGCGTGTGGGTGCGTTAAATGGAAAGCGCAAACGAAAATCCGGTGTGCTATTAAAATAACCGAACGTCAACGGTGCGGAACCACCGGACCGGACAGAAGCCTTGTCATCTAATTCGGTTGAGTTGAAAGGATTCGCTCCTAATTTCATTGCCTCCCAATCGCAATTACAGTTACAGTTACAGCTCTCCCAGCAAAACCCCATTCAGCANTCGACCCGTGGCGTGCGGGCGTGTGGGTGCGTTAAATGGAAAGCGCAAACGAAAATCCGGTGTGCTATTAAAATAACCGAACGTCAACGGTGCGGAACCACCGGACCGGACAGAAGCCTTGTCATCTAATTCGGTTGAGTTGAAAGGATTCGCTCCTAATTTCATTGCCTCCCAATCGCAATTACAGTTACAGTTACAGCTCTCCCAGCAAAACCCCATTCAGCAGCCGAATCTTGAAGCTTCAATCGTGTACGCAGCATAGCGCCAAACGTTTCGTTGGCGTACGAAAGGAAAGGCGATGAAAGCGCCAGCCGAGGATGGAAGCAGGGGGGGAGGTGGGAAAAACTTTCCACCGTACTCTTTGCCAATGGAAAGCAACATTGCCTTGGCGGGTGGGCTAAGACCGAAAACACAGAAGAAAATTTGTTCGACTACGGTTCGAGCTGATTGAGGAAGGTGAAAACTCATCCGCCCTTTACTTCTTCGGTGAAACGCCCGAACGACGCCATACCGTACAGACAAATGGAAAAAGTTTTTCGGGCATGTTTTTACTTTCACTCCCTCCCCCCACCCGCTTGGCTACCACCCCTCTCTCTCTCCCCTTCAACGCTATAAATAAAGCTATCCCCTATCCGTACCGTTGATTAATCCTTCCGATTTGTGGAGCCGTGCCATGCCGTGGGAAAAAGCGCGTGGGAAAATCGGAGGTTGGTTGCCTGGGGGATGGAATGGTAGTGATGTGCGGTAAGAACAATCGACATTCCCGGGGCCAAACATTTTCGGGCTTTGTTTCATTTGGCTGATTATCGTTAATATCTATTTACTTTCGATACGGCAAGCGGTACGTTGCGGATCCGTTCCCATTTTCACCGAGCAGATAAAAAAGAAAAGCAACAAAAAGCTCTTCCCCGACAGGCGATCTCCCTACGCCCTGCTCCCTCCCCATCCGGGAGGAGAAACCCTGGAGACAAGTAACCAAACTCAATTATGCGCCTTCCTGTGATTGGAGTGTCTTTCGAATTCATTTCCTCTCCGATATGGAATGGCAATTTCCGTCGTTCGGGCGGGCTGTTTTGTTGGGCAAAGCCAATTTACCGTGCTTTTGTTTTCTTTTCTCCCCGAAGGAATGTTAAATTATTTTCCATCAGGTTTTCGGGTGAAGTTTCACTGGCAAAGTTATCCGTTCGTGGAAAGGAGTGCAAATCTCCCTTGGCTGGCGCAAAACATGTCTAGGTAGGTCGTGGTGAAACGATCGCTCTTGATTTCATAGTTTATAGTCGCGAAATGAACTGCCCGAACGGTGCCACATCCTTAACGCAGCAGCCGTTTATTCCACGGGCGGGATTGAACAACCCCGGCACATCCCCGGCCAGGAGGTAGTTCATGTTTTCGGTCGGTTGAAATATGCAACCATCGTTTCCCGGCAGCTAAACCACAGCTAATAAGATTGGAATCTCCGCTTTCAGTGCATCATGCTTCCGGGGGGGGAGGTTTTGCATAGACGACTTTCGCCGCGGGGCCGTGGCCGTTTCCGGGTAATGGGGTGCATCAGCACAACATGATGGAATATGTCGCCCGCCTTCGTACGTCATTCCGCTGTCAATGTGACGCCGAAAAACCGCCGAACGACGACAGACGATCCAACGATGTGGAAATGGAGATCGGGAAAAACGCATTATCTAAATTGAAAGATAATTGCATTTGGTTCCGTGCCGTTCCCTGCGGCCCACACTCAGCAAACTCAATGCCCGAACTCGACTCACGTCGCAACGGTCACATTGTGTCGGTAATCGTCCTGTCCTGACCGTACTGATGGCACGAAACGAAAACAGCGTCGGTACGGTGGTTGCAACCTGATCGCACTATAAGACCGTGGTGGTCCTTCCCATCTTGAGGAAGGTCTTTTGTTTGTACGCGCATCGGAAAATAACACATCCACACACAGGCGTGTGGTAGAGGACATCGATGATGACGGTGTACGCGATGAAGCAACGATGGCTTCCTTTAACGACCGTTTCATACGCTTCGGGGGACGTGAAACTAAAGACACCCTGAAGAAGCCTCAGGAGAAAAGGGATGGGAGAATGAAAGGGGGGAAAGGCTATCGAAATTGGCCGCCCAGTTTAGTCGCATGAAACATTAATTTCATGGTCTCGGTCATCAGTGCAGGTTCGTGCGTCGAGATTTACGGTACCGTTTTGCACCGCCAAAGTTTGTCCCGAAGGCGAAGGCTCCACGATGCAGCCGATGAAATCGTTCTATCTGTTCTCGAAGCTGTTCGGGCTGTGTCCGTATCCGCTCGATACGACCGTACCGGTCAATACGCGGGCCAGCTACGTGAAGCAGCTGCTGCCGACCTACACCGTACTGCTGCTCTACTCGTCCTGCCTGGTGAGCATCTTCTGGCAGAGTGGCAACACGTCCGACATTTCCAACGCGGCTAATTGGATACAGGTGAGACAACGTGATGCGAACGTGGCGTTACCTTGCGCAGGGGCGCCACGCCCGGGACGACCGATGAATGTTTTAAAGGACGGGATCGCAGGAAATCAATTTTCGCCAGCTGGGTACACAGCGCCTCAGTGTTTGATGAGCTTCAGAGGCAACAGACGGGAAAATAGACTGTCTTCGTTCTCCATGGCTTAAAGTTTTGGAAGTAACATTTATTGAATCACGTGAAAACAGTCACAAAATTCTGTGTGAATGGATTAATTACTAGAATAGCGTGTATTTTATTGTCTGAATGCACAATAAGTCACTAATAAGCAGTTATGTCATACGCGCTGCATACATTTAGGCGACTTTCGAAAGTAAGGTTTAATATTTTAACTTAGGAATAAATCTACAAATAAAGGGAAGCAACTTGGTTGGGAAATTCAATACAAGAAGACTTAGTAATGAGCGATTAATCTTAAAAACCAGCTCTTTTCTACCAGTTTAGTTCTTCTGGGTCCCTTCTTAATAGTCTGTGCTGTAAAGACTGCTGAACTCTTTCAGGGTTTATACACAATAACCCATTTTCTACTATGAACTACTTTCTACGCAGCACCTAACTTTTACCATAATAATTTACTTGTAACGATAGGTCATTATAATGATAATAGCTATTAATCGAACATTAGTGTGATTTCGCCATGAAAACTTTCATTTTCTCTCTCTCTCTCTCTCTCTCTCTCTCTCTCCTCCAACAGTTCATTCCCAACTCGTTCGCTTACATCTTCTCGCTGGTGTTTGCCATCCGGCATCGCACGATGGCGAACGAGATACTGACGACGTTCGCCATCTGCGACGATAAGCTACGGACGCAGTTCGGCATTTCCTTCACGATGCCAAACGTCAAAATGCGCCGTGTGTCCATCCTGGCCTGCATCGGTATGTATTGTCAAGGCACACAGCGCACAGTTACCGCTCGGTTTGGGCTTTGTGATTAGTCTCGCGTACGTAACAAAGTAGTGACCTGTGTACGCTAGTAGAGTGAGTTTGTAACGTTGGTGCTATTGTACTCGCATCCCTTAGATGTGTGTGCGGTAGAATGGAAAGCGTACCAAACACACACAAAAAGCCCCATCAAGCGCGTGATGTAACGTGAGCATCGGGCAGGATTCGTTCACCCATAGCTAATGATGTCCCATATTCGATTCCTTTTATTTTTCACGCCATCGAACCCCCAACGGAAACCCCCGAAACGCACTGGAAACACTGCGCGACGGTCGATACAGTCACCATGACCTGTGGCAGCACTATCGGTGCGCTGACTTACTTGATCGGAGTTAATTGGAACCGTATATGGACGTTGCTTTATTGGATCGCTTTCTGTATGCCGAAGGTAAGATGTTCGCTATCGTTACCATGCGGACGAATGTGCGGGCCTTGCTGAGGGTAAATCACTGGCAAATAAAATGGTCGCGAGCGAGCGAATGTAAACGAGTCGGCCGAAACCGTGGCAACCGTGCCACTTTGAACGGTTCGTGCCAGCGATCGAGCGAGTTTTATGCATCGCCATGGTTTGTCGGTGTGCCAGCCATTGACATAAAGGTTCGCTTGTTTTGGAGATGCTTTATGTTTATTGGCCACCCGGGCAGGCAGGCAGTGTGGTACTAGCGTTTACAAATCCCATCAATAGGAATGGTTGCTATTCGTAATGAAAAATGCTTTTATAAACCGCTGGTACCGCTGCTACACTGCTGGACAGGGTTTGGGAAGGGAAGTAAACGAACAAGCACGTTACAGTACTCAAAAACAACATTTATGCATTCATTTCACACGCAATTGAGTCGCTTACGGATCGCTGCTCGTTGCGTAATTGGGTGGGAGTTTGACAGTCCCGAAAGTTGGTGCAATGCTTTGAAGAAACGTCCTTTACAAAACCGCAACCCCAGAGAGGCCCGTAAAGGGCTGTTAGTTGTAGTTTTGTTTTTATCTGCTTCAGGTGCAGCTCGTACACATTTCAGCGAGTTCGTGCGGAGTTCCACCATCAAAGGTTCGTTTCGATGCAGGGAACTGCAGGGAATCAAAAACTGAGAGCAACAGCAATGAATAGAAAGTTCGTTC
Source organism: Anopheles rivulorum (assembly GCA_018908115.1). NCBI lineage: Eukaryota > Metazoa > Arthropoda > Insecta > Diptera > Culicidae > Anopheles > Anopheles rivulorum. Next base: position 2,461,813 of record STHB01000004.1, read on the forward strand.
GTTATTGTGCATAAAAGTGCACGGGAAGTTAATTACCCTGATCGTGCTTCCCGTTTTTCAACGGCTGTCCTCCGTGAAAGGATCATTGTGCAAGACCCATTAGATGGTCGTACGCAGTATTTGACTTTCAGATGAAAGGCAATAAAAGCCGGTTTCAAAGCCTGTCTCTGTGCTTTTTTTTCTTGTTTGGTTGATGTTCTTGCTTCGCGTAATCGCTCCACCAGGAAAAGCTACTGCGTGATGTGGCAGAATTGAGTTCCCAAAAAAGAAGTGTTCTTTTTTGCTTTTTTCTGTTGGTACGAGATAATGTTTGTATGTAAATGTTAAAACAAAATCGCCTACGGTGCCGCTTGTACCGTGACTTGCAGCATTGGCCGATGAATCCCTTTTGGCAACGCCGGATTGCAAATTCGAGTCAGATCGCGTGTCGGAGTCGGAAAGTCAGCACAAAAGCTGCTGTATTGGGGAGTTTTACACGAACAAAAAAATCAATTTAAAACCTTACAAAAAGAAGTATTTTTCTATGCTTCTTGAACGAATTTTTTTGATAAATGTACTCTCTAAAGTGCTGCTTCGTGCACTTGAACGTTCAATTTGAGCATGTGTTTTGTGAAAATAATTTTGACGTCGCTTTTATTCATCTATCTTTTTTGTATGATGGAACCAAACAAATCTCGCCACGATCAGTTTGGATTGCTTCTGTTCAGTTTCCAGTTCGCCGGTTGCATCCTGTATCTGTCGGATCGTGCCATGCTGCTGCTAAGGGGCATGAAGTAATCAACCATACAGTATAGTTATTTTTGTTTTGTGTTTTTGCTCGCATCCCCACTGCCTCACCATCACTGGTGGTACAATTTTATTTTTTACGCACACACTAACGCACAATGCATTTGCAATCCGAATCTCATCACGCACGCAACTGCACTCGATTGCAAGGACGAAGGCCATGCGGTCCGTTTCCGTTCATCCATCCGGGATTGACCTTTTGCGCGCGCACACACACGTGCCATATCATCCTATTCACCGTGTTAACCATGTTGCACCATGCAAACAAAAACGCACAGAAACAAAATGGTGGATGGTGGAATGGAATTCCGTTTCGTTCTGCCGCTGAATAACATTGGCGTTGCTCTGTGTAGTAATTTTCCGGTCGGCGTGGAAAATCTGGCCCTACAACCGCAGGCCCACGGGCACGCCCAGTACAAAACGCTCAACATGACGATGGGCGGCAACCATCTGCCGAGCATGCACGAGGGCAAGCTGAACCGGCTGACCACGCTCGCCACCATCAAGATCCGCGCCATCAGCCCGCTCGACTCGATCCAGCACATACGCGAGGTGGTCGAAATGCTGCAGGACCTGTCGGTCAAGATAAACCACTGTTTCGGCAAGCAGGCCATCTTTTCACTGCTGTCCGCGTTCACGTGCGTCACCGTGCAGCTGTACTACATGCTGAACCACATCAAGTCCGGCTTTACCGCGTCCCGGTCCGAGATCTATGCGCTCGCGTCCTGCAGCCTGCTGTTTCTGCACGGCATCGAGTTCTGGTCGCTGTTTACCAGCGGCGAAAACGTCCGGCTCAAGTGGAAAAAGGTGATCAATTTCCTGTTCTTCATGAAATCCAAATCGGCCGACGATGACTTTCGGAACAAGGTGAGCACGCGTACGTGTGTATGAGTGTGTGTATGTGTGTCGGTGTGTGCTGTGGTCGTATCATAATTAAAAATTGCGGATATTAAAATCGTTCCGTTCTGCCTTCTTTCCCGGTGCTCGATGGCTTTCCGGTTTTCCACCGTTACGGTCCTCCCAGGTGGACGATCTGATTTCGTTTATGGTGACAAATCCACTCGAGTTCAACGCGTACGGTCTGTTTCCCATCGATCTGTCCGTGCTGACGGGGGTAAGTAAAAGCGGGATGTGGGCGGTGGGCGGTCCCATACCCATGACACGGTACCGTTTCCGGAACGCGTAATTAATGTTGCTTCCGACGCGTTTGTCCCATTTCGGTTCCGGGTGTGCGGCACACTCGCACAGATTGCTTCCTCCATCACGACCTACCTGATCGTGTTGATACAGTTCAAAATTTCCGAGGAACAGTCCAGCACCTATGACGATGATACGGAAGACAAAAGCCAAATCCAGTACTCGGCACACTAAGGTCTGATGTGCCACCGTACGGCTCACCCGCTGACGGAGATTGCATAAATGCCAGACGGTCGGATGGTAGCGCGTGCCCCGTAGCGTGTGCGCTTCGATGGTGCGTGGTCTATCATCGATCGCTGTTGAAGGTTACCATCTTGCACACCCCATCATCAACCCCCCCGGGGGTGCGCTAATGGATGCACGATGTGAGATGAAATGGCCACAGTTCGGTTTTGAAGTGTGTGTGAAATTAAATCAAATTAAATTAAATGATGAAATTCGTCGAAAGTGTTTAATTATCTTGCACAAAGAAAAAGTCCGAACCGGAACGCTGAGTACAAGCGTCGATTAAAACAAAGGAGTCTATTAATGGCTTAATGTTTTGCGTTTTGCATAGTTTTAGGGGTTTAGCGGTGGAATATATAAAGCAATAATATGTTTGTTTCGAGGCATTTTTCTAATTGTCATGAACAGCCTTTTCGAAGCATTACAATCCCTTTCGAATGTTTGCTTCAATCGACAACAGTATCGTCGATTCATACATTCCAGCTTAGCGTATTGCGCTTTTAATAACGCCGATTAACAAGTCTTTATGCTTCTTAAGATACAACCGGGTACACCACTTTAACGCAGTGTTTAACGTACTTCACCAAACCTGTGATCATTTAATTGTTCTCGAAGCGCAACCACACCAACCCCATGCACACCACGTGTGCGCCGCATTAGATGAATGTGGAAGGCCAGGCCAGGCTAGGCGCACCGGTAACAATGATGAGTGGTAGTGCCTTCGACGCGCCTCGACGTAGCCATTAAGCCGGTAACAGTTTGTAATAATCGCTTTACAAAACATCCACGCCCGGCAAGCAGCACAATAGGACGCTGGCAGAACTGGGTCGCCGTCGACACTTGAGCAGCAAACCGCACCGTTTGGCCGACCGTGCGAGGCAAGTATCAGACGACAGTGTGGCCGGTGAGAAGGCCCCGGCAAGCGAAGGAAAGCGTTTAAGACCGGTTAATGCCGCTTCCAGTGGGGGCCATAATTACAAGTAAGTACATTTATTACTGGCGATTCCGAAATTATACACAACGAAATGTGCTGCGGGCGGGGGCCGGGGAGGGCGAGCTGGTGGGGGCTGTGTGCAAATGTCATGAGAATACGGGCGGGTTTAAATGGGCGAACATTAGACCGTCATTTAGACAATGTTCTTTTGGCTGAGAACTGGAGCGTTGCAAGAACTGTAAGGTGAAGCGAAGGTAAGCTTCTTGTAGCGGGGGGACCGGGTGAGATCGGTTTTTTTTTTTGGTTTGCCATCCAGGGCTAGACACACCAAACCGGGCCGGAAGTGAAACATGCGTCCCGCAAAAGCGGCAAATCATTAGCTACGATCATGAGGTGGTTTTTGTGTGCAGCGGTCAAAACTGTTACGAAACTTCCCGCCCATTCCGTGCCGGGCTGGGCCGATGCTGGCGCAGCAAAACACAACAGGAGCGTTGCAAAAATTGTTCCAAGCAGCAAATTTAAATTCGAGAACCAGCTTCATTACGCTAATTAACACGAAATAGTCGAAAGCGCACACACTTACGGCAGCGAAATGTGTTTGCCCGAACTTTTTGCCCGAATTGCGTGCCTGGAAGTGGTTCCTGCTGCCGTTTTGTACTGCTGCCAAGCAAGTTTTGCTGTAACTGACGTGTTTGCTGCTGCTGCTGCTGCCATACAATGTACGAAACCCCGAAGTGGCAAACGGGAATGGGTTTTTTGTGCTGCCGTAAGATTACTCTCCCGGGACAGCTGAGTGAAAGGCCAGCAGTGAAGGTTAGCACAACAACGAAAAAATAATAATAAACTAAAGCTTCCACCCAGCGTGCCACAACGGTGCTACCGGAAGGTGAGAAAAGCTCCTGCTTGTTGAACCTGGGACCAGCAACAACAACAACAAAAATATACAAAAAAAAACAACCAGGATGCCTCATACGATCATTTTCAGTGCACCATCATCCAGCAAGGGTGAACACCGGTGTATGGGAAAGAAATTAAAACTGCTCCCTTGTTGGACGAACCTCAAAAGCAGGCAGCCGGCGTGGTGCAGTGAACGGCACAGAACAGCATTCGAAGCGCATAGAAAGGTAACAGAACAATAACGACAATGCTCGGCTACAAGCGGCACACGAGCAAATGTTCCATTGTACGTACAAAAGGTGGTACCGTTGGTAAGGTGTTTCTACTCTCATTCCCACCCCACCCCCAAAAAATGGAGGCCAAGGTGAGGGTTGAACCCTGGCTGCGAGTCGTGTTTTTTGTTTTCCTGTTTGCCCGTTTTGTAATGCCAACATGCACACACATGAGATCCGTGCGCATTTTTATGCCCAACCGTACGTACCCCTTTTATCAACCCTTCGCCACCCTTGCATGCCCTTCCCGGCCCTCTACCGTATGTACTTAACAATGGGCATTCTTTCGGTGCCTTCATACCGACACCTGCCAACCGGTTGCGAGGTGCAGGTCGATCCTGCCGGGCCATGTTACCTTCCTGCCCAGCAGCTGAGCTGCTGGTAACTTCGAGCGCCCGACATCCCGCTTGGGAGCCACAGTTAGGGATCGTTTCATCGTGAATCCTTAAAATGGCTCATCTCAGCTGACGATAAGACGCATCCATGCCAACCCACCCACCCATCCACCCACCCGGTACGAATGTTTGCAAGCGCTGTGGCATCCCTTTGGCATCCCGACATGCATTCTGTTTATGCAAAAGAGGCGGCTCGAGCTTTTAGCCGAGCGATGCAAAAAGCGATGTTCGGGTTGGCTGGTTGGAAATATTCTAGTTATTACATTTAAAACTGCAACCCATTCGCTCGTCCGATGCAGATTTCCACCCTGCCCGTGAACAAACTAAACGGACCGTAACACACAAAAAATGAACCAAAAGAAGCAAAAGAAGCAGAAGGAAAAACAAAACGCTCGGAAAGAGGGAAATTCATTTCTGCAGGTACACAGAGGTAGGTGTCCTTGGCTAGCTAAAGCAAAGGTTTGGAGTTGGCGATGCATGTTGGCATGAAGGAATTCGAAACAAAAACATATGCGATGCAAGCGGAGGGTAGTTTTTGGTTAGTGTAGAATGTTTTTCTCCAGTTTTTACGTTTTTTGCTTGTTTTGTGCACAAATTAAACCGTTACAGCGAAGCAAACTTGCTTCCTTTGGCAATAAAGTGTTTAACTTGATCTGCATACTATTTCGCCTTTACCGGTGGAAAAGTTTGCATTTTTTTTCCATTTGCTCGGAAAACATATTTATGTTTTGAGGGAGTGAAGTTGAACTCCACATTACAATCTCTAAAAAACAGTTAAATTTTGCTTGAAATCATATGCAAAATCCTATTTATAATATAGTAAGCCAAACCAAAGTAAATGTAAGGCATGGTGGCAAACGCTCAACACCGAGCCGTTTTAACAAGCTGTACGAAAGGTTTAGCACTGTACGAGTTTTAAACCACCCACTACTTCAACCGTTCGCATTGAAATTCAAAATACAATCCTCGAGCAAATGCGGCACCGAAAAAGGATAAATATTGACATAAGAGTCATCCGATCGAAATACAGTGAAAAGAGGATTAAAGTATTCATGAATCACTCCTCAGTCGGGCTGTCTCGGGCGCCTACTGGTGCATTGCAAGGGAGCAAGGAAAAAGTATCACACATACACACGTACAGGCACACGTACAGGCACCACACCGCAGCATCAGCAGCGTTCGAGCATATTGACGGAAAAGGAAAATACAACCCAGCCAGCGCCACGAACGCCAAAAAAAAGGAACCAGCTGATACGGATACGCTACCTACGATACGGCCGCCTGCGGAAGCATTTTTGCTCGCTAATGCCAGCCGACAAAAAAAAAAGAAATCTCCAGTCCCGGTTGGTCGTGCTTTTCATGCGTTAAACTAAGTTCAAGGATAAAGAAACAAGGAAGAGCGAGCGAGTGAAAAAGTTTGTAGCTGACTAAAATGTATTTATTCCGATGGAGACGCCCAGTACTTTGTGGGTTCGATACATAGATAGGTAAGTGTTTAGTTGGATGTTAACCGGCAGTGGTGAATCAAATGGTGGGAAATTTTAGGTGGCTGTCTGTGGGTGGGCCACCACATGTACAGAAAAAACAAGTGCTCGAAAAGTGGATGTTTTTCGGAGAGAAAGTACTACTTTTCTTCACGTTTCAAGCGAAACATTTTACTTGTTTCTCAATTTCTGTTACCGATGATGAATGAAAATTTCTGAATTAAAGTAAGAAAATCCAACAAAACTGCCCATACCTCGGTTACGGTGGAAAAACTTTTCAAAGTGTAAAAACCGTCCTTTATTATGAATTTTGTCGAATGGTCTCTCCAATGATCGTTTATTTTTGTGGAAATTTATATGATGGAGAAGCTTGCTGAAAAATAGTTTTACCAAGTCCTCAATTGTTAATAAAATTGCTTAAAACGAGCAAAACAATTTTTTGATGATACATTCACTTTTAGAAAATTTATTTTAACATTGGAATATACATTTCAAAGGAAATTCTTCATTTCATTCCCCAGCATATGCAGGAGTGTGCTAAATATGAATTTTAATCCATTTACAACAGCACTAAAATCAATACGAAGCTCTTTTTGAAACATTTGTAGCGCGAGTGTTGAACACAACTGCAAAAAAAAGATGAAATTGCAAACTAGTTACGAATAGAAAAAAAAACAATACGCCACAAGTAAAACCCCCATGAAGGTGAAGCAAAACAGCAAAGTTAGTGTTTGTTTTAACAAATTTGATTAGCTTTCCAACAAGCACGTCGAAAAAGAGAAGAAACTTTTCAATTTAGCTAAAGAGAAAAAGGTTACTTTTCACTAGCGGAAATGGTTGTTCGGTGCTGTATTTCATCGAATCTAAATGGTTTTTCCTTGGTTAACATGGGGTGGGGTGCATTGTTGTTTCATTCATTTAATGTGCTAGAAAAACAACCAGTCCGTTCCTAATGGAATTGAGCGTATGTTTCGTATTTATTCACATTTGTAATCCATTACGAAACATCATCCAGTATTTGTGTTACAACGGTTGGTAGAAAAACTGCCTTTTTTCCTCTGTAACCTTAACCAAAAAAGCATAACTTAAATAGTGTTACAACCACAATATTGCGCCGCAGTTTATCAAGATGGATCAACTTTTGAATCGTGTCAATCATGCGGTTCTGTTTCAAAAACCCTTCTGGCAAGATATGCTGTTCCCAACAGCCCGCACGCGAAACACTATCATTAAAAAGTACAGCACAAGATAAATACATTCCATCTATCAAGACGTTCCGATCAGCTTCGGGGATCCCCCGAAAAAAAAAAAAACCCTTTTGTTCTATGAACTACGGACACCCGTTGACGCCGGTTGACGAGGCTGAGGTTTGGTGGCTACCGAAAGCGTATCTTCATTAGTGTTTGCGGTACGATAAACCATCCAGCGACAAAAAGCTTGCTGACATCTCTGCCGGCCATACCGTCGCTCGCCCGGCCGATTCATAAATCACTCCCTTGTTTGTACTGCCCTTTTCAACAAACCAACAAAAAAAAAAAGAAAAAACACATTTGCCATCACAAATGGAAAAATTGCCAACCCTTTTTACCCGGAGGCGTCTAGGCGATGGAGATCTGCGGCCGCATAGAGCAGTGTGCGTCGAGAACACAACCGGCACTGTTAGCGAGCGTCCGATGCGGGACACTCGAGTAAGTAATTTGGTGTGCATATTTTAACATAAATTAATCGAAATCGCCCACGCCCGGTGCGGACGAAAGCGGACGCAGTGTGACGTGCGACGGAATAATGAAGATTAATATCGCCAGTTCGATGTTGGTGAAAAACGCCTTAAACACACACACACACACGAAGATCATGCAAGGCGCGATGGGGCCGCGTTATGTAGCCACGATGCGTTTGAAGGAATGGAATGATTCTAAAGACGATTCGGCCAAGATTCATGTTTCGCTCCTTTTTCGCGCCTTTAATCCTAACCCTTTTCTTTAGGGAAATTCCGAAAAGGAGGTTTTCCATAGGTGCTTTGTCAAAAGGGGTTTTTTACACATTGTACACACGTCTTGTTTCGTTCGGGATGGTTACAGAAGAAACTTTTGAAAGTATTCCAACGACTTCCCTGTGGATGTGGATCCCGTTCGGGTCGGTTTCGTTGGTTCGTGTTCGTGAGTTGACTGATGAATATTAATCATTTCGCGGCGAGGCTTGGAATTATGCTGCAATCTTAAGCTCGTAAAAGCCGTTACCCTGGGGAGCATGATTACACAATGAATCGTGGCTAATTTCAATTGGCTTCCGATCCCATCCAAAAGTGCTTCTTGGACTTGGAGCTACTTGGAGCTACTTGGAGTTGGAGTTAAACTTGGAGCTGAAACGATCTGGCAAGTGTATCAAGTTCACATATCCTCCACAGCGTCGTTTTTCCCTCGAGTCCTTAGCGTCGCTTCACTTTAAAAGCAATGTTAGTCAATCGAATTTCTTCATCGTGATCTCAAAAAAGCTCATTCATCCTGTTAGATACTAGCGAGATACTAGGGTTAATTCCTCTTCGTCAGCTTCAAATCAGTGCGGGAATATCAAACGCTGGCAAACCCTTATCCTAGACCAGGAGACAATTTATCTTGCCAGTACCTCAAGCAACACCACTCCAAGCAGCACCGTCCAATCAGCGGCAGCTTCGTTGGTCGCTCTTTTTTTTTAACGTTTTGTAAATCCTACCCCCAAACGCTCAAAGCCCACCGAAATGGAAATGATTACATTTATTCCTATTCCTTCTTCGCTGATTGAGATTTTGCGTTCTATTTCGCTGATTATCTCTAAGCGCTGTGGATCAGGATCCTGGTCCGGGGAGCGATCGATTAACCAATGGGGCGCATTGTGGTGGCAAAGTGTCGAACGAAACGAACCGAGTGAAAATGTGTTCAAATTGATAACTCAATCCACATGCCATGGCCACAATCGGATCGACCGCTGTCAATGAGTGGCACCGATCAGTGAACGGCGAACGAAAAATGCCGTCTCCGATCCAAGAGAAGAAGGAACAAACCAAAAAACTGAAGGCGCTTTATAGAACAATGTAGAATCCCGCCGAGAATCTCGCCGAACGTCCCAAAAGGCGACCAAAGGGGCTAAGACACAAAACCCCGTCCAGGATGACACTGGCACTGGGCTGGGAGATCAGGGGAAAAAAAACCCCGGCAAAATGGCAAAATGGTATGCTTCGGCGATTTTCTCTTGCCCGAGCTGGCACACTGGTGCCGTTAGAAAATTTGGAGCAGAGCTTTGCCAAACTCCACCCGCCTCTCCTGCACCCGCTTTCGGGCGGTGAAAAGAACATACACACACACACACAATTCGAAACAAAGCAACACTAACGATGACACACGATGCTCGAAGACAATGAAATAAAACATGGGATTTTTCTTCCTTGCCAGCGAAGCAGCGGGAGTGTTATCATCCGACCCGGGCAGAACATGCTGGCTGTCCGGGCGCAGCACTAGCGCCAGCGCTACATGTTGAGGTTTGCCGAGTGTGACGCTTTTCGAGCTGTGGGAAGAAATTGTGAAGAAATGTGTACCGGAACTGGGTACGGGTGTTGAAATGATTTTGAAAAGATCCCATCCCCTTTCCAGCGCCAAACCATTGACGGAGCTACAGTGATCGGGCTCGAGCGGATCTAAAAGGATTTCTATTCCGTTTGCCTTACAGGAGAGCTGTTTTTTTCCCCTTCTCGCTTCTTATTAGAACGCTATTTTCAACAATATTCTCTGCACTAAATGGGTAAGTGAACAAACGTTACGATAGCAGAAACTGGTTCTGGTGCCAGACTGCTTTTGCTCGTTGCATGGCAAAGCACGCCCGAGGTAACCGATATTCAGTGATGAATGTGACGTCCGCTCGGTGCCGTGTGGTTTGAGGGAGGATGGGAGGGGTAGCGGGGGTGGGGGGGGGTAAGATTTATGATTTGCCAACCGGTTTAACGTGACGATGAAAGGGAAAAAA
>STHB01000004.1:2566834-2577513 GCA_018908115.1 Anopheles rivulorum
GAAATCCGAAGGCGCATTGTTCAGGGAAATCGTGCCTACTACGGGCTCCACAAACTCCTGCGATCCAGAAGGCTCCAACAACACACGAAATGCACGATATATCGCACACTGATACGTCCGGTAGTCCTCTACGGGTACGAGTCCTGGACTCTGCTAACGGAGGATGCCAATGCACTCGCTATTTTCGAACGGCGGGTGCTAAGGACTATCTTTGGCGGTGTGTGCGAGCAGGGCGTGTGGAGAAGGAGAATGAACCACGAGCTAGCTGAGCTGTTTGGCGCTGCAGATATCCTGACGGTGGTCAAAGCCGGAAGGATACGATGGCTGGGGCACGTGATGAGGATGCCGGATTCATGCCCCACCAGGAAGGTGCTCGTCAGCGACCCGTTCGGCACGAGGCGGAGAGGAGCACAGCGAGCTCGTTGGCTGGATCAGGTGGAGTCAAACCTGTCGGAGATCGGATGCAGCCGTGGATGGAGGACTGCAGCCCTGGACCGAGTTTCCTGGAAACGGATTGGCGACCAGGCCATGTCTACGCGACGTGCTCGACCGTGAGCAGGCCAGAGAAGAAGAAGAAGAAGAAGAAGATGGAACTAGATTGCGTAAAAACTGAACTAAAATTACAAAAAGCATAAACTGTTTCTCAGGAACGGTATATTTATATAAAAGAAATGTTTAATTCTGTCTAGAAACAATAAAGGAACCAGATTTATGTCCTTTTCTATAATATACCACTGTCAAGCCTTAGTACTAAAACTAAAGTTTATGGAGTTGCTCCAGGATGCTACCTTCGCAAAAGGAAAAAGTCTCACTACCCAGTTGTACCGATTCGATTGCTTTTTAAGAGATCAATCAATCGCAATAGTAGTGCCCGTCGAAATGGTGATAAATGGTGCTATCACACATTGATTTGATAGCTTTTGCTCACCGTGATTAAAGGCAAAGGATGCACTTTAACGGCCAACGTGACGTGAAGCTTTCCACCGGCAAGTAAGTATCGTTTCGTGCTTTAGCGTAAGCGTTAATAAAAAAAAGCACTCACACACAGGCACAGACGCCCTGCCGTAGAACAATTTCTCAAACCCATCCATCCAATCCACCGCGGTGTGCGGTGCGAACATTAAACGGCCGCAATGGATGGTGAGATTACACGCAAGATAAATTACACAGCCAGCCAAACTGGAAAACAGCAACAACAACAAAAAAAACCAAAAACCCCCCACTCAAGTGTACACCCTCCCGAGCATTAAGAACTGGTGCGGCGAAAATCAACCAACAGAACCGGCGAGGCTATAAAAGAGTTCAATATCATCCCTCAACCGCAGCGTGCGAGTGCGCGTGTGATGATCGTACTCATGCTTTTGTAATTTACGATCCATTCCCCGGCAACAAGGAAACTGCCTGTCAAACGGACCGTATGAAGTCCTGCCCGAAGGAAGTGGGGGGGGGGGGAGGTAGGGGGCAACAACAACAGCAAAACGAACGCAAAAGAAAAGAGCGAAATAACAAAATAAATGCCCAGTGTTTTCCACATCAGGGGGTTTGGGTAGGTTGAAAATCTCTCGAAACAATGTCGACGATGGTTGCTGATGATTATGATGGCGCAAGTTCTTGACGGTCGTTCATCGCACTTTACACACGAGATGAGTATGTGTATGTGTGTGTGTGTGTGTGTGTTCACATATATGCTTGCACAAGGTACACACACATACAGAGCCAAACATCCTATATTAACGCGCAGCCCATTTTGCCTAATCCCCAAAACGGAAAACATAATTCACGTGGGTTTTCCACGCACTTGTTCGCTCGCACAATTCGGAACTCCTCTACGGTGTAGAGTTTGTGTCCTGCTACTTGTTTTGTGCTTCCTTTGCGCGCACTTCGCCCACGCCATCGCATCGGGCTACTGTGATGCTACGCACACAGCATAAACGCGCTCGTTTCGGTGAGAAAATCAAGTGGCGTCTGTCGACGGGACAACTAAAGCAACAGAAGAAAAAAAAAAACACAAGGCAGAAAGGCTCTCTGAAGCGGAACGCACGGTTTCGGGCTGCTGCAACGCGCTAGTGCTCAAGTAACGCTAAACAATACGCCACCGTTCGACGAATTCTGGCGGATTTGATGAGTGCTTACGGAACCGGAAAACGGTGTCCATATCCGGTTTGAGCTTGAGGTTTGAGCTTTTTCCCCCAGCATCTTGCGGGTCCGGGCCATCGGTCCGCCCCATTCGCTCGGGGAACAGTGTAATAATGGGTTTTTTTTCTCTCTCTCCTTCTTGTTGTTTTGCGTGCGGTACTTGCGAAGGCATCCTTGCGCAACAAACCCACAACAAGGGATTTAATGGCGGCGATGTAACACGGCCCATAATGCCCAACTCTTCATAACTGAGGCCGCCGAAACTCGCTTGGCGGGTGCGTGCAATGTCTTGGATAATGTTTCTTTTACCCGTTGTGTGTGTGTGTGTCTGCTGGATTGTTTTTTTTATATTTTGTTTCTACTTGCAAACAAACAACAGCGAGCGGAAGTAACGCAAACGAGGCACTCTGCCAGACCAGAGTGTGGTATTTGAAATACTTCACGCTACGAGCGCTACGCCACGTGAGCATTCTCATAAATCACTTGCCGTACTGCTAAGCAGCCTGCTTGCCTGCCAGTTGCGTTGAGCCAGTGCCGCCAGTCGAGTGGAAAACTTGGTGGGAAAAAATGATTTTCTCGGACAGCAAACGGACGCAGCCACCTGGACCGTGGTGTGCCGGTCACCGCAATGGACCGGCACATTATCACTGGCTGGCTGGTGTGGCTTTTCAGAGGAGAGAGAACAAAAAAAAAAACACAAACAGAACGGATTGATTTAAATTAATTCCCACCCGTTCCAAAGTGCTTTGCTTTGTTCACCGAGTGATTGTGATTGACCAGCGCAAAGCAACCAGACTGGTGGTTGAGCCCAGCGCTGTGGTTCGCACTAACCGAACTGGAACCATCCCTTGCACGTCCGTTGACGTTATTTTTCACTCTCCCTCTCTCTCCACGAGTGTGTGTGTATGTGAATATTTTCCCACATAAAAATCAGTTGCACTTTTTCACTCCCGCTGTACATAATCCTATTTTTAGTGACGAAAAGAAGTGACACAAAAGCGTCCACACACACACAACCCGGCGTAGATTATGAGTACGACCTGATGTTGCTTGCTACCGTCGAACCGTCAAAACATTGTTTCGATGAAGAGTTTTTCTTCCCCAAACCGTTCCAAGGGGGAGGGAGGGAGGGGGAGGGGTTGGAAATGGGTGGAAAAACCTCGGAAAATGCCGGTTATTCGAAACAGGTATATTTGAAAATTGCAAGCTCCCTTACCTATAGGAGGCGGGAGAAAAAAAAAACATTTTATTTCGGTACATCCGGTGTGGAGATGGTGTGGTTTGATGAAAAGCTTCCCGAACCCGAACCTAGTGAGGTGTGACAGACATGTTGTTGTTTTTTTTGTTTGGTTTGGAGGGGGGGTGGGTTTTTCCAAGTATGAAAAGCGCACATAAGGGTGGGAAGCTTTATTTTTAGTGCAAATACTCACCACCGGGACTACGGTGTACCCCTTGTCAGGCTGAGACTGACATGTGCGGTTGCTTTTCACGAGACTGTGCCACACAAAAAAAACCCCAGAAAAGCCAGAGTCACAAACAGCATGGTTACCATGGTGTACACGGGCATACCCGGCCAGTTACCCGGCTGCTCATTGACATTGTGCTGTTGTGTTTTTGTCTGTGATTTGTTGTGTGGGGCATGGTTTTTTTTAATTCTTCCATTGCCCGCTGTGGATTGTGCCGTGCAGCGAATGGAAAACACTTGATTGATTGGCACTAATGATGACACAATTTATAACAAGTTCTGTGCGCACGAGCTTCGACGTTTGACGGGCGAGTTTTGCGACTGTCGAGTGCGTCCGGTCGGCTCCGATCCGGACCGTCGAAGCGGATTTTGTTGCTTTGAAGTGGCAAAATGCAAAATGGTAAGTGAGATAAAAAATCGGAAAAGCAAAACAAAAAAAAAGAATGACTCATGTTTTTAGCCTTTTTTATCACTCTCAAAGTGGGGTTTTTGTTCCCTCAGCACTAGTCACAAAACTTCAACACACGGCTGACTGGTTTCGACAGTTTTAACGATAGTGGACGTTAAAGTGCACATTAATTGGACGCAAGTTTGATGGACGGGAAGAAAAATTACTAACACAAAAGCATACGAGCATGAGTGACAGTTGGCTGCTGTTGCATCGCACTTCCTATCTATGCAAACGAACGTTCTAAACAATGCATTTAGAAGTGTTAGCAAAACCAGTTTTTTTTAATAAAAATTATTATAGAGCCATAGAATGCACCATCAACGTAGGCAAACATGCAAAATAAGACCAGAAAAAGGGAGGAAAATGTTTGGTCATCGATAAATCCTATTGTTAAAGAATAACATTTAATAATACAATCCGATTTTTTGGGTTTCATTATGATTATTAAGATATTATAAACAAGTTTAAACGAATTGTTTCCAATTTTTAGCAACAAAATATGCAAGGTGACACGCCTTACAAACGTAATCCACCGATAAAGACTGTCTAGTTCGTGATAAAACAGTCCACAGGATATTCACATTAGCTTGAAATGTTTTGAGGGATAGTGGAAAACTCCATTGGGTAAAGGTCCGATTTGCTTCTGGGTGACACATACATATGCCCAACGTTTGTGTTTTCAATCAGTCGTTGTTTGGTGCGATTTGACATGTAACATGGCACTCCTTGATGTCGTAGGACAATGTTTTAATCGTATGGGAATTGACCTCCATCCAGGGTAGCACATGGCACAAAAAAAACGACAGTCATTTTAACAACAATCTCGCCGAAAACGCCACAACCTAAACATCGTGACATTGGTCATATAATTTTTTAACTAAAGCTGAGTCATTTCATAGAGTCTTTGGTCTATGGTCAAATGGTGCAGCCATTTCCGCTCGGAAAACTTCTTCACATCATCAAAACACCTTTTGGTCATGCATTAAATTTATAAGCTCTCTCTCTCCCCCTCTCTCTCTTTGGCTTAACGATCTACCAGGTCATGCCGGCCATCAAATGGCTTACTAGACTATTAGATACCACGTAGTTGCATAGTCAGTGCTCACTACGGGGGAACGGTCCGGATGGGATTTGAACCCGGTCCGGTCGTGTTAGGGACTAGCGCCTATATCTGTCAATCAAATATCTGTTTCTATTGAATCTTGAATCCGCTGCAAAGTAGTTTGGATTCTTAGCACCTTCCATAGGTGACATCATGATGAAGGAATAAGTCGTCATCAATTGGTGAAGGTACTAACTATCTAACGATTCGAGAGTTGGTCTCAAGATTTAGGTAAGAAATCGTAAAATTCTATTAACATTGCATTCTGGTTAAATAAGAAACAAATAATCCCCAAGCTTTCCTAGCGTAACTTTCGAGCATCATTCTACTAGTGAAATTACACCGCATTAATCTGTTAAAAATCAATAAACACTGAGTGTTAGATAGATTCCACAGTTGGCTATTCTCGAGCAGTCCCTTCAAGTCACAGCAAGTTGAAAAAAATCGTCATTTGGTCGGCTGGTTACGATACTTTAAGGTCGTTCGGACTAGAACAAGTAACAGAATAAACAACTGTAACGAAAAAAACTGTTCAGCTTGCAGAAATGAACTGGTTTAAACTGCAATGTCAAGGACGAAAAATGAGAAACAAAATGGATAAGATGATTTATTTCTCAGCCTTCCTACCACTACGTTAACGAAGCTTCTTTATTAAAATTTCCAAAAAAAAATCCTCACCAAACCCAATTTGCATCGTCTCAAAAAGGTTAAAAACTAAAACAGCCAAACAAAAAAAAAAAAACAAACAGAAAACTAATGCTTAGCCTTCACTGTCCCATTCGCATTCAACAGCCATCGGTGTCTGTCTAGCTGTTCCAAATTAAACTCGATAGGAAAAAAAGAAACAGAAACATTGAATCTCAATTTTACCATGCACCAGCGTCCGGCAAATGGCATTGAGCGAAAAAGAAATCCCGTCCGTGGAATACTGAGAGGAAGAAAAACAAAAAAAAAGCGAAATAAATATACATTTCCGGTTTGCCGTGGACACTATCACCGGTGCAGAACGGCACCAGCGCTTTAAATGATCGTCTTTTCTCACATTTGCAAGTTTAATTAAATTCCACGGTCCACCCCATTTGGCCCACGCGAACTGGTGCGGCCGCCCTGCCACGGACGGTTCGCACCGTGGTTCGTCATTTGATTTCGTCTGGCGAATCGGTAAAATACCCGAAACACTGAACCAGAAATCCGGTTTCTGTTTCATCCGAGTGCTGTGCTGCTTTACAAGGAACGCGTTGGCACAAAACGAACCAGTCGGTCGGAGGTTTGCGTTCTGTTTCCTGCTTGTTCTACGACGTTTTCACCGTTTCCGTTGCTGTTTCCGGTTTCCCGGTACGTACGATGGCCCAAAACGTAACACACCAAACTGGTGCTGTGTGGCGATGATCATGATGAAGAGATGATGGTTATGGTGCGCGGGCAAAGTGCGCCGCAACACGGGGACCAGCAAATGTGCGTGGACGGGTTTTTTGTTGTTGTTGTTGAATTTTCAATCTAAAACCCCTTTTTTTTTTACTCACCAGCTGGATAAGCTGTGGAAATAAGTCAAAACAACAGACAGCACGGGTTTGAGTGCAAGCTTTTGTCCTGCCTAAAGCTCCAGATCCAAAGTACGGCAGATCTTTTGCATCGGTATTTTGTTTCGACGTAATGGTGCCTCATTTCTCATCCGTTTTTTTTTCGCCCTTTTTCTGGTGGTAACCCAAACGCTTTTATCTGTACTGAAACCTTTTGCAGATGTAGGGATTTGATGCCTTATTTTTGTTGTTGCTTTCGTTTGCCTCAGCGTGGTGCGCTTTTGCTTCCCATTCGCTAACACTATAGCTCTATCTGTGATCAGCGCACTGGCATTCGCCGGAATCGCAATTGCGTCCAACAAAACGAGAGTGACATGGCGACTGACATCTTCAAGCAGCCAGTACCGTTTGCGTAGAATCTAATCCACAGTGTTTGCCCAAAAAGTGGCCCAACCAGAAAGGTTCTGGGAGGAATGAGCTTACCAGCGAGCTGATGTAAACTGTCACAACCATTGCACTGCTTGAAGCCTTGCATCATCACGATCACGAAGAAACCATTCTCATCAAGCGCAAGCCAGGTTCACCCATGCTGCGCCAGTGCAGACACACCTTCATCCACCTGTGATTGAATTGTTTCAACGCAAAAGCAAATAAAGAAAAAAAACAGAAAGAAATAAATACACCCGAAAAAGCAACAATTTATGGAATGCTCAATAAAATGTTAATGCCACCCAGGGTGGCACTCCGTTTCCATTCCAAGCTTTCCAATGTTTTTTTTTTTGTTTGTTTTTGTTTCGTCCTCCGGCTCAGTTCCTTTTTCGAGTTTTTTTTCCTTTACGGGTAGAAATTTACCTTCAAAATTCAAACATTCTTGTGCACATTCCAATGCGCAACGGTGGTGGAAACGGGGAACCAAAAACTCCAACTCAAAAAAAAAACCAAAGCTCACCGACGCCGTGCAATCGTTACTCATTCCGCAAATGGTTTATTTCCTGGAACAAGACACAAAAACCAAGGTATAAAACCATGTTCGGGAAAAATTTTTGCGCGCTCTGAAAACCGATCACTCGGGTTTGCCGGTGCTTTCGTTTGTTATTCGTTTTGTGTTTGTTGTTTGTTTGCGCGAGTTTGTGCGTTTCCGGTACGCTGATTCTTCACGGCGAAGCGTCTATAAATTGGTACCATCTCGCGTACTGGCTGGAATGCTGGACGTTTCCCAGTGCGATCGATTCGCCCAAAATGGTACGGTGTTTATTTTTAGAGCAGGCGCTCGATTTGATGCTTCCCCTTTATTTTTTGGCTTGGCTAAATGTTACTGCCAGTATGCAAATTAGAATACGCTCGCGTAATAACTTTTTGCGCTCGAAACGCAGATCAACGAACGCGATAAAGTCAAATTGGTGTCACAATGGGAGAGACAGGGCGGCTGGAGGGAGGTTTTTCTTTTTTGTTTGTTAGGAGGGCAACAGAACCATTGGCCAACTCCCTTTACCACCCCACCCCAGCATCACCACTAGAAAGCAACTTGGCAGTGAGCTTAAGTTCGTTGGCATGATTGTAAGACCGAGCGTCAAGATTGACCGAAAAAGATCTCAGCATCATCGGCTAATGAACCATTACTAATGCCGACAGCTTTTCAAATCCCACTACATACACATTTCCTTGCTCCTTCTTTCCTTGCTTCCTTCCCTGCCTCTTCACTTCAAAATGGATACTGTCCTTAAGCTGCTCCCAATCTTGCTTGCCGGCCTTTCTCCATTGTCCCAGCGTTTCGCTACTCTCTCTCTCTCTCTCTCTATCTCTTTTAATCCATCTGCACGCCTCGGTACGTCGTATCGATTGCCGCATGTCTGTACAGGAGTTGTTGTGTTTTTTTTTATTTTTCACAAAAAGTAACACACACAAAGCCGTCCAAGAAAAACGCCCACCCACGGCGGCAAAGCGTACCGAGGATGCCTTACTTTGGTCGCGTTCGAAATTTGAATATTATCGTGTTACAGTATCAGTTCGGTGCGTTGCCTGTTCTCTACCACGGTGGCACTGGTAGAACGCGTCGGCGGCGGCTTTTACTTCCCCGATCGTTTTGCTTCAAGTTCAAGAGTGGCTCTTAAAGTGTGCAACTTTACTCGCATCACGAACGAAACGAAACGAAACGAAACGAAAGCAAAAACGAAAAGCATTCCCAACTCGTATCAAGATACAGCGCAAGTGAGCTTGAATGGTGTTCACTGTGTTAAACGACTTCTAAGCCGGTCGGTCTACATATTCAATTCCGGCCCATACGCTTACGGCACAGGCTTTTACCGGCACGGGCACTATGAAGGCACTTGCTTTGCTATCGATTTTTTGCTTCACACACCGGCAGACGGCAAAACCCGATGATCCGGACACTGGCGGCAACCTTTGCGCTTTCGTGTATGGAAATTTGAAACACCCAGCGTATGGTACGGTCGAACGGGCCGAACTCATCCACCGGACATGGGTGACTAGATGCATCTAAACGGGCGGATCCCATCCTTCCCGATGGTGACCACCGAAGCGCACACGTGTCAATATTCTTGACCGAATCCTACTTCATGCAGGGTAAACAAACTTCACCGTAATGCAGGTCCGGTGGCTACATTAAGCAACCCCAGCCGAAGCGGTCCAGTCCTAGGCAGGCTTAGCACCTACCACGATACGGGGAAGGTGATAGTTGTAACGCTTTAGTAGGAAACGGCCGAGAAAGGAATGAAGGAACAAAACGTAACAGAAACCCACCTCAAACATTCCCGTACCAAGTGAGCTGCCAATAAAAGTGACCCACAAACACGATCTATGGCACTATTAGCTTACGCTGCCTTCTCATTGATGCTTTCGCACACTGACCTGGTCTGGTGACTTTTCCATGTTCACCTTGCCAAACCGGCACAGCCCAGCACAGCAGTGCTTAGCAAGCTCGTTCATTTCGTCCAGTGGCGTGTGCTTCAGTAGTACACACGATAAGCGAAGCGACCGAGCAGGACAGGAACATAGTTATTTAGCATAAAATTGCACATGATATGTTTATGACGTTCGCTCGTAACGAAGGACCGGACCGTGCGACCGGCAGGTGTAGACTGATGCCGTACCGAGCATCCGGGACCGCCGAAAGGACACCGAAAGGGTTGTATCAATTTGCCAGAACGAATCACTTGAGCAGTGTTAAATTTCAGGCCCTTAAACCCAGGCCCTGTTTATGGGTACGACCATCGCTAGGTGGCAGTAGGTTGGGTCGGGGGAAAAGGAAACTCGTCCGTTGAACACTATCTAAACATCGGTCGTGCATGTTGCCGTATGTGACGTGGAAGGTGAGCCTATGGCTCGAAGGCATGCAAATAGTAAAACCCTTTTGCCAGCCTGCTTTCCCGGGGTGACATACCCTGAAACCAACCCCCGTTGGATGGGTGATTATCCTCATGCAAAAGCAAATGTGTGTGTGTGTGTGGTGGTGCGCGTTCCGCTTTCCAATTCACTTCTTGCACGGTTCCATCCATTCTCCTAATTCCCTCTCCCCCCCCCCCCCCCCCCCTCACTGGCCTGTCACTGGAACGCCCTGCCAGTGTGTTGGTGTGCGGTATGAGTGACATGAAATGAGCTCGGCTGCACAAATGTGTGTTGGACAGTTGGAATGTCGCTTCGGTGTTGGGGAAACTTTCGACCAAAATGCCGGTCCCCGACAATCTAAGGGATATCATCACCCGTCAGGTGGGTTTTTGCCAAAACTTTCGCCAAAGTAAAGCGTAAAGCACGACGTTGTCTTTGACGTGTTTCTGTCTGCGTGTGTGTTTTTTGGCTGTTGAAAGATGTTCCGAAAAGTTTAACTTACGTTAGCACGTTTTGCGCCAGTGGAGACCTGCTGGGACAAACAATTTTCCTGAAGCGCCCATCATTACGTCATAACGATACAACTTTGTTCGCACATAACGCATCAATCCTAGCATTTATCCGGATTTGCCGGAACACCAAACGAATGACCAAACAAAA
>STHB01000004.1:2596704-2624233 GCA_018908115.1 Anopheles rivulorum
AGAGAGATTACCGGGGGCGATATCAACCGCCCTGGGAAGGAAGTCGAAGATAGGACGGACGCAACATCGCAACCGAAGAACACACATCGATTGTTGCCAGCCGGCATCGACATCCCTTGAGAGAGTTTGAGTCATGTCACGCATCACACAGCCCGGGATGACTAACGATGGAAGGGAGGGTTCAAGTATACGGCTGAAATGAGACCTTGAAAACTTGAAGGGGATACGACATCTTTCGGTGAAATATTTCAATGGGGTTAACCGTGAGAGCTAAAGGTCATCACGAAAAGTTGGGCGGCCACGGATCGAAACTAGATTCGATCCCATGTCCATCGGTGTGATGGATCCACAGCCAATCCCCTCGGCTATGGAGCCGCCCAGTGAAGGTGCCGTTAATAGCGCAATATAAGCTACGACCCCCCCACGCGCAAGTACAAGTGAACCGAAAAAAGATTCTAAAAATAGAATATTGGATTTGAACTCAGGTCGAGTTCAAACCTGGATTGAGGTTGAAGCGGGATTCGAACCCAGGCCGGACCGGAGAACCCAAAAAAAAATAATAATAAATAAAATTAAATATTATTTATTTCAACCTGGCTTGATTTTGAACCCAGCTTGAGTTGAAAAATGGATTGAGTTTGAAGCGGGATTTGAACCCAGGCCGGCCCGGAGAACCTAAAAAAATAATAATAAATAAAATTAAATATTATTTTTTTCACCCCAATATGGACTTAAACCCAGCTTGAGTTCAAACATGGATTGAGTTTCAAGCTGGAGTTGAACCCGGATCGAATGGGAAGACTAAAAAAAATAATAATAAAAAAATAATTTTTCAAAATTCACTTCGACCTACTCCCCTATAATAGGCAATGAACACTGTGTGCGGTTTCGGCCCTGACCAATTTTTGCGTTCCCGACGCGTAAAACAAATTTTACCTTTTGGCCCTAATTTTTAGGCTCTTTTTACGAAGTATGTTATTCGTCTTTAAAAATTCATTTTTGCGTACTTTTGGACAGTTAATGTCTTGTTTTTCTTTTGTGTGATCCTACTATCTTACAGGCACCTGCAAAGGTGTAATCTGCCAATAGGAACGTGTTCAGTTGACGGTGACTTTGGTCAACAAATAATGCAATTTTAGGGTCTTTTTCCCAAAAATGTTATTCGTCTTGAAAAATTCATTTTTTGACATTTTCGAACCGTTATTGTTTTATTTTTCTTATGACCTACCCTACAATACTACAAGTCTTGCTCAGGTGCAATCAGGAAGTTGTTTAAAATTGAAATTGAGCACTAAATTTGAGTTGTTTCTTATTGAAATCGTTGACTTTTTTTTTATTTTAATTGTTTCTCTTGACAGTTATTTTTTTCGCTGCTTTCTCTTTGTGGCATTATCACTCGCAGGACCTGTACTATCTCGTATGAGTTCCCCACTGAAATCCCTTCAAACAACAGCATTTGCTAGTTTACAATCGTCGCAATTTAATCCTCAAGTAGGGTAACAAGATTAAATTAAATTCTATTAAAAGATATTATATTAAAATTATAGAAATTGGTTAAAAAAAATTAAATTTCGTTTTGTGTTGTGGTTTAATTTTAATTTATTTTCTACCCACAGGTAGCCTGTTTGTATTAAATTCGTTCTTAAAGAGAGTAATCACAAAAAGAGATGCATATATGCAACTCAACCTACAGCATGAAAGCAACGAATGAGAAAGGGAAATATGAAATGATCAGTATTAGTGATCCTTCTACCGAGATTTTGATTCAATAATCGTCTTTGAAATGAGATCACCCTACATAACCGTTCCATTCAACATATCGAAAACACCCCTATAAAACGCTTCTTTAAGGGTTGTTGTTCACAGTGCTTAAAGAATGCCAAAAATGCTAATATCGGTTTATGGCACTCGTTGCTTAAACCCAAACCCCGAAAAGCCACCCTTGCTTTGTTCCATTTTCACCTGGCCGAAAATCAAAGGACCATCCCGTAAGGTAATCCGGTCGCGCGTCATCGAAGCGTATCAACCGTATGCGATCCCGTAACCTTTATACCCTTCGTTTTGTCATTGGCCATGGCAGGAGGGAAATATAATACAAGGGGAATGATTTCTTCCCTTATGGCAGGCAGAGAACCGTAAATTCTTTATATGAAACCTGATGAGCCACACGCACTCGTTGTCTATTTTCAAATCATTCGATGCAGCTTCGTTTTGATGGATTTTCTTCCTTTCCTTCGCTCTCTACGGCCCTTTACCTAGGAGACACAAGTGCCGGTCGTCGATAGGTCGGCGTGTGCAGTTAAATCTTTGATTAGAGCTACTTACGATGGATTGGGTGTGCGCAATAAGGCAACGAATAAGGGGCCAGCCAGCGGCCGGAGGTAGAATAAAATATTATCGTAAAAACAGACAACGATTCCTATTTCATCTCTCGTGCACGAGTAAACTTCAAACGTAATGTTATGCCGGCCTTAAAATCGTCCGTTTCGTTTGCCGTTCTGCCATTAGGGCCCCACCGTCGTAAAAGAGCAGCACCGAGCAGTAGGCGAAACCAAAAAGGCACTAGGAAACGAGATTTATCACGCATTATGAATGCATTTAGTACTTTATTAGCTATTATTGCCGCTCGCATTTCACGGCTATCACTGTGAGTAGGTGTGCCGGTGGTACGGTGAAATGCTGGCCGGTTTGCGACGATGAAAGAATGGGGGAATGTAGCCTACAAGATTTGATGCATGGCTGAGTTCTGCTCGTTCGTCCAATCGTCGGCCAATTCCCGAACCATTCCCGTTTGGCTTTGATCTTTCTCCCGTTCGGCAAAGCGATGGAACGATTCCACCAAACCAGCGATAGGGCTAATGCTTTTTCCGACAAATCATCATTTCTGTGCGGGGAGTGAGCCACAAAGAGAGGGAGAGAAAGAGCGTGNCACCAATTTTTCCAACCCCATCTCAGCCCCATTATCAGGCAGCCCCCTTTGGCAGAAGTAAAAGTGCACTTTTGTCCACGGAGAAATCGCAAATAAATAAAGCAAGGAAAACTCCATCGCCAGTATTTTTTGGTTCCATTGCCGTTTTGCCATCATAAAATATACACCATAAAGCGTCTCGATAAAATAAATCTCCATTTGATGATTTGCTAGAATTTATGCGCGTTTGGGTTGGTTTTGAGCTGTGCAGCAAATTTGTTCACCAATGGATGTAAAATTTTTCAATCGTTCTAACCCGTTTTGTGTCATGTTTTTGGTGTTTTTGGTGCTGGTGGGAAATGATACAATTTAATGCCACTCGAACACGCATTTGCTGTTCAGCTTTTGGTTTGGTGTTGCGCGGTTCGTGAAAAACCCCTGACCTTACGGTGCATAATTTTTAATCACAAAGACAAACAAAAGGATTCGATTAGCATAAACATCGTTAGTTAGGACTGCTGGTGCGGGAATACCGAAACGCAAATCAATAAACACGAATATCAATCAAAAAGCGAGGAGGAAAGTTTGTTGCTTTCGATGGAAATACAAAATTTTTGGCGAGTGACAAATTATCGCAAAACATAAAGCTTCGTTCGCAATTGGGACGCGAAAGCTTCTGCTTGGAAGTAAATCGATTTGGACACGCAATTAGAAGGACATTTTGAAGCCATTTTTAGGCAGAGAGAGAATGAAATTGCAATAAATTGCCCATTTGAAGGATTTGATCGTTGAACTATTTTAAGAAAATTAGCATTGCGAATGTCAAAACTAAAGCTGTTAAATAGAAGCAAAACGTTGTTTTGAATTGATTGATTGTTTTTCTGTGTTTATAAAATCTATTTTGGATAAATAAAGGCTTTTTAACGTAAGAGTGTTATACAAATTTATCTACCAATGCGAACCAATCTCAATGCGGTAGCAAAAGGTTTGAAAAACGTTACCTACATACTTGAAATTGGAGGGAACACATTCTATTTAATTAATCGAATCAGATTTAGTTTCACTTTTTCCTAGAATGACACTTTTGATGGGAAATGTACAACACGTGCCATATTTTTAAGGCAATACTTTGAAATCAATTTTAGCGTAAAAATGGTTCGTATACTAAGAATTTCATCTATTAAATGATATTCCTTGTATTAAGGCAGGTTTTCTTCGTTATTTTCAAAGCGATGAATTATTAATGCAATAATGATTATAATTATGACAATACGGCGCCGAGCAGTTATAATTAATAATAAATAAAATTGATTATTATTATTTGTTACTCGCAAACAAACTCGACTGCTATTTGTTGATCATTAAACTCATCTTTTCCGTACATAACGCTGTGACTTTATAACATTGCTGAGAATAAATACCGAAACTATAATAAAATCAAAAAAAGGAACATGTTGCCAACAGCAGATAAGGGTCAGGTTCATTTAGTTCAGCTGCTACATACCCTACTTGACCCGGGAACAAGTGATATCCATTAAGCACTAATGCTGCTTTGCAATGCGTATTGCCTATTTATAGGCGCATATACAGCGGTAAAGTATCTTGCAACCATCACGCAGCTATAAGCGTACCAGTAAGAAAATTGATGTAAAACTACAACACACCGTAACGATTGATTCGATCCATCGATATTGTTTTTACGTGACGAGATTTTCATCTCCACCAAATTTGTCATTCAACATTTCGCGCACTCTAGAGGTACACAACCCAACCACACAACCTTTCGGAACCGATGAACTGGCGCTCCTGGCCACACTTACCTGTAACGACTATTGCCGCCGTGAAATGTCACCACAGCGTTTCACGTTACACAAAGCGGAAGGAGTTTTGTAGCAAACAAAAGCTGCGCAACCCGGTTAAGCGTGAAGACAAGCCGTACAAACGGCAAGCCGCCCGATACCGAGTGTGTACCCTGGAGGGGTTTGCGTCGCGGTAGAAAATATTGAAAATTCATGTACTAAACAACTTTACCGCACGGTTTATTGTCGTCACTTTCGAATGCAATAAAGCGGGGACGGCACTGGGCTCGGGCAGGCACAGGCACTGGGCGATCGGTGGTGTGTGTTAGCATAATAATAACAATGATAATAAAATAACACCAACGTGCCCCATTCGGACGATGTGAGACCGAGGGCCGCAGGTATTTGGAAACGGGCAGGAAGGCAAGTTGAAAAGGTACGGAAAATAATAGTAATAATACTAAAAAGTATGTACACTCACGTACGGCTCTTGTGCGGGTAAACGATTGCGCCACGCACAAGGACCACAAGAACATTCTTCCCCGGGATGGTGGTTTCAATTTTTATAGGTTATGTTTAAGCTCCATTTCCTTTTCTCGATCTCGATTCGGGTGCTGGGAGTTTTTCGGTATGATGCGTTTATATTTCTTTTTTTTCCCCCTCTTGTTAGTCGTTCCTCACACGATCAACCTCTTCTTCCGCTTCCATTATTTTTTGTGTTCCCAGAGTGATAAAATTGCACCGTTGGAGTTGTTTTTTTTTTCTCTTTCTCTGTTTCTTTACAGTTTCACTCTTGTGTTTTTGTGTTTTAAGCACTTGTTTTGCTACTTCACCTTATTTTTATTTTTCTTCCGGATCGATACCAGAGCTGACGTTTCGTTTGGCACAGCAGTAGCACCGAGAAACAAGCCGAGCGATAAAGCCTGCCGACCCCCGGCACAAAATCCATCCCATCCTGGATCCTAGAGGGGGTGGGGCAGCCGGCTTTTTGTTTTACGGTAGGTGAAACATTAATGGCTCATTTGCAATGACTTTATCATTATGGTACGGGAAGTCGATTTAAACTTCGAGCGCACCGGGTAAAAAGTTATTTGTTTCGGTCGCGCGGCTGTCGCGGAGTCGCGACAAAATTGGCAAACAAAAAGTGAACAAAACAGCGTTGTTTAGATGCTCTTTGTGTAGATCCGTGTCGTAGCAAAAAAAAAAAAAAAGTTTGGCCCCTAAACTTCATTACTGGTGGGCGAACGTTTGTTGCGTCGTGTTCCAAAATTTAAATCCACGATTTACTTGTTGCGCCATAAGTTAATCATCTCGCACTTGCTCGGCTTAACAACGGCAACAACGACGATGGATGATGAAGCATTAAATTCTTCTACTCGTCAGTAGAGCCGCAGCCATCATCCATTGTCAACCACGAACGAATCAAACGTTTGCTTGGGAGTCAAA
Source organism: Anopheles rivulorum (assembly GCA_018908115.1). Taxonomy (NCBI): domain Eukaryota; kingdom Metazoa; phylum Arthropoda; class Insecta; order Diptera; family Culicidae; genus Anopheles; species Anopheles rivulorum. Next base: position 2,602,858 of record STHB01000004.1, read on the forward strand.
TAATGACAAATGATTCAACTCGCCCCTTTATTCTTGCACAACTACAAGGCCCAAAACGGACCTTCTGTGTCACTACTCACGATCAATCGCCGCACACTATGACGCCCGAATAGCACTCAAAGGCACAACCCCATTGCATTACGTCAGCGATGGCGCATCTCGGTTCAATTTTCGAGCGTGGAAAAAAAGGGCGAGGTGAGCGTATAATGTGTTTATTGCATCATAAAAATAAATTGGTAATTGCTGGGCGACAAAAAGCAAAAACACAACCAAAACCAAAAAAAAAAGACCTGTTTCGAAGAGGATATTTTATGAGATACGCGACGCGAACGCATTGTCTTGGATATTGTATGCTGGTGGAACGAGCGTGAGTGTGCCGTTTTTTGCTTGGCTGCTCTTACGATCTGTTATTGTTAGCTACGGCTGATGTTGCAGCTAACGCTAACGAGCATGGAAAGGATATACTGTTCGCCCCCACAATGCTTCTGCGTGTGGGAGGGGGGGAAGGGGGGGGGGGGTGCATGTTGTTTGTTCGCCCCCCCTCCCCCTCCCCCATCGATTGTTTGGTGCTCTGATTTTGGGTTGAGCTTGTCGCCGTAATCGATGGAAACAAATTTCCCCGAACACTTTTCCACCTTGCCTGTGTGCCACCAGCCAGCGCCATTCGACAATTCTCAATCATTTCCGCGCACGCACTCTCGCAAGAGTTATGCTTGGTAAAACATTTTATTGTTTTACTACCTTGCTCACACACACACACACACACACACAGAGACGGACCAGCACAATCCAACTAACTCCTTGGAATCTTCGCTCCTTTTTTATGGATTAAGCGAAACATACCAACATTGCAAGGATGTAGGACTAGGGAGAGGAGAGGGGATTGGGAAGGTGGAAAGCAGGAGGAGGGCCAGTAAAAAATGAAATCGAAAGTTGCTTATGATTCATGTTGGCCCCGTACCAAAGCGCCCTGGTACGCCGTACGCCGAAAATGGACGATTTTAAGAGACGGTTCCGTGAGGCAGGAGCTAAGGGAAGGGTGCTAGGTGGTAGGTATGATGGGATTGAAGGCAACAAACACGAAGAAGAAGAAAAAGAAGAAGGACATAACAAATTCAACAAATACAAAAGTGAAAGAAAAAAAAAACGCACAACGCCAAGATCCGAATGTTTCGCATGTTTGGCTTTGTTTTCGGGGCGTGATTTATCCCGCTTAGCCTTAACTTCCTTTCTCTCTCTCGTTTTTTTTTCTTTCTTTCGCGGTAGCATTTTTGAGGTGAAATCAAAGCTGAATCATTGACGCTTCCGAAAGCCAGTTTTAGCCAGTTTTATTTATTTATTCTTTTTCTTCGTTCTTTCCTACCCGCCCTACTACCAGGGCAGGCCGGATGAGCCGGGTGGCAAACGCCTAGCTATTAAACGATTTCGGATAGCGAGCAAGAATTTATTGCCCCGGGTACAGTGGGTTAAGGATTCCGAAAGATATCCTTGCTGGCCTCCCGGTCGGAAAGGGCGGGGGGGGGGGGTGTTGGGGGGGGGGGCTTTATTTTTTTGTTGCTTGCCATCAACGCAGTAGGGTTCGTGGGGAGTTGCGAAAGGAATTTAGAGAAGTTTTTCCAACCGAATGGACACCGTCAACGGTGGGATGGTGGCGGGTGGCATCGGTGCGTTCGTTCCTTGGAACAAGCCCTGGTAAAAGGTCCTTCCTGCTCGGGTTGATAATAGTATAACGCGTTTATTGTTTGGTGAGCAAATCACAGTGATAAACTCGCGCTTCGTTCGTTTCATCTGATTTCGTAGAAGAAAAAGGGATAAGTTTGGATCATACGCGGAAGGTTAACATTTTACCAGCCAGGATAAATGAAGTCGAAAGTTGTGTTCATCCACTGGCGGGAACATGATAAAAGGTGTTGTTAATTCAATTTACTAACTAAAAACCTGTTGAAAAATGGGTGCTTGTCGTTTATTTAACGTTCAAAATCAGTTGTAATGTACGTTCTCATGGAATGCCTTACACACAAACCACAAGCCATTGATGACTGTTTGTGTGTTGTTTGTAGCTTAGGTAGAGAAATAACAAAGCAAAAAAAGGGAAAACAAATTTTACAAACCACAATCTCCCCCACCGAAAACACACATTCTCACCAACGTCGATGCTAAATCGTGCAACAAAAATTGTGTCCACAGTGCAATGGTCTGTGCAAAATATTATTTACCCACCGCAACCACTTTCGGGTGGTGTTTGATTTTCGCGTGTAACTTTGCAGCTTCCGCGTATCAAAACGACGCGTGCTGCATCGAATGTCGACAGTGTGCGTGAAAAATGCCAAACGTGAACGCGAAACAACAAAAGTACTTTCGCCGAATAAATAAACCCATTGCTTCCGACGCAAAAAAGAATATGCATCTTGCTCAGCTTGTTGTAGCGTGTGCTAAAGCCCATTTTTTCGCATGTATCTTTCGACCGCTTCTTGACGGGGTTGTTTTATTTAAGCACAACACAAACCGTTTCGATCATCAACCGGCTGCGTTGTGCGTAAAACTCCGTTTCCGATTTATGCCACGCGCGAACGAAGTGGTTTGTGGAAACATTTGGAAACAATACGATTTTGCGTAACTGGATGCTGGGGTTTACCGCTAATACCACCGAACGGGGTGGGTGCGTCGTCCGACGAATGCCAAACCAAGCGGGTTTTCGAAACACGCTCATCGATGTCAATCTGTGGCTTTTTTTGTTGCACAGCGCATTATTCTATTAAGCATCGGAAATCGTGGTAGCATGGTAGCCCAGCGTGGCCGAATTGTTGGGCGACCGTGTTTTGTTTGTGATGCAATTGTGAATGCCGTTTCGCACGAATGCCGTGTTGGTTGGCTGTGATGGGGTAAATTGTTCTTTTACAACACGGCACAATCAATTGACTGGTGCTGCAGTCAACTGCTGCAAGAGTTATTCAATAAAGCACCATGCGTCTCCATCCAGTGTTTCCATTGGGGCGAACCGATGCATTGACCAAGGCTACATTTCTCGACGATCAAACAAAGCTTTATCGCATGCAAAATGCCAATAAAAAAAAAAAACGGGGAGCCCGTCCCAATCAGTACGTCCCATCCCACCAGCCGTTCGCCGATGAAACACACGATAATGATCAATGTGATCGGCGTCAACTCACCACACACACACAGGGTGTTAAGTACTGTTGGGCAAAGGGCAAAGGGTACTCCCAACCCTCGGCTTCCTCCATCCCCCACCACCCTCCTTTTCATCCGGGAAGTTTACACCCCGGGGCAGGGGATTTAAAGCTTATTTATTGAATTATAAAATATATGATGCACGCGCGTTTGCATTCGCAAGCGATGCAGGCAATCGACGCCCTCTCCACGCGTCGATGTTTGTTTATGGTGTTTTATTACCCTGGTTCCCGATAAAGCGAACACGGATGTGGATGTGGGAGAGATTTGTTTGCTTTATCAGATTGCAAGCTGTGATTGAAATTATTTACTCGTGTTCGCAGCGACAGCATACGCGAAAAAAAAAGAGCTTATCGCGTCGGCCTACGGGGACCGTACCAGAAGGCATTCATTCCCATCATAATTTTTTGAAGGTGAACGAACGATTTTTCACGACGATAATGCGGTGCCGCGTGTGTTTGTGTGGTACCGTGGTGCCTTGCCTTGCGTGACGTGGTGGAACGGAAGAATTGGTGGAAAGGTTTTGGATTTTGGGGCTTGGTTGGTACTTAAAATTCAAACTCGGATTAAACTGCATTATTTGCTGTTCCGCGTACTGCGCACTGCGATAGTAATAATATGAGTTATTGGGATGTAAATGAGACAAACACTCCTAAATGTATGCAATTTGCAGCACAAAATTATATCTCACCAAGAAATTATGAGATGAATGAATTAATGAAATACCTTTATGAGTAATTTAATTCTAAATTAAAAATCTATTTTTTGTAAAGTAATTCAATATTAATCAGCATTTTCATGTGGTTCAACCATGATATTCGAAAATGTTCAACCCTAACCATCAAACGTTCACTTTCTCCTCTTCGAAAATGTGCATGAACATTGCATGAACATGAACAGCAGTAAATGAACAAACCCTTCCCTTCATTCTCACGCACGTACGAAATGTTTTGCGCGCGATGAACCAAAACAAATGAACGACAGAAAACGCTTCACGAACGACATGCGCATAGAAGGACATATCCGAAGATTAAACCGGTGTGTGGCATGGAAAAAAATGAACTCACTCCCTATAATGAAGCGTTTCACTCACATCAGTTTGCCGTAAAATGCTTAATGTGAAAGAAAAAAAAATACGTTCGTCTCACGCATTGCTTTCGCATCGCAGTAGGAATGTTGTGTTCGTACATTCGGCTCCGGTTCGGCTCGTGTTCGGGAAAATCCATCACACCGCAGCACGGACGGGCACGGGACACGAGCAAACGAGTTGTTTTTCTTCCACGCCAGCTGTCAGTTGACGTCGAAACATTCGCCGATACGGTCCCGCCGGTCGGATTCTGTTCGCAAAAAGGCAAAACTTTTTGACAGCTGGTTGTGCCGTCCGCTTGGACACGGGCCAGTTGGGAAACCCAGCGCAGGCCAGTATCAGCTCCCACCAACAGTAACCACCTGAAGCAGAAGGTTCGATTTTCTCCGTACTCGGTAACGAACTGCGTTTCGGTTCCGGTAAGCAGTGAGCACCAGAATCTAATAAAATGGTCCCGAACCGCTCGAACGGGGTTTAGCTAGAAACACACCCACGAACTAGGCAGTAGTTGTGGCAAATTGTGACGTGGCTATGGGCGTACGGTGGTTCCATACAGGAATAATAAGGATTAAGTGATTAAAGCGAAGTGTTGCTCGTGTGGGTTTGGGAAAGGAAGCAAGTGTCGCACACGAATTTGCACAAACAAACCCAACTTTCGTGCGAATGGCTCAATAGCGCATAATGTAGCGCGGTTCACATACAAGCAGGCGTACACCACACGCATCGCGCAAGAAAAAAAAAGAAACAGATCCCGTCTTCTTTTCCGATGAGAAGGAAAAGTAACGCAACGGTGGAAATTCGAGTGTTTGAGCATTGGTGAAATTGCTTCGTTTACCTATCGTATCGCTGATGTGCTCATGTGGTTATACCTTTATGCGGAAGGTGTGTGTGTGTGTGTATGCATGTATGTGTTTGGTAAGGCGTTTCATATGCGCGAGTGCTTACCCAGCAGTTCATAATTCATCAGTGTAACGCTTACGGAACTGCTGAAGCTAGTCGATGGGGGCGGGGGTGGGGGTAGGGGGTTTAGGGAAAGAAAAACGCGGCGCAAACCGCCACCGAACCCGCTTTGGCAGGCGCACCAAAGTTGTGTACGTGTACGTGTGCGTTGATTTATGGTATGAACGTGTCCTGCGGTCGTTGCATAAACCGGGTGTTGACGAATTGCGTGGGAATCGCTGTAATGGTAGGTGAGTGAATAAGTGCAAACCATTTTCCACGCGCACGTGTAAAATCTGTCAACACCCGGCACCGTCTCGCCCATCCTCATGCTCATGTAAAGCAATTTGCAAATAAATCAGTTCACCGTCTTGTGCTTAAGCTCTTGGCACAGCTTTTCTTCGCGTAACGCGGCACCGCGCGAACGGTTGGGCGGATGGTGTTGCGATAAATTTCCACCACCGAAACCCACCGAGTGTGTGTATGAAACATGCATCGGTTCGCAACAGGAACCGCACCGTACGGCATGGTCCAATGTGTGTGTGTGTGTTGTCGCTGTTCTCGCTCGCAATAACAACATTGTGTCGTGCCGCAATGAAGAAAAAGAGAGAAAAACAACAAAACCGAGCGAGGAATGGAAATCGTTCAACCGGGTAAAGTGAAAGCAAATAAACTGCAGAAAACCATTAAGCACTGTTTTTAAAAATGGTACCGCGGATTGAAATACAAAGCGAGAGTGCTTGCCATGCCCAATGTAATGATCATAATAACCTGCCACACGGACCATTTGGGCGGCAATGTTTGAAGTGAAAAGTGGAGCTAAATTAAAAGAAAACACCAGACCACCACCCACCCGCGGTTCCATTGCCGGGCAGACCGGGCGCATTGTCCCGGTCTCGGACGTGTAATCCGTGTAGCGCGACCGTGTAGCGACCGTGTCCTGCGAAATGGTGAAAGTAAAAGCACTGGGAGGGAGAAAAAAAACACGGAAAAGCAACACCAAAAGATGGAAAACTGTAATGCGGTGGAGTGTAAAATTTGATTGCAACCTGGAACCCGGACGGGCGTACGGTAGAAACGGTTGCTGCTGTTGCTTTAAGCTCTGCTCGAAGTACAACGAAACATGGGCGCACACGCACACAGAGATTTAACCACCCCCACACGAACGACGGGGTAGAGATTTTCCGGCGTACAAATTGTTGCACGCTTCTGCTTCTATTTGTGTGTGTGTGTTTGTGGCTTTGTGCGTATGTGTTTGTGGGTGGATGTGTGTTTGTGTGACCGACGGAGCAAACCGAGATCGTTAGCATAAACAAAATGCCACCGTTTAGTGCGTGTGGGGTGCGCCTACGCGTGGCCATTGTGGCTGAAATCTTCGCTCACAAAAGGAAAACCGATAGCGCAGCCCAACCAACCGACCATGGTCCTTCTCTCCCAGTTCTCACCCGCTCAACACTTTTAATCAGGGAAAGGTGGAACCGGCCAAAGGGATTCCAAACCCTTGTTTCTTGGGTGGGGGGCGGGGAGGGGGGGGGGGAAGAGAAAAAAAAAACACATCCATTCGTTAGTTAGGAACGAAAAATCCTGCTGGGTGTTTGTGTTTCGGTTCGGTCCGTTGCGTTTTGTTTTAGTTGGAAGTTTTCTTTACCCCCCTTCCCTCTCCCCTCCCCCAGTAGCTTCCTTTCCCGGGCATCCTTTTGTCCCCCCTTTTTTGCCATCCTCCCCAATGGCATTCTCCCGCTTGGCCTTCACGTCTATAGTGTACTTATAAATTGTGCGTAGAAAGCCCGTTTACTTTGGCGTTCAATACACCGAAGGAAACCGTTCGACGACGACGACGGCGACGACGAGGAAAACCTTTCAACGATCAGCCCCTTCAGGAAAGTGGCAAATGATTGGAGGTGATTGTTTTCCTTCTTATCGCATCGCTGGAGATCGGTTCGGAGCAGAGCTGAGCTGAGCAGGGAGCGATAAAAAAAACAAGCGACCAAAAGTCACCGTCATCGGGTTGATATCAACTGGGAAAGCGAAAGGTTAGTACCAAAGCGGAGGGTTTACCAGGGAGGGTGAGTTTTTCGTGTGTTTTTTTTTCTTCTTCCCCCGAATCCGTAACGGAATGATTTAGCAGGACCGAAATGGTCAAATATTAATGGTTAGATTTGTCGGGTTTTCCGTCCCGGAAGGCGCGAAAGCAATGATTTGCTTTTATTTTCACACACTTTTTTCGGGTGATTTAAAACATCTTTGCGAGTGAGTTTTATTTTTGTGATTGGAATTATTTTTGCTCTTGTGCTGATTGTTCCAGTGAGGGAAGGTTAAAGCGAAAGAAAAAAAGTATCTATTTTCCACAAAAAAACACTTGCACAAGAAGGCAGTTTTTAAAATAGATTGTTTTTCCCGAACGATGTTTTGACTGGAAGAAAGAAGTGTATGTTCGTATGCTTCACCTGTTGAAGGCGAATGGGTTCTATTTCTGTACCCAATGTTCAGCGCAAGGTGATGTAGCTTCTTATAGTTCGTTAAATATAGCTTCATTAGCGCCGAATGGAGAGATTTTGAGCCATCCACCGTCTCCACTTTAACCGTCTTTGATGACAGTTTCTTGTTTGTTTTTCTCTCTCTTCCTCTTTCTCTTTCTCTCCCTATTTTCCAAAGTAATTTCCACGAAATGTGCTTGAATTTTCCAATTCCAAAGCATCGAAGCGATCGAATTTCAGGCGCGTACGGGCGCAACACGCGCAACGTCAATTCGTTACTGGCAGGTTCAATTCTGCTCTCTAATCGCTCAATTTCACTTGAGCAAAGCTCACCAGACAGCCAAATGGCAAACAAACAGTGAAGCACGCGTAAAAACTTTTACCATCATCGCAAGCGCAGCAGCATTATGCGATAGCATCAAAGCGGTGCGCAAAGAAAAGTTCTAAACAGATTTGCCTTGCAGCCGTGCTTGGTGCCGGACCATCTTGGTGCGCTGGTGGTGGAGGACGCGCATAAAGTTCACCTGAGGTGGGGAAGGGTGTGAAGGGAAACGGGCGGAGGAAAAACAGACGGAAAATCAGCACAAACACACACACCCAACGAAGCGTCGTAAACATACGGGCTGGGACGGGGGTTGGGGGTTTTCTTTTTTGGTTGGGGGGGTGGTTGTGTTGGGAGCGATTTGTTGAAAATCAAAAAGCCATCCACAGCTAAACACGACGGTGGGCGACGTTTAAAACGCTGATTGCCAAACAACTTGTTGTTTTGTTGCCATACCCGATGGAATCTGCCGGCATCAAGGCATCAAGTTTGGCCGTAAAATCAACAGAAAGCCAAAGCAGTGTTGTGTTTCCTTTTACGATTCGATGGTTCGGCAATGCGTTTCCTTAACGGTGGTCGATGGTATTTGTTCCCTTTTTTTTTGTTTTTTGGCTCTTGTTCCTTGCTTCTATTATTTCCGTATCCTCCCGGCCGTTTGGTTTGATTGGTGGGCTGATGGTTTGAATGTTGATTCGGTCCGTGTTGTTTAAGCCCTTAAATATTCCACTTTGCGTTGTTTTAAATGTTTCCCCTAATGCACGCAGCGGTACGCAGATGTCTTATTGGGCGTAACATTGCACAACGTAAGTGGTAAGCGAGAGGAAAATAAATTCCAAATCGTTTCTAATCGTCTTCAGGGCTGATTCGTTCCTGTGCTTTTAGTTCACTTTGGTAGCCATTTATTTTTAAAAAGTGTGTGCATTTGCATAGAATAGCAGAAGCTTTTTTAAATCGAATTGAACCATGATTTTGAACAACATTCTTAACGATTTGCCGAAACTCTCGCCCCCAAACATACCGCACGCTGTTCGAAGGTGAACGATAATTAAAGAAGACCTCAACCTCGGCACGTACCATTACCCTCTGGTTAAGGAAACGCTTCGACACCGATATCTATCATGGCGGAAGCATGACCCCAAGCCAAAAACGGCTTGTTTGCTGTTATAGGAACGGCAAGGTTTACCATCGCATTGCCATTCATATCGTGTTATCTTGCGTGAACGTGAGGAAATGTATTTTTTTGCTCACGGTTCATGCCCAACCGGAGTATGATAAGAACCCAGTCTGCCTTAGCGCTACCCGGTGTGGCACGTAATGCACGTAGCTGAAGATGATGTGCGCGATGCCGAGGATGCTAATTGAAAATTGACATTTAAAATCATCAGCCCTGGTGAATCAACAAATTTTAGCTGCTCCAGCTGCTCTGGCATCCCGTTGAAGTGGGAAAAAAACTTTTCCTGCTGTGCTGCTGTGTCGCACCGGTAATCGGGAACAACTGGGAAAGGAAATGCCTTTGCGGGGAAACGAAAGGGAAGAAAGACGTTCGGCAACACTACCGCGACATGTTGCGAATATTGTTATGTACGTATGCATGTAGATTTCTGGCAGCCGAACTGCGTTAGGTTAGGGGGTAAAAGTTGTTGACCGGTTTTCTGCTTCATCGCAGGCATCGCTGAATGCCTTGCGGCTTGAAGGCAGGCTCTTGTGAGACTTTATTACTCCAGTCAACATAATAAGACAGAGAGAGAGAGAGAGAGTTCGAAGAAGCACGGTGTACAACTATGAACCATCTTGAAGCATCTTTTGCTTCCGAAGCAAAGCTGGTACTTGCGCCACACAACACAGAATGAGGGGTTGAACCATGAGTTCGCGCAACAAAAGCTTACTTGCGGTTGTTCCATTGCTAGGTCAAATCAAGGATGGGAAGACGATGGAAACAGCAACGATGAAGAATGGTAATGGTGTAATTTTCGGTACAGATTCTACTAGCAGTTGCAAGATTCAATCGTGGGACCAGGGCAGAGGGCTTGCTGGTGGGTAGGTACGCGACGGTAGAACATTTTTGGCAGCATGAGAACATTCCACGCCTGTCAGCGAGCGCCCAAACCTGTCGGTGGATATGAATATTATCACGGCGTGGAAGCGATGTTCCATACTGTTCGGTACATGAGCTACCTTTCTAGCGGAATGTTACTAGCGGTGCTACCTTTTAGCCTCTTGTCTGTTTAGCATTCTGGGAAGTAATTGGAGAGATGGTTTAAGCAGTGCTTCAGCTTAGTAGCGTGTTGTTCCGGGAATCGGGAACGATACACAGAAGCCTTTTGTTTGGAGAGATTTGCAAATGAGACAATGAGTTTGGTGTAAATAGCGCAATTTTAACACATCACACTTTAAGTCAATTCATAAACGGTGCGAGGATTTCAAACGGATTTATTTTGGTTTGTGTGTGTGTGTGTGTGTGTGTGTGTGTGTGTGTGTGTGTGTGTGTGTGGTAGCAAGCGCAACAAGATAGTTGCTTTAATTCCAACTTTAGTCATGCGTATATCATACGTGGAACTTTCACGCCTAAAGCTATGCAATCGAAATCAAATTCTTCATTTCTTTTACGCTGTTTGCATTTATTTAGTTAAAATACTATATGTATCCAATAGCAATACGGCCTGGTCGTTCTTCATGAATAACAAAAAAAAGTATCCAATACCAAGAATTGATTCTGCTATGTATTTGATGCAGCAATATGTTACACCGCTTGCATACATTCAGGCGAAAAACCTTAAACAAGTGGCGTTGATGTGCGGCTAAAGCAATGGTAACAATTTTAATCATTTTATTGCAATTAAACCATTACACGGATTCAAGGAATCACTGGCGAATGGCAAATATGCAGCGATGTAGCGAAAACGATAAATAAAAGAGATTTTCCAACTAGCACCATCCATTGGGATTAACGTGTTCGTGTTGGTAAATCGTGCATAGCATTCCATGTTTTGGTGGAGAGTTTTTAAGTTGCGCCCCATGCGTTACATTTCGAAACTGAATATCCCATCAAGAGTGGATGGGTTGTATTCATACCTTCGGTGGAAAATTCCTAGCACTAAATTGTTTTTGAAAAAAAAACGCTTCAATAAATGTAGCTTACATTACATTGCAAACTTTTAACGGCTTTGCTATCTAGCTAGCGTGCAGGCACATATAATCTCATCCTGGTATGGAATGTGGGATAACGTTTGGTGCACGAAAAAAAAAACGACAACAAAAAAACCCCCCCCGTCAATAATTCCCATTTTAATCCTGTGCAAATGAAATCGCAATCATGCTCACAATGAGCATCTACCTAGTTTCACCAGCTGGTTCCGGATAAATAGTGACGTCCGGTACACTTAAATTCGCATGCTTCAGCCCACATCGCTCGTATGCTGTTGTTCCTCTCTCTCTCTCTCTCTCTTTTTCTCTCTCTCTCTCTCTCTCTTTTTTTTGTGTAAGCATGAGTGCGATCTACTGATGATACGCTGGTGCATATTGCATATTCGTTTCGCACGCAAAACGCAGTTTGCAGCGCATTTCTTCTGGTAGCAGATTAAACACGAACCGGCATTACGATTCCCGGTGCTGTTTGTTCGCCAGATAATACCACGTGTGTACACGCCGCACGGTTGGCACAGGTTTGTGTAGATTGTGTCGTGTTGGTCGGCTCAGCAAATGACGAGATGTAACCGAGCTTAACCAAAGGCGCAAAAGAGGGTGCCCGTGGGTGTGTGTGTGTTATACACTGGCCATCCTTCCGGTCCGTGTTGTGGCCTTCTGCATCAACAGGCCATCATCAGGTGCATGTCCGGAACCGAAGGCTGCGCAAAAAAAAAAAACACTCATTCCACCTTCCGGACAACTCCCGTGACCACCCGGTGCTCGGTGCTGAAATGTCATCGTATATCAAACATAAATATCACCGATGGCGGGGCGACCCTTTCCCGCGTGTGGTGTGGCCGATAGGGATGGGAGGAAAACAACATTCACGCTCTTGCTGTTGTAGCATAAATGGTTCGCGTTTTTCTCCCATTTTCTCTAACGAACCATAACGCCCCGCGGAGACTTCCGCGCACTGACCCGACCCGGTTCGGTCGGGTTTGCTCTCGCTCTCGTTTCACTTTTCTACAACCTCCGACAACGCGCTTTGGGATGTGTTCAGATTGGACGAATGTTGTGATCGATAGCGTCCCGTTTCATCAGGGTTGAGGTTTTTTTTTTTTTATTTTGAAACTCACCCGAGCCAGCCACCCAGCCAGTCCGTGGTATGGGGCTGAGAAGGAAGCATAGCAAAAAAAAAAGAAAAACAACCAGAAGAAGGAAGTCACAACGAACACAAAGCCGTACAGGAGGAAACATAAAACATCACACGCCAGTGTGCGTTCCTTTTTTTCGCGGGAGGTGGGGTGGCTAGGTGTGTGTTGGGGGTGGTCGGACACGGACGAACAAGGGAGACCATGTGTCGACGAAGTTGCTATTTTCCCATCAACCATCAACAATCAGGCATCTTCCGTCGTCCGTCATTCGTTTCATGCACATACACACACACAGAGAGAGACGTTTGTGTATGTGTGTATGATGTACTTTTTTTTGTGTGTTGTTACTGTGTTTGCTGGTGGCAAATTTCGAGCTCGCGAAAATTGCGCTACCCAGGGTAGTCAATTTTGCTTCCCACATCACTTTTATCCATCTCCTTCTTTCCCTCTCCGTGTTGGCTTTCCTTTGCTTTCCTTTCGCACGCTGATGGGGCGTTGTTGTTTTTTTGTTGTTTTTTTTTTGTTTGGTGGTTGGCCACCGTCACGGCATGCCCAAATAGCTGCCGGTGGTGTTTGATGTAATCAATCAATTTTAATTTTATATATAAATTTACAGCACTATACCTCATTAATCATTCGATGCTGCGTCGTATACGTGGTACAAGGCCGCTGACGGCAAAGGCAAAGTGTGAAGGAAAGCGTAGAATAACAACCACGTTACGCGTGTTGTTAGCGCCGGGTTCGATATGTTCGGCGTGCGATACATCGATTAGCGAGAAACTTTTTACCATCATGCTTGCTTTTTTATGTTTGATTTTTGTTGTTGTTTTAAAGCAAATATTTTTTCCTTCATTTTTCCCAACAAAAAAAAAAAACTGCGAAAAGCGTGCGAAAAGGTGGCAAGAGGAAAAAGTTCAACCGAGAAGCATGCTGTTTTTTTTTGTTTTTGGTTGCTTTTTTGAGGCATCTTTTGAGGCAGGCCAATTTTTCCCTATCGTTTCCTGTTTTGGGCAGTGTTGGGTGGTTGGAAAATATATTCAATTAACATGCCTCCCATTTTGCCTGGATAGGGGGAGGATGGTTGGCTCATCAACATTGTTTCGCTTGCTTCATGAGGATGGGAAATCCGAAATTTTGCCCCGGTTGTCGATTGGAAGTTGATTGGAAGGTACACCTGTAGCAGTAGCGCAAGCGAATCAACAAGAGTGTTTTGCGGAACGGCAGTACACGTTGATTGATCGATTCGATTTGATTCGATGGTGTGCTTTTTTCCTTTTTGTTCTCCTTTTTTTCCATTTTCATTCAAATTTATTCCACCTGCGGTCGGTTGGAAAAAGTTGTGCTGCTCGCCCCCTTTTTTTTCATCCCGCCCGGTCATGGTGGAAAGATACACATCTTGCCGTTCGTTGCACGGGAAGCCCTAAAGCTTCTGGTCTAGCCATCCACATCCACCTACAAGCTAATCGGCCTGCTGGACGGTTCGCTAAAGTTCGCTTTAAATTGCCTTCCCCGATAGATTGGTCAGTGCTATCGGTACCGGCAGCGCTGATCTAGTGCTCCGTTGATTGATCGCTTCTCACCGGAACCGTCCGTCTGGTGTGGGTCTGCAGATAAAGAATCTGTTCCCGAAGCTCTGTTCCAGTAGCATGCTTTCACACAAAGTGAACAAGAGCAGTGAACTAGCGAGGGGTTTTCTTTCCTTTCCTTCCCCTTTTTCCTTTTGCCTTGGCTCATTCTGTTGGAGAAGAAAATTCAAATTAATTTCCCACTCGTCGTCTGGACGTGGGCTGGACCATCGGGGAAAAGGTACACGAGGCAAGGGGTACGAGAAAGTTCGCAAGACAAGCACGCAAACAACCGACTCGTTGACCAAGATTGCAAAACCAGCTTCGGAAAGCGAACGGTGGGACAAAGTTTTTTGCCCACGTCCAGTCCAGTGGTGCTGGACTTTATTGAATCGCAACGAAATGAATTTCTCCACCATATTGCTACCCTCCGGGGATGTTGAAGGAGGGTGGCACGAAAGGATGCCCCGAAGGGAGGGATGTTTTTTTTTTTGCGTCTCTTGTTACCCAAGTACCCAATACACTCGCTCTCTTTCTATCCCTCGATCTCTCGTTCGCTCAAAGTCCTGGTGAGTGTGAAACGAGCTGGACAATTTCGGAGACCAACACCCGAACTAATAAGCAAGAATTTTAGTGAATGCTTAAGTTTCGGCCAGTTGTGCAACAAATTAGGAAAGTTTTAACCGATGCCCGGACCAAGAGCGGGCCAAGTGTGTGGCTCACGCGGAGCGGGAAAGATACCGGGGAAAGGAGCGACAAACGTAAAGTTGGGTTGTGGGCAAATTTTTTGTTTTTACTTCTGTTGCTTGTTTGTGGTGAAATTGGAATTTCCATTGGATCGTTTTTTTCCTTTTTGTGTGGATGCATATTTTCCTCGCTTTTGCTGTGCGAGCTACGTCATTGAACGTAAAGTGGTCAAGCATAGTTAGGGGAGCAAAGTTTCACAATGAATCGATCGGTGCTTGTGCAGTAAAGGGATAGGACCAACGGGGACCATAATTAGGTAGTGGAGCTGTGGTGTGGATGGTGGATGAAAATGGGAATTTTGTTTTCATTAAAAGAATTTGCAAAATTTCGTGACAAACAAGACTGTCTATAAGATGTAATAATCAACTGTTTTAAGGAGTTTTATTTATTGGAGACGTTAATAGGGTTCATCAAGACTAAAATCACTATGGTACAGAACGCTAAGATCTCTATTCTAGAGAATCCTTGAAACAATTGAGCAAATATTGTTTTTTGTTTGTTTTATCCTAAAGAATTTATATAGATCTGCACCAACATTTTCATCAGCTTTTGTGTCAAATGATCTTATTAAAGCAATTTCTTAATTAAACTTTCTTTGGCCAGTTTTTATGGAACAGCTGCAAAGCTGTTAAGTTTTTAAATATCAAAACGGTTTCCAAAAAATTAGTCTTCAGATATCATGGACCCCACCATTAGTGCTATGTTCTGTAGCAATATCCAAACACATCAAAATGCATACTGCGTGGAAATAATTACGATTTTTTTTCTCCCCTGAATGCTGTATTCATACCGCCCGGTGAAAATTGCTTGCAATCGGCTTTAAAAATTTACGACCATTCGCACACAAAAGTTTGCCCTGATCTGTCTCATTTGCCTGTGCGTAAGATCAACCTTCGTCCAGCCCGTAATGAGAAGGGGAAAGTCGAATGAATCCCCAACAACAACTACGACAAAAAAGGGCCACCCCAAAAAAACCAAACCTGCAGAATGATAATTTATTTGCCTCGGGAAAGCTTCTACATTATTAAAGCATCGTTACCCAAGAGCCGGCGGGGCCATCGTGTGTTGATTTAGGAACCGGCGAGGAAATGAATCGTTCACGGCAGCCAAAGCAAAAGGGCCTAAATTTATATGTATGTGTGTGTGTGTGTGTGTGTGTGTGTGTATGTGTGTATGTATCCTGCAAGCTTATGAGATGCGGCGTATGTTTTTGTTTTTTTTTTTTGTTTTTTCGTTGTTCGTTGTATCTTTATTTACATTTTTTGAGGGCTTATTCGCAGAAAGTGATTCATCTTATTACTTTTTTTTCGCAACTCACAAAATTTTAGTGAGTGATTCAGATTTTTTGCTTCTTCGTTTTTGTTTCCTTCTTTTGCTTGGCTTCACTTGACGCTTTGTGCAGGGAATCGTGTTGAAGGCACGAGAAAACCACAGCAAAAAAAAAACCTTCTATATAATAACGAACCGAGATAAACGACAACGCTCTCCGTTTCGCTTGGGTTATTAATTAATCTGAAGCAAAGATGCAGCAGGCTGTAATGCTTTTCGGTCAGCGTGCGAGTGAGCGCGTGTGTGTGTGTGAGTTCGCTGGTAAAGCATAAGCGGATCCAGCGGTAACAATGCGCTCGGTGGTTACATCACAGGCCGGGCTTATGCCGGCATCGTGTGCCACCTCCAAAAGTCTGCCCCGAACCTTGACGAACCCTTGGTGCCTCCCGGTGAAACGGTGAAAGCCATTAGCCTGTAAGCCTTGTTTTGCCAAGTAAAGCGGATGCAGTCGGGAAAGCTTAAGTCGGGCTCACATTTTCCAGCAGCAGCAGCAGCAGTGTCCGGGCTGGGTTTTTTTTGCGGTTCGCTGAGCTTTTCATACTTTGCTTCACTTTTTCTCTTCCCTACCAAAACGTCCGGCTTGATGGTGGTCGGGAAAATCTTTTTTCTAGTTTCTTTGTCGGGGCAAATTCCTGCACGAGAAGAATCATTCACTGCTCTCGCAAGCCTGTGAACGACAAATGAGACCGAGCGAACTGGAGAGAACGCGGTGGCTTAATACGCTGAGCAAGGCTTCACGCCTTCGCAACATGATGCCGATGATGATAAAGATGATGATGATGATGATGATGATGATGGCGATGATGAGCCCGATACTGCGTTCCGTGCCGTGTGTCATCCGTTATCATCAAGATATCTTCGAACCGAGGGTGGTGGCGCACCAAACACACATCCACACACAGTAAATCAATCAAGGCCCGGCTAATGAACGAACGATGAAGTGACAGACGCGTCGGGCTTTCGCTGCATTATGAAATATTAATTACCCTGCCCCGGTTGCGCTACCAGGCGGCTCCATTAGCCCGGCTGCGTATGATAGATGGATCGCACGCTGATCGTGTGCGCGTGGTTCGATAATGACTTCGCTTATCAAGGTGCGTTCTGCCCGTCCCCATTGGGACTAGGGCCGATTGAGGCCACACTTTTACATCGACGCACCAAACGATGCACCGCAAAAACCTGGCGGCCATTTCCGGAACGTACCGTGTCGGCAGCCATAATGCAGCATTGTTGTTTGCGATGCGTCGCTCGAGGGTTGTTTGGTGGAAAGACCTTCGATGCCGCTTTTGTGGGTGGACGACCCGATGCGATTTGAAATTTGCCATTTCGCTGGATTAAGCGAAAACGTCCACGGTCGAAAATTATGTTTCCCCGGGAACGGGATGCAACAGGTCCGCAAATGCGTCCGTATATCCTGCGGTACCGTTGAAAGCGCACCTTCACCCAACAAAACAAAGCCGATAAGTATAGATTCCATTTAGCCGTAGCCGTTGTTTTAGTTTATCCTCGCTATATTTGAATGCGAATCGAACGGCACAACGGTTCGCAATGACAGGTGCGTTGCCTTCTGTCTCGCAGGCTCGCAGCAATCAGACAAAATGGTGTGTTTTGTGTGTGAGTTGTTGAGTGGATGGCGCCTAAACAGTTGGAGTGTCAAACTGGAAAATTTGACTCGCAGCAAGTGGATCTGATTATCGCGCTGTTAGGCGTGTTACTTTACGCTTAATCTCCAGAGCGCTTTTCCTTGCTCCCGCTGCTTTGCCTTAGGTTGACGATTTTTAAAGCGATTTTCAACGCTGATCCAGCTTTGCCTTCGACGTTCGCTTTACTGCAGTGTAATCGGTTTTCTTAGACCTGAATCGATAAGAGTAGATTTAGCTGCCTTTCGCAAACCGCCGATAACAGCTTCTTATCCCATCTTTACGGCTCATCGTCTTGTATCGATCGTTGCAAAGGATCAAACTCACAGCACACAGTGTTGGGCAAGGAATTTTCTTTTCTGCCTGATGTGGCTCGGTCAGCCACTTAGTCGTAAAATGCCCACGCCGAAATCTAATTTCCGTCCATCAGGTTAGAGCGCGCGCTGGTCTGGTCGGGTTAGAAGGGAAACCGAGAATTATGTGTATGTGCGCTTGGTTGTATGTAAGTGTATGTGTATGTGTGTGTGTGCGCCAGCAAATCGTACTCGCACCCGAATCGTAAATGCCAACCGTAGCATGCGAAAAATATTGGGCGCAAATGGGAAATTCGCGCCCGGATACGAAGAAGGGGGTAAAATTCAATCAATAAAACCTCAACCCACGCTAGTGCGAAACCGGTTTGTGCGGGTGACCCGGCTTTATAGTAGCCCCATATAAAGTAATTCCATTTTATTTTATAGCAAAACAGGGCAAACGTTTCGACCATCGTCAGCTGACGCTAGGGTTGGTTGTGCGATTTTTTTTTTCCCCCGCCAGGTTTTTGGAAATACACACGGCAGCAAAAGGGGATCGACGCCAGGCCGGTCGATGGGGCAATGGACCGGAAGTCAAAATATCTTTCCGTTCGGAAGGAAACGAATTCATAAAGTGAAAATGTGAATAAAATAAAGGACCTTTTCCTTGCCTTTCCTTGATCACAACCGGGGGAGAGAGAGCGAAAAAGAAATCCTAAATAAAATAGAACGCCCGAAATACCCGAACGATCGAATCGGACGGCATCTTGGGATGCTATTTCGGCGTGAAAATGAAGTTGAACCACCCGGTTCGCACCCTCGCGTAAAACGCTGATCCAGCGTTGCATGAATCCGTAAACGATCCAGACGAAAGGCTATCGATGACTGGGACAGCACTGACAACGATGAACGACGACTGCAGAAATCTTGCACCCGGGCAACCGGGGTTTGTCTCCAGATCGGTACGAAATCCTAGCCATTCCTCACCAGTACGGGCGTGTTGAATGTCGAAGTGCGAAAATCTAGACAGCAAATTTATGTTAATGTTCCGCTTCTCCGTGTTGGGAGGTTTTTACCCGTGCGGAGTGGATTACTGAGTGCGGAGTTCGACAACGGCCCAGGCGCCCAGTATGGCATCGCAGCCATTGTTTTATCTCTAGATTGCATCACATTTCCGGGAAGTTTTTCCGCGCTACGCTCCATCCGGTTTTACACCGACGAGGCGTTGTGCGTGTGCGTCCGTTTGCCGCTTGGTACGCACACCACGAGCAATGGCCGGAGTTTCGAGTTTCGAGTCGCAGTTCATTTTATATCGTACTAACTCACCAATACCCCAACAGTACGCGGTCGTTCGCCCTGCTGACACCCAAAAACCCAGGGGTGGCCAGCTGGCTGGGAATACCGAAATGTTTGCAACCCCAAACCGCTCCATGTCCAGCGGTCGGAATGGAAAATCGTACGAAAATATTTACGAGCGTGTATATTGGCAACATAAACATATTTGCCGGTCTGCTTGTTTTCCGGTTTTCCGAGCAGTGCGCTCGATCGTTGCCTTCTTTTCGGTGGCGTTGTTGGGCGATGGTGTCGCGTACTCGCTACACCATGCTCCCATGCCCATGTGACCATTCGTACACGTATGGCTATTTCTCATCGTTTGCTGGTAAAGTCCGAATCCGGGATCGGGTCGAGAGACCGGAGAAAATGGGAAACGAAATGAGCACGTTTTTCCTATATAATCCACCCGGGGCTCGGGGTGTTGTGCGCCCGTGCAGTGAACTTTTCGGCCCAGTTGCCGGAACAGGCCCAGGTGGCGACAAGGCAACAAGGGAAACCAAGAAAACCTTTCCCGGCGCACGCAGTTTCCGCCCTGGCACAGATATGTTTTTTTTCCCTCAAAGACTTATTGCTTCTTGCAGTTGGTCGATGTGAAATTTACTCCCAACAACAAGGAAAGTCAAGCTTTTCGAGTAAGCAAAGGGCAAAAGGGTGTTGTTGGATGTGAGGTTAAATTCCTGCAAGGACATGTCCAGCGCCAGACCGGGCGCTTTCAGCACCAAAGTGGTGGTAGTAATTTCGGTTTTTTTTTTCGGCTTTAATTTATGATGATTCCGGGATCGCTCGGTATAATTTGATTGATGGAAGCAATTTTCGTTCCGATAAAATGATACGACCGTGTCCGTTCCGACTCACGCCCGGTTAGCGTCGGAATCGGTTTTCGGTGCACGATACCGAACGGTTAGCCCCCGTTCCCGTTCCGGTTGACCTAAAACGGTCCGCATCCGGTCGCCGCATGTCAAAACGTTTCGTTTAGCCTAATGAATGAAATTGAATAAGGTTGATGGTAGTGCGAGCGGTTAAGAGGCTCGAGAGGCCCTTCGGTTTGATCTCGCTGCCCAAGAAGAATGGCTTGGGAAATGGGATCCGACGATTGACGGACAATATTGAGAACACGAAACGCAAACCGCACACACAAGGACGTGGCTATAAAGATGAAATCTTTCACATTCACTGCTTGGCAGAGTGGAAGAAAACGCCGTTTTTGTTGTATTCGGAACGATTTCATCAGAAAGAGAAAATTTAACGCTAAATATGTTTACCGTTACCAAACAAGTTGAGTTTGCAATCCGCCTAACAGTGCTGAATTGTTAACTCAAAAAAAGTTTGCTGTTTGCATACATTCAGGCGCACTTTTAAACAGTCCCTTTGTTTTGATAATTCATCAGTGCTTTTATTAAACAACTTTAATCTTAACGCAGTCAAGGTTTATAAAATTTTATTTTTAGGAAATTAACTACTTTTTGGCTCAATTGGCTCGAAAATGTTATAAAATTTTTTAACTTCCCTATACAAATATTGGCTGTCCATTAATTGAGCTAGCTGTTAAACTACCGACTATTTTATGAACTTCTGCGAAAATCATTACCCTTAATAAGTTTGTACCAGAATCGTAAAAAGCGATCGGATTTACCATGGCACAGGATTGTAATACCTCAGTAAAACCGAAAGTACCATTTTATTTGTAAGCGGAATAACTTTCCACGCGTCAAAAATATGAATAATTGAAACCATAACGCTCGTTTCGTAGTACAAAATCTCCGTTGTTTTCCTCCCCCTAGAAGCTGTGTTTCCTGTGCCGAAACACAAATACACGGCAACAGCAATCGGCTAGAATTCAAAACCCCTTCCACAATCACCATTACCGACAGGGCCCGATTACCTTACCATGCCGGGTCCAGTTTTACAGCCACCAAACTTTACGGCGAAGGCAAATTTACCAGGAAGCATTAAGAACGCCAAAATAAACGACACACCTTTGGCAGCAAAACTTTCTGCACCGAAGTGGCAGCCTGCCGGTTCCAAAGCTCATCAAACTTCTGAGACCCACCCCTTTCCATTGGTGGCGCTTGGGCGTGCTTGGGCTTGCGCCTGTATCTCATAAGTGTTCTCGCTCGAAACGTGGCAAATGTGACAAATTTTGCGGTTTCTCTCCCTCCACACTCACACACAC
>STHB01000004.1:2630135-2653493 GCA_018908115.1 Anopheles rivulorum
GAATGGCAAATATGCAGCGATGTAGCGAAAACGATAAATAAAAGAGATTTTCCAACTAGCACCATCCATTGGGATTAACGTGTTCGTGTTGGTAAATCGTGCATAGCATTCCATGTTTTGGTGGAGAGTTTTTAAGTTGCGCCCCATGCGTTACATTTCGAAACTGAATATCCCATCAACAGCGGATGGGTTGTATTCGTACCTTCGGTGGAAAATTCCTAGCACTAAATTGTTATTGAAAAAAAAAACGCTTCTATAAATGTAGCTTACATTACATTGCAAACTTTTAACGGCTTTGCTATCTAGCTAGCGTGCAGGCACATATAATCTCATCCTGGGATGGAATGTGGGATAACGTTTGGTGCACGAAAAAAAAAACGACAACAAAAAAAAACCCCCCGTCAATAATTCCCATTTTAATCCTGTGCAAATGAAATCGCAATCATGCTCACAATGAGCATCTACCTAGTTTCACCAGCTGGTTCCGGATAAATAGTGACGTCCGGTACACTTAAAATCGCATGCTTCAGCCCACATCGCTCGTATGCTGTTGTTTCTCTCTCTCTCTCTCTCTCTCTCTCTCTCTCTCTTTTTTGTGTAAGCATGAGTGCGATATACTGATGATACGCTGGTGCATATTGCATATTCGTTTCGCACGCAAAACGCAGTTTGCAGCGCATTTCTTCTGGTAGCAGATTAAACACGAACCGGCATTACGATTCCCGGTGCTGTTTGTTCGCCAGATAATACCACGTGTGTACACGCCGCACGGTTGGCACAGGTTTGTGTAGATTGTGTCGTGTTGGTCGGCTCAGCAAATGACGAGATGTAACCGAGCTTAACCAAAGGCGCAAAAGAGGGTGTCCGTGGGTGTGTGTGTGTGTTATACACTGACCATCCTTCCGGTCCGTGGTGTGGCCTTCTGCATCAACAGGCCATCATCAGGTGCATGTCCGGAACCGAAGGCTGCGCAAAAAAAAAAAAACACTCATTCCACCTTCCGGACAACTCCCGTGAGCACCCGCCCGGTGCTGAAATGTCATCGTATATCAAACATAAATATCACCGATGGCGGGGCGACCCTTTCCCGCGTGTGGTGTGGCCGATAGGGATGGGAGGAAAACAACATTCACGCTCTTGCTGTTGTAGCATAAATGGTTCGCGTTTTTCTCCCATTTTCTCTAACGAACCATAACGCCCCGCGGAGACTTCCGCGCACTGACCCGACCCGGTTCGGTCGGGTTTGCTCTCGCTCTCGTTTCATTTTTCTACAACCTCCGACAACGCGCTTTGGGATGTGTTCAGATTGGACGAATGTTGTGATCGATAGCGTCCCGTTTCATCAGGGTTGAGGTTTTTTTTTATTTTATTTTGAAACTCACCCGAGCCAGCCACCCAGCCAGTCCGTGGTATGGGGCTGAGAAGGAAGCATAGCAAAAAAAGAAAAGAAAAACAAGCAAAAGAAGGAAGTCACAACGAACACAAAGCCGTACAGGAGGAAACATAAAACATCACACGCCAGTGTGTGCGTTCCTTTTTTTCGCGGGAGGTGGGGTGGCTGGGTGTGTGTTGGGGGTGGTCGGACACGGACGAACAAGGGAGACCATGTGTCGACGAAGTTGCTATTTTCCCATCAACCATCAACAATCAGGCATCTTCCGTCGTCCGTCATTCGTTTTATGCACATACACACACACACAGAGACGTTTGTGTATGTGTGTATGATGTACTTTTTTGTGTGTGTGTTGTTACTGTGTTTGCTGGTGGCAAATTTCGAGCTCGCGAAAATTGCGCTACCCAGGGTAGTCAATTTTGCTTCCCACATCACTTTTATCCATCTCTCTCCCTCTTTGTTGGCTTTCCTTTGCTTTCCTTTCGCACGCTGATGGGGCGTTGTTGTTTTTTTGTTGTTTTTTTTGTTTGGTGGTTGGCCACCGTCACGGCATGCCCAAATAGCTGCCGGTGGTGTTTGATGTAATCAATCAATTTTAATTTTATATATAAATTTACAGCACCATACCTCATTAATCATTCGATGCTGCGTCGTATACGTGGTACAAGGCCGCTGACGGGAAAGTATCGCAAAGGCAAAGTGTGAAGGAAAGCGTAGAATAACAACCACGTTACGCGTGTTGTTAGCGCCGGGTTCGATATGTTCGGCGTGCGATACATCGATTAGCGAGAAACTTTTTACCATCATGCTTGCTTTTTTATGTTTGATTTTTGTTGTTGTTTTAAAGCAAATATTTTTTCCTTCATTTTTCCCAACAAAAAAAAAACTGCGAAAAGCGTGCGAAAAGGTGGCAAGAGGAAAAAGTTCAACCGAGAAGCATGCTGTTTTTTTTTGTTTTTGGTTGCTTTTTTGAGGCATCTTTCGAGGCAGGCCAATTTTTCCCTATCGTTTCCTGTTTTGGGCAGTGTTGGGTGGTTGGAAAATATATTCAATTAACATGCCTCCCATTTTGCCTGGACAGGGGGAGGATGGTTGGCTCATCAACATTGTTTCGCTTGCTTCATGAGGATGGGAAATTCGAAATTTTCCCCCGGTTGTCGATTGGAAGTTGATTGGAAGGTACACCTGTAGCAGAAGCGCAAGCGAATCAACAAGAGTGTTTTGCGGAACGGCAGTACACGTTGATTGATCGATTCGATTTGATTCGATGGTGTGCTTTTTTCCTTTTTGTTCTCCTTTTTTTTCCATTTTCATCCAAATTTATTCCACCTGCGGTCGGTTGGAAAAAGCTGTGCTGCTCGCCCCCTTTTTTTCATCCCGCCCGGTCATGGTGGAAAGATACACATCTTGCCGTTCGTTTGCACGGGAAGCCCTAAAGCTTCTGGTCTAGCCATCCACATCCACCTAACAGCTAATCGGCCTGCTGGACGGTTCGCTAAAGTTCGCTTTAAATTGCCTTCCCCGATAGATTGGTCAGTGCTATCGGTACCGGCAGCGCTGATCTAGTGCTCCGTTGATTGATCGCTTCTCACCGGAACCGTCCGTCTGGTGTGGGTCTGCAGATAAAGAATCTGTTCCCGAAGCCCCGCCAGCAGAGATGCTTTCACATAAAGTGAACAAGAGCAGTGAACTAGCGAGGGGTTTTCTTTCCTTTCCTTCCCCTTTTTCCTTTTGCCTTGGCTTATTCTGTTGGAGAAGAAAATTCAAATTAATTTCCCACTCGTCGTCTGGACGTGGGCTGGACCATCGGGGAAAAGGTAGACGAGGCAAGGGGTACGAGAAAGTTCGCAAGACAAGCACGCAAACAACCGACTCGTTGACCAAGATTGCAAAACCAGCTTCGGAAAGCGAACGGTGGGACAAAGTTTTTTGCCCACGTCCAGTCCAGTGGTGCTGGACTTTATTGAATCGCAACGAAATGAATTTCTCCACCATATTGCTACCCTCCGGGGATGTTGAAGGAGGGTGGCACGAAAGGATGCCCCGAAGGGAGGGATGTTTTTTTTTGCATCTCTTGTTACCCAAATACCCAATACACTCGCTCTCTTTCTATCCCTCGATCGCTCGTTCGCTCAAAGTCCTGGTGAGTGTGAAACGAGCAGGACAATTTCGGAGACCAACACCCGAACTAATAAGCAAGAATTTTAGTGAATGCTTAAGTTTCGGCCAGTTGTGCAACAAATTAGGAAAGTTTTAACCGATGCCCGGACCAAGAGCGTGCCAAGTGTGTGGCTCACGCGGAGCGGGAAAGATACCGAGGAAAGGAGCGACAAACGTAAAGTTGGGTTGTGGGCAAATTTTTTGTTTTTACTTCTGTTGCTTGTTTGTGGTGAAATTGGAATTTCCATTGGATCGTTTTTTTCCTTTTTGTGTGGATGTATATTTCCCTCGCTTTTGCTGTGCGAGCTACGTCATTGAACGTAAAGTGGTCAAGCATAGTTAGGGGAGCAAAGTTTCACAATGAATCGATCGGTGCTTGTGCAGTAAAGGGATAGGACCAACGGGGACCATAATTAGGTAGTGGAGCTATGGTGTGGATGGTGGATGAAAATGGGAATTTTGTTTTCATTAAAAGAATTTTGCAAAAATTTCGTGACAAACAAGACTGTCCATAAGATGTAATAATCAACTGTTTTAAGGAGTTTTATTTTTTGGAAACGTTAATAGAGTTCATCAAGACTAAAATCACTATGGCACAGAACGCTAAGATCACTATTCTAGAGAATCCTTGAAACAATTGAGCAAATATTGTTTTTTGTTTGTTTCATCCTAAAGAAATTCTATAAATCTGCACCAACATTTTCATCAGCTTTTATGTCAAATGATCTTATTAAAGCAATTTCTTAATTAAACTTTCTTTGGTCAGTTTTTATGGAACAGCTGCAAAGCTGTTAAGTTTTCAAATATCAAAATGGTTACAAAAAAAAGTCTTCAGATATCATGGACCCCACCATTAGTGCTATGTTCTGTAGCAATATCCAAACACATCAAAATGCATACTGCGTGGAAATAATTACGATTTTTTTTCCCCCTGAATGCTGGATTCATTCCGCCCGGTGAAAATTGCTTGCAATCGGCTTTAAAAATTTACGACCATTCGCACACAAAAGTTTGCCCTGATCTGTCTCATTTGCCTGTGCGTAAGATCAACCTTCGTCCAGCCCGTAATGAGAAGGGGAAAGTCGAATGAATCCCCAACAACAACTACGACAAAAAAGGGCCACCCCAAAAAAACCAAACCTGCAGAATGATAATTTATTTGCCTCGGGAAAGCTTCTACATTATTAAAGCATCGTTACCCAAGAGCCGGCGGGGCCATCGTGTGTTGATTTAGGAACCGGCGAGGAAATGAATCGTTCACGGCAGCCAAAGCAAAAGGGCCTAAATTTATATGTATGTGTGTGTGTGTGTGTGTGTGTGTGTGTATGTGTGTATGTATCCTGCAAGCTTATGAGATGCGGCGTATGTTTTTGTTTTTTTTTTTTGTTTTTTCGTTGTTCGTTGTATCTTTATTTACATTTTTTGAGGGCTTATTCGCAGAAAGTGATTCATCTTATTACTTTTTTTTCGCAACTCACAAAATTTTAGTGAGTGATTCAGATTTTTTGCTTCTTCGTTTTTGTTTCCTTCTTTTGCTTGGCTTCACTTGACGCTTTGTGCAGGGAATCGTGTTGAAGGCACGAGAAAACCACAGCAAAAAAAAAACCTTCTATATAATAACGAACCGAGATAAACGACAACGCTCTCCGTTTCGCTTGGGTTATTAATTAATCTGAAGCAAAGATGCAGCAGGCTGTAATGCTTTTCGGTCAGCGTGCGAGTGAGCGCGTGTGTGTGTGTGAGTTCGCTGGTAAAGCATAAGCGGATCCAGCGGTAACAATGCGCTCGGTGGTTACATCACAGGCCGGGCTTATGCCGGCATCGTGTGCCACCTCCAAAAGTCTGCCCCGAACCTTGGCGAACCCTTGGTGCCTCCCGGTGAAACGGTGAAAGCCATTAGCCTGTAAGCCTTGTTTTGCCAAGTAAAGCGGATGCAGTCGGGAAAGCTTAAGTCGGGCTCACATTTTCCAGCAGCAGCAGCAGCAGTGTCCGGGCTGGGTTTTTTTTTTGCGGTTCGCTGAGCTTTTCATACTTTGCTTCACTTTTTCTCTTCCCTACCAAAACGTCCGGCTTGATGGTGGTCGGGAAAATCTTTTTTCTAGTTTCTTTGTCGGGGCAAATTCCTGCACGAGAAGAATCATTCACTGCTCTCGCAAGCCTGTGAACGACAAATGAGACCGAGCGAACTGGAGAGAACGCGGTGGCTTAATACGCTGAGCAAGGCTTCACGCCTTCGCAACATGATGCCGATGATGATAAAGATGATGATGATGATGATGATGATGATGATGGCGATGATGAGCCCGATACTGCGTTCCGTGCCGTGTGTCATCCGTTATCATCAAGATATCTTCGAACCGAGGGTGGTGGCGCACCAAACACACATCCACACACAGTAAATCAATCAAGGCCCGGCTAATGAACGAACGATGAAGTGACAGACGCGTCGGGCTTTCGCTGCATTATGAAATATTAATTACCCAGCCCCGGTTGCGCTACCAGGCGGCTCCATTAGCCCGGCTGCGTATGATAGATGGATCGCACGCTGATCGTGTGCGCGTGGTTCGATAATGACTTCGCTTATCAAGGTGCGTTCTGCCCGTCCCCATTGGGACTAGGGCCGACTGAGGCCACACTTTTACATCGACGCACCAAACGATGCACCGCAAAAACCTGGCGGCCATTTCCGGAACGTACCGTGTCGGCAGCCATAATGCAGCATTGTTGTTTGCGATGCGTCGCTCGAGGGTTGTTTGGTGGAAAGACCTTCGATGCCGCTTTTGTGGGTGGACGACCCGATGCGATTTGAAATTTGCCATTTTGCTGGATTAAGCGAAAACGTCCACGGTCGAAAATTATGTTTCCCCGGGAACGGGATGCAACAGGTCCGCAAATGCGTCCGTATATCCTGCGGTACCGTTGAAAGCGTTGAAACCTTCACCCAGCAGTACAAAGCCGATAAGTATAGATTCCATTTAGCCGTAGCCGTTGTTTTAGTTTATCCTCGCTATATTTGAAGGTGAATCGAACGGCACAACGGTTCGCAATGACAGGTGCGTTGCCTTCTGTCTCGCACGCTCGCAGCAATCAGACAAAATGGTGTGTTTTGTGTGTGAGTTGTTGAGTGGATGGCGCCTAAACAGTTGGAGTGTCAAACTGGAAAATTTGACTCGCAGCAAGTGGATCTGATTATCGCGCTGTTAGGCGTATTACTTTACGCTTAATCTCCAGAGCGCTTTTCCTTGCTCCCGCTGCTTTGCCTTAGGTTGACGATTTTTAAAGCGATTTTCAACGCTGATCCAGCTTTGCCTTCGACGTTCGCTTTAGTGCAGTGTAATCGGTTTTCTTAGACCTGAATCGATAAGAGTAGATTTAGCTGTCTTTCGCAAACCGCCGATAACAGCTTCTTATCCCATCTTTACGGCTCATCGTCTTGTATCGATCGTTGCAAAGGATCAAACTCACAGCACACAGTGTTGGGCAAGGAATTTTCTTTTCTGCCTGATGTGGCTCGGTCAGCCACTTAGTCGTAAAATGCCCACGCCGAAATCTAATTTCCGTCCATCAGGTTAGAGCGCGCGCTGGTCTGGTCGGGTTAGAAGGGAAACCGAGAATTATGTGTATGTGCGCTTGGTTGTATGTAAGTGTATGTGTATGTGTGTGTGTGCGCCAGCAAATCGTACTCGCACCCGAATCGTAAATGCCAACCGTAGCATGCGAAAAATATTGGGCGCAAATGGGAAATTCGCGCCCGGATACGAAGAAGGGGGTAAAATTCAATCAATAAAACCTCAACCCACGCTAGTGCGAAACCGGTTTGTGCGGGTGACCCGGCTTTATAGTAGCCCCATATAAAGTAATTCCATTTTATTTTATAGCAAAACAGGGCAAACGTTTCGACCATCGTCAGCTGACGCTAGGGTTGGTTGTGCGATTTTTTTTCCCCCGCCAGGTTTTTGGAAATACACACGGCAGCAAAAGGGGATCGACGCCAGGCCGGTCGATGGGGCAATGGACCGGAAGTCAAAATATCTTTCCGTTCGGAAGGAAACGAATTCATAAAGTGAAAATGTGAATAAAATAAAGGACCTTTTCCTTGCCTTTCCTTGATCACAACCGGGGGAGAGAGAGCGAAAAAGAAATCCTAAATAAAATAGAACGCCCGAAATACCCGAACGATCGAATCGGACGGCATCTTGGGATGCTATTTCGGTGTGAAAATGAAGTTGAACCACCCGGTTCGCACCCTCGCGTAAAACGCTGATCCAGCGTTGCATGAATCCGTAAACGATCCAGACGAAAGGCTATCGATGACTGCGACAGCACTGACAACGATGAACGACGACTGCACAAATCTTGCACCCGGGCAACCGGGGTTTGTCTCCAGATCGGTACGAAATCCTAGCCATTCCTCACCAGTACGGGCGTGTTGAATGTCGAAGTGCGAAAATCTAGACAGCAAATTTATGTTAATGCTCCGCTTCTCCGTGTTGGGTGGTTTTTACCCGTGCGGAGTGGATTACTGAGTGCGGAGTTCGACAACGGCCCAGGCGCCCAGTATGGCATCGCAGCCATTGTTTTATCTCTAGATTGCATCACATTTCCGGGAAGTTTTTCCGCGCTACGCTCCATCCGGTTTTACACCGACCAGGCGTTGTGCGTGTGCGTCCGTTTGCCGCTTGGTACGCACACCAAGAGCAATGGCCGGAGTTTCGAGTTTCGAGTCGCAGTTCATTTTATATCGTACTAACTCACCAATACCCCAACAGTACGCGGTCGTTCGCCCTGCTGACACCCAAAAACCCAGGGGTGGCCAGCAGGCTGGGAATACCGAAATGTTTGCAACCCCTGCAAACCGCTCCATGTCCAGCGGTCGGAATGGAAAATCGTACGAAAATATTTACGAGCGTGTATATTGGCAACATAAACATATTTGCCGGTCTGCTTGTTTTCCGGTTTTCCGACCAGTGCGCTCGATCGTTGCCTTCTTTTCGGTGGCGTTGTTGGGCGATGGTGTCGCGTACTCGCTACACCATGCTCCCATGCCCATGTGACCATTCGTACACGTATGGCCATTTCTCATCGTTTGCTGGTAAAGTCCGAATCCGGGATCGGGTCGAGAGACCGGAGAAAATGGGAAACGAAATGAGCACGTTTTTCCTATATAATCCACCCGGAGCCCGGGGTGTTGTGCACCCGTGCATTGAACTTTTCGGCCCAGTTGCCGGAACAGGCCCAGGTGGCGACAAGGCAACAAGGGAAACCAAGAAAACCTTTCCCGGCGCACGCAGTTTCCGCCCTGGCACAGATATGTTTTTTTCCCTCAAAGACTTATTGCCTCTTGCAGTTGGTCGATGTGAAATTTACTCCCAACAACAAGGAAAGTCAAGCTTTTCGAGTAAGCAAAGGGCAAAAGGGTGTTGCTGGATGTGAGGTTAAATTCCTGCAAGGACATGTCCAGCGCCAGACCGGGCGCTTTCAGCACCAAAGTGGTGGTAGTAATTTCGGTTTTTTTTTTCGCCTTTAATTTATGATGATTCCGGGATCGCTCGGTATAATTTGATTGATGGAAGCAATTTTCGTTCCGATAAAATGATACGACCGTGTCCGTTCCGACTCACGCCCGGTTAGCGTCGGAATCGGTTTTCGGTGCACGATACCGAACGGTTAGCCCCCGTTCCCGTTCCGGTTGACCTAAAACGGTCCGCATCCGGTCGCCGCATGTCAAAACGTTTCGTTTAGCCTAATGAATGAAATTGAATAAGGTTGATGGTAGTGCGAGTGGTTAAGAGGCTCGAGAGGCCCATCGGTTTGATCTCACTGCCCAAGAAGAATGGCTTGGGAAATGGGATCCGACGATTGACGGACAATATTGAGAACACGAAACGCAAACCGCACACACAAGGACGTGGCTATAAAGATGAAATCTTTCACATTCACTGCTTGGCAGAGTGGAAGAAAACGCCGTTTTTGTTGTATTCGGAACGATTTCATCAGAAAGAGAAAATTTAACGCTAAATATGTTTACCGTTACCAAACAAGTAGAGTTTGCAATCCGCCTAACAGTGCTGAATTGTTAACTCAAAAAAAGTTTGCATACATTCAGGCGCAATTTTAAACAGTCCCTATGTTTCGATAATTCAGCAGTGCTTTTATTAAACATTTTTAATCCTAACGCAGTCAAGGTTTAAAAAAAAATATTTTTAGGAAATTAACTACTTTTTGGCTCAATTCTTGAAAAATGATACAAAATTTATTAACTTTCCTATACAAATATTGGCTGTCCATTAATTGAGCTAGCTGTTAAACTACCGACTATTTTATGAACTTCTGCGAAAATCATTACCCTTAATAAGTTTGTACCAGAGTCGTAAAAAGCGATCGGATTTACCATGGCACAGGATTGTAATACCTCAGTAAAACCGAAAGTACCATTTTATTTGTAAGCGGAATAACTTTCCACGCGTCAAAAATATGAATAATTGAAACCATAACGCTCGTTTCGTAGTACAAAATCTCCGTTGTTTTCCTCCCCCTAGAAGCTGTGTTTCCTGTGCCGAAACACAAATACACGGCAACAGCAATCGGCTAGAATTCAAAACCCCTTCCACAATCACCATCACCGACAGGGCCCGATTACCTTACCATGCCGGGTCCAGTTTTACAGCCACCAAACTTTACGGCGAAGGCAAATTTACCAGGAAGCATTAAGAACGCCAAAATAAACGACACACCTTTGGCAGCAAAACTTTCTGCACCGAAGTGGCAGCCTGCCGGTTCCAAAGCTCATCAAACTTCTGAGACCCACCCCTTTCCATTGGTGGCGCTTGGGCGTGCTTGGGCTTGCGCCTGTATCTCATAAGTGTTCTCGCTCGAAACGTGGCAAATGTGACAAATTTTGCGGTTTCTCTCCCTCCACACTCACACACACACACACACACACACACACACACACAGCAATCCAAAAACAAACCCCCAAACCGCTGGCTTCGGAACGATGTCCTGTCCGGGAAAACTCGTTTCAGCTAGTAAGCCCGTTTTCCCCCAATCGGTCATGTGTGTGTTTGTGTGTGTGTGTGTGTGCCGAAAGGGGAGGAAATAAAATTATATTTTCATACTCCCTGCCCATGCATTATTCAGCGTTCGGAAAAGCGGGTCACTTGGGCAGCTCACCGGAAACTGGGTGGGCGTGTTGCGAACGGGTGGTGGAGAGGGCAAAGGGAGGAGTCGGTCCTTCAACATAATCCAATTTCAGTTACACATCGCTGAATTTGAGAGGCACTCACAAAACAAACAATGAAGCACAATGCCACACAATGCCTTGCGTTGCCCTTCGGGGCACAACTACCCCGGCTTCCCACTTGTAGCAGAGTGCTCTCCTTTGTGTGTATCAGTTTTGTACCTTACTTTTATTCTTTTATTTCATTGGTTTAAAAAAAAAACCAGAACACCGACACCACCCACAGGAAGATAGGTTTTCCGTTTATGTATCCGTTTCCGCTTCCGTGGACCGCTTCCGTCCACTTGTGCGATGGATGATTGGCGTATCCAGGGAAACGGAGCGCTCAACCAACTGGCGAATGCGTTCCTAATCAAGCTCTGCCGCTGTAAGGAAGGTGCCGGATGATTGTGTCCTCAGCTTCCCGGAAAAACACACACGCACACTGATCCCGGGGCAGTAAACCAAACGCACTCCCGCAAATATGATTCCGCGGACGGGCGCGTGTGTATTTGGACAAAACAACAAGAATGAAAGAAAGCAAAGCAAGGAGAGAGAGAGAGAGAGAGAAAAAAAGCGACAAGAAAATAAATACCCGCACGCTGCGGTTAAAGCCGTGACCGCATACGGAGGCGTCTTCAATCGTCATACGGTGCGCATTGTTGACTTCCAGGCGTGTTGTGCCAGGGCGTGTACGTGCGTGCATGTGTGTGTGTGTGTGTGCTAAGCAAATCCGTCTATTTGTTGTTCCACTTTGCGCGCAGTGCTGTGTCACTTCTTCTGTTCTCGGTTTTTGCTGGGCTTTTGTTTGCTTTGGCACAGTCGAACAGCTTTTCCACGCCGGTCCTTCGCGTCCTGGTTCGCCCTGCCGAGAACGCTAACGGTGGCGCTGTTCGATGATAAAATGGTATTGCTGACGCAAGCACACGTTATCCCGTGCGTATCGATCGTAAAGCGAAGACACCATGTTTTATCGTGAGCAAAACATTCAAAATATGACAAAATGTATTTCCCCCAGCAAAAGGTCAACTTTTGTTCTGGAAAAAGCAAATAAAAAATCGAGCGCGCGCAAGCAATCGTGCCAGACGTCAGACGTTAGACGTCAGCGTATGAATTTACAATGCAATGATGATACGCTCGCAGTGCTACTGTACGGTTCGGCCATCTTCTTAATTATTTTCCGTACTAGCAAAAACCCCCGGTTAAAGAAAACAACCACAAACGATCGCGTACGGAGTCGGAGTGGGCTTAAACGGTTCGGTCGGTAACATGAAGATTAGAGAGTGAATATTTCATCTTACGGTAGGGATTTCGGTTCGTTTTACCCGTCGACTTTCAATTTGATTTTATGCTTTACCCCTTTGCCCGTGCTTTTACTTGTGCCCTTCCCCTTCATAACACACCACCGAACGTATTCGTTTTTGGGCAAATCATATTTCTTGGTTATGGGATATGAAAACATAGAACGACGCGTTGCCGCTTTGCTCCAGCGTAACTAGCATCATCCGGGGATTTCCTGCGGACTTTCCGTGAAAGAAAACATACCCTGCGGGGTCCGTTCTTCGACGTCGAGTAAGGCGTGGTTGGAGGAAAAGTGAAAGAATTTTCCCATTGCTATGTTGTCAGCATTTGCACGGTGTGGACGCAGTGGGTCACCGTATGCTAAAGCTTTTTTGATTATATTTCCTTCTAAGCATAGAGGAATAGTAAACGGTTGTTTACATAGATATTCCATTTAATGTAAGGTGTGTTTTTACAATTCTGGTTTATTTAAAAAAAACTACTTTTTTATTGTAAATATACTTCGATTTGCATAAATTGTGGCAACTTTGTAAGAAGCCGCCCAAATGTATGCAAAACGCATGCACATCGCTTAAACGCAAATATGCTGAATGGCCCAGATGAGCCAGAACACAGTGATATTTAGGTAATTATATTAATATTCGCTATTTTCTCTTTCCAAGTACGCATCCGTGCGTTGTACGTACGAACAGTTAACTAAATTTTACAAAACAAAACCATTTAATTTGATTTCGAATCGTACACGAACATCGTAGCAAGACCTGTTTTTATCCCACCGTGCGATACGATTACACCTCCATATGTGGGTGCCACAACTCGTGCATGTGCGCGTGTGTGTGTGTGTGTGTGTGATTGTATCCCCGAGATGAATCGTAATTGAATTTTACCGTCGCTAAAGTTTGAATGATTTATTTAACATTTGTATTTCGCTTTGTTCGTGTGGCCCGGTCGCCACAATCGGTCCTTTTCGTTGATCCTTTTAAGCTCGCCCCCCGGTACTGTGGTGCTGGGCGATCTACCAAGCACCAGGCCACAAACAAAAAAAAAAAAAAATAAAAGCAAGATACGGAGGTTTTCGGTGTGCGGCACGTGTAGCTTCAGCACGAATTTCTTTCTTTCAATCCTTCCACTCAAGTTCATCAGCAAAATCGCTCGCCACCAACGAGGGAAGATACGAATCGAAGCGAAAGTTTCGCCACGTTCCCTCCAGCCGAAAAAGGGCGGGATTATAAATCCAACCAGCCGTTGTGCCCTTGGGTGGGGGCAACCCACAAGCATTCTATTCGGGGAGAAAAACAATCCCAATCTAGACACCCCCGGAGATGGATTCGGCGGGGCGCGAATTATGATGTTTTGATTGGATTTTGTTTTTCCACCAAAGCACAGCCCGAGGTAGCAAGCAGAACAAGCGCAGGCAGCAAGCACCAACGCCCGAATGCCGAACGGTGGGGGGTTGGTTGATTTGATGGTACACATACACACACACACACACACGATGACGGGGGTTTGTTTGGGAATTTCCCGAAGGTGTCGGGGACAATCATTTCGCATCCCTTCACATCGTTACGGCGCGTAGCTAGCGGGCAACGCAGCCATGATAACGCAGCACAGTAAACAACGAGCACCAGCATCGTACAGCGAATGCTGGCGAGGGTGTTTACCGGTCTCTAATGGGTTGGATGGTTTTTTTTTAAATACTGGTTGGATGGAAGGGTTATAAAAATAAAACCGCCAGCAGCAATGTTTGGCCACAGTTCGGAAATTGAGCTTTATGATTGCAATGCGATGAATAGGTGTAGGTGTGTGTGTTTGTACGCTCCTTTTTTTCTATGATTATTTAAATTATATTACTGGTGTTGTATTCATTTTCCCTTAACACGCTGATTAACATTCCGTGTTTTGGTGGAACCATAAAAATCTATCAAAAAAACGGCGATATCAGATAAGCACAGCGAACAAATTGTTCCGTAAAAAGAAATAAAACAACAAAAAAAACAACTACACGCCCGGTATTATAACAACAGCGATAAAACCGTGTGAAAACAAAGGCCCACAACGGACCAGAGCGAGCCAACAACTACAACACTCACAACACGTCAATAAACAAGCACAAACATACACACAGGAACGAATAAAACAACAGCAAATAAAAAAAAGAGAGAGAATAAAACACCTCACGGGGTCCAATAATTGTCATCCGATAGATTGAGGTTATTTTGTTTCCATTAAAATTAATTAAAAACACGCTTCATCAAATATTTATCCATCGCACGTTACCGTTCCCATGCCAGGCCGCTGGTTGGTTCTGTTTGCGCTGTACGTTATAGCGTTATTTGCTTACCGGCACAACTTCTAACGCCCGCGTGTGTGTGAGCGTTTCATTTCCTTTTTTTTGTTTTTGTTTTGCAACCAACCGTTCGCACATCAACAAGCGATTCCCGAGGAGTACAGGGATCGTGCAGGGCATAACACTTCCGGGTGAGTGATTGCAATTGTGGTGTCATTTGCAAGTGCACTTTTATCACACTCCCCCATCCCACGGGGTGATGAAGCCGATGGAGATTAGTTGTGTGTTTGAAGTTTTATCACTTTTATCTAACACCTAAAACCTCAGCCCCGGCATTGGTTTTGCA
The DNA here is from genome assembly GCA_018908115.1 of Anopheles rivulorum. Classification (NCBI taxonomy): domain Eukaryota; kingdom Metazoa; phylum Arthropoda; class Insecta; order Diptera; family Culicidae; genus Anopheles; species Anopheles rivulorum. The sequence continues at coordinate 2,644,843 of STHB01000004.1, forward strand.
TCCGCTAATTCAGTCGTAAATGTGGCGTAAAATTAATGTTTGCCATTACCCACAATCACCTGATAAAATGGAGTCGTAATCGGGTGATGGGTTTGGGTGAGGCGGTAGTGAGGGTCATAGGCCTCAAAGGCCTCTTTTCATTCTGTGGACACAATCGATTAATTTAGACAGCTGCTACAGTTACGAAATTGAGCCTCGCTGCTCAAATTTGAATCACTACGGCATGCTTCCAATGTTGCCAAACGAACCTATGTTTTATGTCATCATTATTGCATAATCAATGGCCCGCCCCACACACACGCACACATACACACATCTAGCTGATTGGTGTTTTCTAACTTGCCAGAAGGATAAATTATCGATAAATATTTTATTCGTGTACGAAACCATTTATGCTACACATTCTAACTGCTTCTAACTAGGCTCATCAGCTTGANACGGAGGTTTTCGGTGTGCGGCACGTGTAGCTTCAGCACGAATTTCTTTCTTTCAATCCTTCCACTCAAGTTCATCAGCAAAATCGCTCGCCACCAACGAGGGAAGATACGAATCGAAGCGAAAGTTTCGCCACGTTCCCTCCAGCCGAAAAAGGGCGGGATTATAAATCCAACCAGCCGTTGTGCCCTTGGGTGGGGGCAACCCACAAGCATTCTATTCGGGGAGAAAAACAATCCCAATCTAGACACCCCCGGAGATGGATTCGGCGGGGCGCGAATTATGATGTTTTGATTGGATTTTGTTTTTCCACCAAAGCACAGCCCGAGGTAGCAAGCAGAACAAGCGCAGGCAGCAAGCACCAACGAGTGCCGAACGGTGGGGGGTTGGTTGATTTGATGGTACACATACGCACACACACACGATGACGGGGGTTTGTTTGGGAATTTCCCGAAGGTGTCGGGGACAATCATTTCGCATCCCTTCACATCGTTACGGCGCGTAGCTAGCGGGCAACGCAGCCATGATAACGCAACTCAGTAAACAACGAGCACCAGCATCGTACAGCGAATGCTGGCGAGGGTGTTTACCGGTCTCTAATGGGTTGGATGGTTGTTTTTTTTTTTAAATACTGGTTGGATGGAAGGGTTATAAAAATAAAACCGCCAGCAGCAATGTTTGGCCACAGTTCGGAAATTGAGCTTTATGATTGCAATGCGATGAATAGGTGTAGGTGTGTGCTTGTACGCTCCTTTTTTTCTATGATTATTTAAATTATATTACTGGTGTTGTATTCATTTTCCCTTAACACGCTGATTAACATTCCGTGTTTTGGTGAAACCATAAAAATCTATCAAAAAACGGCGATATCAGATAAGCACAGCGAACAAATTGTTCCGTAAAAAGCAGAAATAAAACAACAAAAAAACAACTACACGCCCGGTATTATAACAACAGCGATAAAACCGTGTGAAAACAAAGGCCCACAACGGACCAGAGCGAGCCAACAACTACAACACTCACAACACGTCAATAAACAAGCACAAACATACACACAGGAACGAATACAACAACAGCAAATAAAAAAAAAGAGAGAGAAAAAACACCTCACGGGGGCCGGCTCCAATAATTGTCATCCGATAGATTGAGGTTATTTTGTTTCCATTAAAATTAATTAAAAACACGCTTCATCAAATATTTATCCATCGCACGTTACCGTTCCCATGCCAGGCCGCTGGTTGGTTCTGTTTGCGCTGCACGTTATAGCGTTATTTGCTTACCGGCACAACTTCTAACGCCCGCGTGTGTGTGAGCGTTTCATTTCTTTTTTTTTGTTTTTGTTTTGCAACCAACCGTTCGCACATCAACAAGCGATTCCCGAGGAGTACAGGGATCGTGCAGGGCATAACACTTCCGGGTGAGTGATTGCAATTGTGGTGTCATTTGCAAGTGCACTTTTATCACACTCCCCCATCCCACGGGGTGATGGAGCCGATGGAGATTAGTTGTGTGTTTGAAGTTTTATCACTTTTATCTAACACCTAAAACCTCAGCCCCGGCATTGGTTTTGCATCCGCTAATTCAGTCGTAAATGTGGCGTAAAATTAATGTTTGCCATTACCCACAATCACCTGATAAAATGGAGTCGTAATCGGGTGATGGGTTTGGGTGAGGCGGTAGTGAGGGTCATAGGCCTCAAAGGCCTCTTTTCATTCTGTGGACACAATCGATTAATTTAGACAGCTGCTACAGTTACGAAATTGAGCCTCGCTGCTCAAATTTGAATCACTACGGCATGCTTCCAATGTTGCCAAACGAACCTATGTTTTATGTCATCATTATTGCATAATCAATGGCCCGCCCCACACACACGCACACATACACACATCTAGCTGATTGGTGTTTTCTAACTTGCCAGAAGGATAAATTATCGATAAATATTTTATTCGTGTACGAAACCATTTATGCTACACATTCTAACTGCTTCTAACTAGGCTCATCAGCTTGAGATTTCCTTTTTTGAGATTTCAACCGCGCTTTACTCGCACAGCGCATCCACATCCGGCACGCACATGCTCATCAGCGGATCGAAGCGTTCGCCGGTGACGCACTTGAACTTGCTCTTCTTGAACTTGTCCAGCTTCTTGAGCGTGCAGACAAAGTAGCGGCTGCAGTTGTTCGGATCGGCAAACGTGCCCTCTTCCAGGCACTGGAACTTCACCTTCAGCTTCGGTTGCTCTTCTACCGGCGCGACGGTTTCTGCTGGCTGTGTTGGTTCCACTGTCACATCATCCGACGGGGTCGATTCCTCTGCTTCATCTACCAGCTCGTCAAACGGAAGCGAACGAGTTCCGGCTACGACGAACGCACAGCGACCACGGAACGGGTTAAACACCTGTCCCATCGGACACTGCATCTTGTACTGCAGGTAGCCACCGAACATGTTCCACACGCACCAGAAGTACTGGGTTGGATCGGTTGAATCCGGGAAGCGACCCGGTCCCATGCACGTGAACTCTCCCGGGAAGCAAACGCTCTGGTCGGCAGTACAGCGCTCCAGCGTCGGGTTGTACGCGTATCCGGTCAGACAGTTCTGCTCGAGACTGTACAGTCCGAACGGTAGCCAGAAGCACACGTAGTATTTGTGACAGTCGGTCGGGTTGGCAAAGCGACCGGCAGCCGGGCATACGAACGCGTTGGATCCGGGAGCCTGTGGTACGCCTGCGTTACCTTCGTTCGATTCGGCACCAGATTCGGCCGATGGTGCTTCCGTGGAGTCCTGGCCGGAGGATCCTTCGTTGGAACCAGACTCGCTAGTGTTAGGGTCGGACGATGAGCTTTCTTCTTCGCCTGGGCCTGAGGAGACAGTCGTGGTGGTTTCGGGCACCTCAGTCACCGGCGCGGATGTCTCGGAAGGCTCCGAGTTGCTGGATTCGGTAGTTTCTGGCTCCACAGATGGATCGGAGCTTGACTCGGGAGCTTCTGGAGCGAGAGTCGGCTCAGCCGCTTCTGGCTCTGTTACCGGTTCGGAGCTTCCACTGGTTGATTCCGAGGCTTCCGGTTGTGCGGATGGTTCAGAGGTCGATTCTGACACCTCGGGAACCTCCGACGGTTCAGATGGGACCACTTCGGCACCTTCCTCCTCTCCAGTTTCTGGAACGGCGGTCATTTCAGGTGCCACACTACTCTCGTCCACAGGCACTTCCGTTTCTTGCTGTTCGGGAGCTTCCGATGCGGCGACCGTTGATGAGTCTTGCTCTACTTCACCCTCAGTGGTGGCACTCTCCGGTGATTGTTCCGATGGCAAACTTTCTTCCGTCGTTACGGCTTCGGATGCATCCGTAGATGCGGTCGCTGCAACCGATTCCGTATTTTCGCTTACTTCTGCCTCGGGAGCATCCGTTGCAACTGGTTCGGGTTCGGGTTCCTGCGCGTCCGTCGTCTCTTCGGGCGATGTAGACGCTGATTCTTCTGGTGCTGGTGAATTGGTTACTTCCGGTTCGACTGGCGCCACCGTTTCCACGGGGGATTCTTCGGCTTCCGGGTTGTTTGATTGCGGCGTTGTCTCGACCGTTTCTTCTTCGGGCACTGCCGTCGATTCCTCCGTCGGCTGCACCGGGACCGTCTCCGTTGCTACGGTTGTTTCCGACTGTTCCGGCAATTCGGTACCTTCCGATGGTACTGCAACTTCTTCCTCCGGAACTTCGTTAGTCTCCGCTTCAACCGTACCATCCGTGGAAGATTCTTGTGCCGGCGCATCGGCGACCGTTGCGCCTTCCTCTTCGACCGGTTCGAGCGGATCGCTCGCTGCGGGATTGGCTGGTGTGCTATCGTCATTGCTGCCTTCTGCGTTGCTTTCAGGAGCATCCGTTTCTGCTGGTACTGCTGGTGGCAAGGTAGTTACCTCCACCTCTACCGGTGGTTCATTCGTGGCATTTTCTTCCTTTTCTGGCTGTGCCGTAGCTAAACAATACATGTGAAGGAATATGATTTCACACAACAAAAAAAAAAACAGAAAAAGGTTCATCATCTTACCATCATCATCCACGTTAACGTGCGGTTCGGCAGTGGTCGACGGTGGCACGAACGAGTCGCACTCAAAGTGACCACTGTTGCTGCAGAACGTTCCCTGCGGACAGTGCTGCACCTCATCGCTAACGGTCGTCGGTTTTCCGTCACCATAATCTACACAAAGTTGAAATCGGACATCGTCCAGACACAGGTAGTCCTTGCCGTGGCAGTCGGTACCTCCGGTTTGCGGTCGCACATGTGACACCAGCAGCCCCTGTAGCAAGTACACAGTGAGCAGCAGAAACTGTCTATAGTTCAGTGCGCTAACGTGAACGCACCTGCCGGAACACTTACGAATATGAGGAACTGCAGAAAGAACGCTCGGAACACAAAATCCATCCTGCACGCGGTTGTTACTGTTGCAATCCAGATCCCAAAAGACTTGCTGTAGGCTGGGTCGTTTCGTTACTGATGCTGGCTGGGTCTAGGTCGTGCTTATTTAAACGACTGTTGCAACTTTTGCCGGCAGCTGTGTACCGCTTTTGCTACGAAAAGCCACCCTTAATCCAGTGCGCCATACACATGTGCTTCACTACACTATTTGCAGATAAGGCCGGGGCGATAGTTGAGTAGTGATTTGATGCAATGATAAGACACATCAACCGCTACTGGCTACCAGAGCAAGATAAAAACATCCTCTAGTTGGTAACGAACGAACGAACGAACGTTTTGTTTGATTTGGATTTCCGCTGCCACTCTAATCCCTGCTGCAGGTGTTGGGCAAAGAGATGACTCAATTACCGTGCAGGCTGATGGAATCTGCCAGATCTATTTGGCTTCACCCTCACATATAGTTTCAGCAGCAGCAGAGAATTCTTCACACTCATTCTATTTTCAATGAATTTTGTTAAGTAAATCGGTGCGAGCTATCGCATATCTATCTTACCATCCACCAGGAACTCATCGCTTTCCAAGAAGAACACCATTTGCAAAATTGTTTTAAAATGTTTGCCCTCTTCCGGTGATTGAGTTCAATGGCACCGTGTTGGTGTGTGCTGGTTTGTATCTAGAAACGGGTTGTAATCAAATCATAACAAATCTGTCCATAAGTAGTGAATGAAATCAATTTCTCCCGGTAGATTTGATTGCCGATGCTGCGACGATCATCGAGATCGACGGCCGTATTCGAAATATTCTTAAATACATGCGAGCAAAGAAATGGCTCTTCGGGGGTTATCTGATTCTATTCCCCTAGCCAACATAAATAAAGTGACAATCTCTTGGATCTCTTCGGTGTTCGGAGTAATATACTTTCCTTTGGCTCTAGAAGAAAAAAAAGGGACTCGGAAATCGATTTCCTTTCGGTCCATTTCATCGGAATCGGTTCGAAATCGCTTAACGTTACCGCTTCCAGCCTCCGTAGCAGAGCCCGCTTTTTTGCGCCCATGCAAAAGCACCTTAAACATTCCATTCGGTAACTACATCCTTCCGGCCGCAGGGTACAGGCAGACCTTTTTCTTGGGCGATAGTTTCACCGGCAACGCTTCGTTTAGTGGCAGCGGCATTTTAAAAATAGTCCATTCCACTTTTGCTTCCATTCCCGAAGCTGTAACTATCACCGCTCCGGTGCGCCTAAACGCATTCGGTTGTGGCGTGCGCGCGATTTCGAACGCAAACGCAAACGGAAAGAAAGGGTTCTGCCGTGCGGCAAAAACCAACGCGATGGAAAATATCGATGATGAGCAAGTTAAATAAACTGCCCGGAATTGCTGGGCCCCGAATGCTGGGATACGGGGATACGGTCGAATGGAAAGCATTTTAGCTGAGTAAGCGAAAATCGCCCACATCGGTGTGTTCGGGCATTCCGAAAGCAGCACCGAACCGAAGTGTTTTACCGTCTTGCGGGTTTTGAGTAATGATGCGCAGCCGGTAAAGGTTTCCGGTGGCAAAAAATCGAAATGCGACACTGGGACACTTGGAGGGTGCTTTAAAATTAGTTGCCACCGAGGACAAACTTTATACCCCAGCTGTTGGGGAAAATTGTACTTTAAAGTGCTGTTTGTGACGTTCTTGAAGAAGGATCGTTTTGCGAAAAAAAAGAAACGGTAATAAAACTGGGCAACACCAACTGTACAGCATGATGCAGGAAAATAGGAATGACGGCATTTTGCTCTCCTGCTCCACGTCACCACTGCTCGGCTACGAAACGAAAGAAAAGGAAACTCCAATACAAACAATGGCATGTCATTCGATTTAATTCGAAATTTATTCTGCTCGCTTGCTGGCACTCCCCAGTTGGAGTGTTTCTGTGTGACGAACATTCCGTGTTCTGCATAGAACCAATGCCAGTGCTTCCTTCGCCAGCGCTGATGTGGTCTCACGACTGATTATGTGTCCTTACAACCGAACCGAACCCACCGAAGGCACCTGGTTCTATTTCATCGCACATGTACCGGTGTGCTGGTACATTTTTACCACCGATAGGTGCATGATACTTCCGATGGGTAAACGAACCTCTACCGTACGAGTTTTACCCGGTGAGCAGGAACCAAAAGAAGGACACAAAAATCAACCATTTTATTTTTACCGACATGTCGACACGATTCTTCGTTGTGCACAAACCGATTCTGGCCGTGATTTCCGATGCTCTTCAACTGCACACGGTTGGCCTGGTGGCCAAGTTTGCCAACTGCAACTACTGCCGGTAAGCAGTAACAGAGCAGTAGAACCATGCATGCCACCACGACTGGTGGTTCGTCTGTTACAACCGAAGTTTAGTGTTTGAGTGCAATCAACGTTCGATCGAGCTATCGCCTTCGATAGCTCCGGTGGTGTCTTTGGTGGGGCGTTTGTTTGAATCTGTGGAATAGTTTCATGCTGCCTGGTTATCGCTTGTTTCTCGTGGTGCTTTGTAAGCCGAGATCCGGTTCAAAAAACATGATGATTGAATTACCATTACTCTTTGCCGGTAGCAATTGTTACGAAACAAATCAGTACTGATGCTGTTTGGTGTATGCCTCGAATGTGTTGGACATAATCGATTGCAGCTTTATGTTGGGAAGGTTATCCTGACGGTATTTTTCATGCAAAGTTTTCTGCTTGAAACCGATAGTTCGATGATTCGTTTAATAACAAGCAATTCCTTAGCTGACGCCTAAAGATATGCAAACGAGATAAAATTACAGTTTAACAAGTTGAAGAAAAGCTTCCAAAAACGCTAACAATGAAGCTTGCTGTTGCTTTCTATTCTTGTACTAAAGTATAGCCGGACCCGGCTATAATTCTCAATGCCGAAAGATTCTCCTGTTCTAATATCAATCACAGAAATCGAAACTGCCCACTTTCGCCACTTGTGTAACCGGTCGACACAATTTGTTGGAAGGGCCCGTGCCCGACAAAAGATCATAAAGCTATCGACATCATTCCACGTATAATTAATGCACGTGTAATTCTGTTTCATTACTTTTTCCAAGCGTTTAATATCAAACGCCTTGAATGGAATATGTTTTATGAAAAAGATGAAAATTGCTTTAAATTGCATAAAATTAGGCGTTTAACAAAAAGGTCGCTTCCTTTTGAAAACCCCCCAGATCAACAACTCTTTTCAGCGCAGAAGCGTACATAAAACACAGTTTAAAACATTTGCAAACATTCTCTAAAATTAATAAATCCTTTAAATGTTGATCCTAAATTAAATACACGCTACTTTCCCACCTCGTTTCGCTCAGCACCTTGTTAGGGCAGCTGTTGGAGGGCGACTCAGGATGAATGAAAATATGACCGTTTTACTTTAACTACCAGCAAAACTCGAAAAGGATAAAGCTGAACCATTTTATAACCACACCACCCGCATGCCCAGCGTGTGTTCATCCACGTCTATATATAATTCTCCAATTTCACCGTTCGAAGCAATGCACTTAAAAAAATTACACACAAAAAAGGCTTGCGCACCGGGTTTCTTTCACTCTTCCATGTATCCTTCATGTATCCTCGGTTCGAGCGCAAACCCAACCCAATTGGAACGTGCCAAAATGGTGGGAAAAAAACTGTCGTTTTCGATCGGAAACACATCCCAAACATACATACACGAGCACGAGCTTTTCAACCGAATGGAAAAGTTATGGTTGTTGCGGTTTATCGGTAAACAATAAAATTTTACGAATTTGCTGCTGTTGCAAAGCAGTTTACGTTACGAGCCGATATTC
>STHB01000004.1:2677877-2703971 GCA_018908115.1 Anopheles rivulorum
TGTTTCTTCCTTCGGATGTGCAACTACACTTGACACGTTTTTTGTTGGTTTTACACTTTTATTGAGCTTTTTATCGCTATAAAAATTGTGTTCAACCTCGTGTCTTGACTGTCGATCCACTACTGATCCACGAGGTTCCTGTCCTCACTTCTCTCCTCTCACCGTCCCTACCGGATGCTGTCGTGACGTTTGATGCGTTTTTGTAAACGAACGCGTTATCGAACGCATGCCTCACCCAGTCGACAATTCTATCTTAACATCCCCCCGCCCGTGAACCGCTTGCGTTCACCAGTATCAACTTTTTCTTACGTCGATTAATGCTAATTTAACTGCCGGCCTTCTTATTAAACCGCTGCTGGTATTCACCCACGCTTGTCTTACATGGCCGTCTCGCCCCTTTACTACACTCTCTATTTTGCCTCGCTTCCACGCGTTTCTCACAGTACCGTCAATAATGAATACTAGGTCCCCAACCTCTAATGGTTTTACAGTTTCGAACCATTTCGACTGTCGTGCCAAAACTGGTAAATATTCCTTAACCCATCGGCGCCAAAAACTGTCTAGCAAGTACTGCGCCAATTTCCAACTATTTCTTAGTGTTGCTCTATAGTCTGTTGGATGAACCTCTAATTGTTTAATTCCGTTCGAACTTCCTAATAAAAAATGATTTTGGGTTAAAGCTTCCTGGTCTGCGGATTCCAGCGGTATATAAGTCAATGGTCTAGTATTTATCATAGATTCCGCCTCTAATATGATTGTTTCCAAGGTTTCGTCGTTTGGTTTTCTAGGTGAATCTACAATTTCTCCTGTCGCTGCTTTAACGGATCTCACCATCCTTTCCCAAACTCCGCCCATGTGAGGCGCTCCTGGTGGATTAAAGTTCCAACGCGTGTTCGCATTAGTAAAGATCGATGACAGTTCTCGGTATCGTTGCTGTTTCTGTTGATTTAACTGTTTGTTAGCGCCTTGAAAGTTGGTTCCATTATCGCTGAATATCTCTGCTGGTGCCCCTCTACGAGCCACGAATCTTCGCACCGCCATAACGCAAGATTCCGTGGATAAACTGTGAACTACTTCCATATGTATGGCCCTTATGCTTAAACACGCGAACAAAGCGATCCAGCGTTTAGCATTGCTACGGCCGACTTTTACGTAAAGTGGGCCAAAATAATATACTCCTACATACGTGAAAGGTCTGACAAATGGCGTAACTCTTTCAATGGGTAGTGGTGCCATCGGCGGAGCACGAGTTTTAGCATTTTTCATACGACACATCATACATTCTCTATATACACGTGCTATCAAGACCCGGAGTTTAGGGACATAGTATTGCTGGCGTATTTCGTTAACTATTGTTTCTCTATTGATGTGTTTGAATCGCCGATGTTATTTATCTACTAATAGTAACGTAACTCGAGACTTTTGGGGTAATATTATCGGGTGTTTTGTTTCGTATGGTATGTGTGGTGACGCACATATTCTGCCTTTCATTCTCATAACACCCTTTTCGTCTAAGAATGGACCCAGTTTATATATGCTACTAGACCTTAAAATGTTCTGGGACTTGCGGAGTTGTTGTATCTCTTGTTCATAGTACTCCTGTTGGGCCCATACGCATAGTGTCGTTTCAGCTTTTGCAAAATGTTTTTGTTTCAATTGCGCTGGATGTAATCGTCTTTCTTGTTTCCTAACAATCGCTACGAAATAATGTACATAAGCTACAGTTCTTAACATCCTATCCCAGCTGGAAAATCTCTCTGCTTCGATTACTCGACGCTGTATAGCGTGCACATGTACTGCTCTCAGCTCATTTGACGTCGTATATGCATCTGTTTTTTGGGTTGGCCAAAACTCTTCTCCTAGCGTCAGAAAGGATGGACCTTGAAACCACTGACTGTTCTCGTCAAAACATGGCCCTTTCCCCCACTTAGTTGCCAAATCAGCGACGTTTAAACTAGTCTCTATCTTTCTCCATTCGCGTACGTCTGTTGCGCTCAAAATTTCGGCTACTCGAAACCCCACGAACTGCTGGTACTTTCGGTGATCTGCTTTCAACCACGCTAGAACTATCTCCGAGTCTGTCCATAATACTCGTCGTGTAACCGGCAGTTGATGNATCCAATCCTTTTGCTTATTTCTCAAGCGCACTTGTGGACGACGGTTCGTGCTGTACGGCGAAACCGTATCCTATCCATCATCATCGTTGGCCTTGGTTGTCCCGTAAACTCGCCCGCCTGCCTGCCCGGCAGCAGCAGCATAAATATGGAATTATAAAATAAACTTTTTAATTAATGGCATCCAAACCCCCGTGGAGCCGGCTCATTGAATGATGGAGCACGCGATACTGGGTGCCATTTTTCGTTTTAAAGTTTGTTTGCCTTTTTTCCCTTTGAATACGCCACACAAATGCTGTTGCATCAATTTAGCTTGTTATTGGGCAACAAAAAAAAAGGAAAATGTTTCCTTCATTGTCTGGTTCGACTTTGTCGAACGACGAAAAAAAAACGGGACCTTATATTCCTCATACTTACTGCAATGTTGTAACTATATTTTTCCGTAGAAAAACGAACACGATTCCACCAAAGTTTTGCTGCATGACGAGACGCGAAACTGTAAATAATTGCATGTTGCGCAAGTAAAGTTTGTGCGTCCCGACTTTTCGATGCAGTTTTAATTTCCAAACGTTGCAAACATGGTAGAGTTTGATGAATTCCTTCCCTTTTTTTTTTTAGAGCAAGCAAGTTTGGTGAAAGAATCATTGCAAGTTGGGGAAAATGTAGACGAGTGCTTGCTAGGTAACAATGTTCAGGTGATGAGCAACAATTTAAGTACTTTTTGTAGTTCATTAAGATGTCCTTTTAAAGAAAATCGAATACTATTGTGGCTAATAGCATATAAATTAACGATATCAGAGGCGATCCAGCGATCTTTTACTGCGGCATTCTGTCTTACACACCAAAGATCGTGAGCTGACACTTTGTAGCGGTTATTTTACATTTGGAATGACCTTATAGGAATTTCAGGCAGAAAACATTGATCGCTTTTGCGTTAATCGATAGAAAATTGGTAATATAATGCGTGCCAAGGTCGATCTCGTTGTGACATGTAAAGATGTACCATGAATTGTCACACTGTTGATGACAAAATGATCATTATGAATTGAACGTCATCGCGTCATCTAAATGAACCACGTCGCTTCTATCCATATGAACGGTTCTTGGTAAATACGGAATAGTTCGTAGCTCATTTATTGGATTTTATTTATTTTAAATGAAGAAGTTTCCTCAACCGATTTGCAATAAGTACCCTTGCACACCACTCTACAACAATCGTATTATTAGTAATAACTTCTAACTCAATATGAGTGATTATTTCAAATAGCGGACTTCTTCAAAGATAAGATCATCTGAGACCAATTTTATTTAATCTTCAACGTATAACCCGAATCGGGTTAATCTTCATGCTACTACAGATGCTCTCCGAAGTTTCCATCGGTAATTCTTAGCTTAGATAGCTCTTCAGAGCTCAAATTTCAATAGAAGATGAATATACCTGACCTGCTATCGCAAATCCTTGAATTTTGGAAGCTTTCTACCCATTCTGCGCTATATTTGTCACATTGCTCCTGATCATATTGTCAATTCTAGTAAACAAAACAAACGCTTTAATGTTACTTTACATTTCATTGAATTGAAGAAAGTGAAAATGATGCCCCGTTTAAGGATATGCCAGATCATAATGATCTGATCATTGAATGGTGTATCGATTGGTTAAATTTGATCCTTAAACATAATTTTAAATACTTTATTTTTCGTATTAAATCAGTTGTAATTAAATTTTATGGAGATAAATTACCAACAGTCAAGATATAAACTGATGATTTGGAAAGGATGTTCCTTCTCTTCAACTAGAACACTCATCACCATATCACGGACCACTAGCACAATCATATCGAAATGATAAGAGTCGTTAAGATCCGGCTAGTCCGATTTTAATCCTGCGCTTTGCTTATCATCCTCGCAAAGTGAGCAATATTATTACCAGCTGTTGTCACAAATTCGCAACCCATCAGTAAAACAACAAACAAAAACAAATCTTTCTCCTATTTGCAGTACTTTCCATTCAGCACTAATAACGATAACTGTGCCCCTCCGGGAAAGGAAACGAAAAATGGAAGAGATCCAACGCTCCCGTTTTGGGGGAAGCGAGCAAAGTAAAAGTGAAAATTCATTGGAGCATTTTTAATCTTATCACTGCCACCATTTCGGCGAATGAAACCAAAACAAAAAAAAAAGAATGCCGAGAAATCAGCCACGAAAGATCCCAGCCAGTCCCGGCTGTAATTTAATTCCATGCCCTAATTCCAAGATAAAGACATCATTCTGTGCTTTTTCATATTTGATCTTCCTGTTTTTTGCTATTTCTGCCTTTTCCATTTCGGCCTATTTCACTGACTTCACTGGCCAAAACCAACTGTGGACAAAACGGTGGTTTGTTTCTGCTAGAAAGTGCTCCTCTTTTCTAGATGAGGGAAGATTCTTTCGTGTTTTTTTTTTTTTGCACTAGCAAAGACACTTTTATATCGGGATTTTTTTTTTTTTTTGGGTTCGTCCCCATTTTCTGCTGACGTGGACAGATCCTTATTTTAGCGTTTAGCACCCTCTCGTTTTGTGTTTGTTCTCCATTTCATCACTGGACTGGACCGGTCTTTGGACGGCTTTGACATTGCTAACATTGGAAAGCAAACCGACAAACCTGGATGGCCAGCCGAAGGAAGGCGAGGAATGGAATGGCCGGGGCCATAAGGGTGGGACGTGTTAACCACAAGGAAAAAATCACCCCACCAGAGAGGGTAGTTAGCAAGCGCGTAAAAATAAACCGCAAATTATTTTTTAGCAGCGAAAACTGGGCAAAGGAGAAAAATAAATACTGTCGGCTTTGTAGTAATCTTTCGGACTGGAAAGAAAATTGTAAGATATTCCTAATTTTGGTCAGAAGTTTCTTTTTTTTGTTTATTCTTCGTAGAAGTTTGAGAATAAACATGATCTTTTGTGAGAGGGTACTATATTTTGATTAATTAATCTTCGAGTTTTTTGAATCGTGAAAGTTAATCTTGAAAATATTAAAAAAAGTAAAAACAATTAGAAAACCTTTTGAAATATTATTAAATATCTATTATTTGGATTCAAAATTCAAAACAAGAGTAAAAACCAAGAGTTACCAACAAAGCGAACATAAAATGATTTTAAAAAATAGCATCCTAAACGAGGAAATATCTCAAAAACCTTGCTACCCAACAATAAAATTTTATACTTATTGTTCCCATTTAAAGTATTCTTCTGTACGAATATAACGTTTCTTATCATTATAATCGTCTCAGCAAAGGCACAAACGGTGAAACTTTTTTCTCTCTCCTTCTGCACACTACTTTAAAAAAAAAAACAACGAACAAAAACTTGATTGTAAGCAGCTTAAAGAAAGCGTTCCCCTGCCTGCTTGAGACACTTTTCTTCTGCACAGGCTGCTTTGATCTTCTACAAATCTTCGAACCCCGGACGGTGCAAAATCTCGTTGAACAATCTAGATTGTGACCGGCTGCAGTAATTATTCTCCAATCAACTTCGAGCGCGATTTAGTGTGCTGTGTGCGCCGTCCGACGTCAATGGAACTTGGCCGTGTAATTAATTTACTTCCATTTCTTCTTACGCGAGCGCGCGCGAATGAACGAATGGACGATACCTCCTTCTGTAGGTGGAACAAGCGCAGAAAAAGGATGAGTAACAAAAGAAAAAACCAAATCCCGAACAGAATAGCATTCACTTCCAACCAAGCAACCGGTGGAGCTGTTGTTGTTTGGTGTGAAAATGGAATAAGGTAGAGCAAAAACCTAAACAACTTTCCCCTTTTTCCAACACGGCTGCATACACTTGAACGTGTAAATTGATTTTCTATCATGCCACACAAAGCTCGACTTTGTGACCGGATAAAATCAGGCCAACCAATTAACACACACACTCACACACGCACGCTCCTCCTCCTCCCATGGGAGGTGGATCGTGGCATGGCATCCTTTTCCCCAACCGGTTCGCGTGAAGTGCTTTCCCAACTGGATAAAAGCATCACAAAAGCCTCCATATTACCCAGTTTCCAGTTGAAGGGTGATCGAAGCAAACCTTGACCGTTGAGCTGATGTGTGTACGTGTTCGTGTGTGTATGCGTGTGTGATATTGAACTCCATTGTGTCGATAGTGATGGAAGACTTTATAATTTGATTCCTCCCGTGTGGAATCCCTACGCGGTGGATTTGATTTTTCCACCAAGTTTTCCGCCCTTCCAGTGGCTGCTGCTGGTAAAACGGTCAGCTGCGATGCCTCTCGACGATGGTGTGATACGGATCCGCGAGATAGCGAGATGATTATGAATGGTGGGACGTTGGGATGGGAATATTTTTACTCACCCACCCACTCGCCCACCCATAAACGAACCCTGACAGCGTCAATAGTAATCAAGAATTCAATTATGAATTTTAACACCCAACACGCACCCGGACCATGCTGCGAATAATCACATCGTAATCATTTTAGAGCAGTGTCTCGTACCGGGAACGGTCGCATGTCCATCCGCAAACTATAAGCTCACGATGATAGCGTCCGGAGCTGTACGCAACTGTTCTCGGTGTACACGCTGGACCACTCAATTTTCTCCGGCTTTTCGAAGGAGATTATGGAAGGTCTTCGGGCCTTTCGGCCGCTTGGCGTTTGGTAGAAGCGTTTGCCGGTGGATTCCCATTTTCACGATCGATACATCGATAATGGTGTGCTTCGCGCGGAATGGTACACTTTGGGTCTTAAGATAATTCAATTTTCCATTGTCTCTTCGCTCGCACAGTGGAACTGGCAAAGCGAAAGCAATGTTTGCTTTGATTCAAGCGCTCCATAGCGCCTTGTTGTGTCGAATCTTCCCGAGTTGCGTGCATCTTAGCAGCACGAAATTTAAACAATTTGAAACAGAAACTTTAAAATCAATAGCCATAAACGCTTCCTTCCGTTTGGGAGCTCAAAAGTTATAGCTTAACATTAACAAACTCACCAACCGACTAATTCGTCACAATAGATTAGTCTACCAAAAATCAATCACCTTTCCCATTTTGATTGCCGAAGCGAGCGACCGAAGCATTATTAATGAACCATGAACTCGATCGTACACAGCTGTGTCACGACAGCAGAACAAAAGGCCACCCACTGCTGTAAAGGGCCACCCCACAATACCCAATGGTTTGAAAGCGTACACCGCCGTCTTCGATGAATGCGAAACATAATAATGTGAAAACCTAATAATAAGCGACGCAACAGATGCCTTTGGTGTTTCTTATCGATTGCTTCACATCATCGGCTGGGAGGGATTTATCGAAGACAACTGCTTCAACAGCCCAACCCAACCCAATCCGACCTCATCACCACAGATGGAGGAATTGCTTTTGTACCGCAAAACCCCCGAAACGTAGGGAAACGGAATTACTTTTCCGATTACGGGAAGCCGATTGGTGCTGAGGCACCTTCTCACTCACAAGAACAATGGTACGCTACTATTGCGTTAGCATCTGAACATCTCCGTGGAAAGGGACTGGGCAACACCATGGTAATTTGTGCGCGAGCAGTACCGGCAGATGTGGTTTTAATTTTGAGGTTGGTAAAAGCAATCAGATTTTTGTAGTTATTTTATCCTCTTTTTCTTACGTTTATTTATTTATTTATTTGTGTATTTATTTATTTCTTTCTTTTCTTACTTATGTTTGGCATATTTATGTATCGATTGAATTACTTATTGATTTACTTAGTTTTCTACTTACTTATATAAGCATTTATTTATTTGTTTATTATGATACCTATTTATTTATTTCGTTATTTGTTCATTTGGTGTATTTATTTTCAATAAGTTAGTTATTTCTTTAATTTTCTATTAAGTTATTTAGTTACTTAATAATTTATTCATTTCTCTAAATCTGTTTTTATTCACTTTTTCATTTTAGATCTTTTAGATACTTTAAATATGGTACAAAATGCTGACTCTCCATATAACTACTCTTATTTGGCTTGATCGCAGCAAAGGATCTTTGAAAACCATTTTTTATCTATAGCTTACTTTATTTTCACTTGAAACCTAAAAAACAAAATAGTAACTTAAAAAATCGACACATAGAACTACACTTAGTAGAGCTTCTAGAAGAAACTTTACAAACACTCTTTCCCAGCAAAAGAAGCAAAACAAAAAACCCAACAAACAAAAATAAAAACAAAACATGAAATTTCCTCGTGCCTTTTTAATCACACTCTTCACCGACACTATCGCGACTGTATCTCGCCAAATGATCACATACTTTACACTAAAACCGCACAGAAAAACTCACATACACACATTTGCACACAAAGCACTAAATTCCCTCGCTAAAGAATGGTAGAGTGTTTCTTTCTTTCTAGTCAAAGCCAATCAAAGCTTTTTCCCCTGTTAAATGATGATGATTTCGCTCGTGTAGTTGATAGCTTACTTCCTTTTCCCGTTTTTTTTTGTTACGAGGCATTTTGTTTGTACATATTGCTAGTGCAATCTTAACAGCAGAAAGGGACAGCAGATGTATCATCTCATCCTACCACACAACAATCACAACGTAAACGTGTACACACGTACACATATTATTACTGTGAACGAGTTGAAGAAGCAAAGCGAAACCGTAGCGTTCTGTAAATACGATAAATGTGTATTGGAAGCAAAATGACACTCATTGGCCACCGTGGCTACGTGGCCGGATCGGTGTTTGCGGTTTGCGTTTCGTTACACGAAATGGTCGGCCACACACACACACAAACACACCCAAACACATGATCCCGATCACGGGCAACGGTGTGCAGCGATGGAAGGCTGGTGGTATAGGATTAATTAGGCTTAGAAACATCCACACACACCTACACAGAGAGCACATTTGACCTGTACAGCGTGAGAGAGGGAGAGAGCGACACACACAGAGTAGGATGTGTACGTTACATATGGAGAATTATTATGTACGTGAAAATGGCGTACGGCCGTACCAAAAAGGACCCGAGAATTGACGAGCTAATGCAATCTGCCGACCGACGGAATGGGTGGACCGAACGATCAACTAAGTGCGATCGCCACCTCGGTCGGTGATTGTTACATTAATAGAAGAAAAGCAAAACCCGCGCAAAAATTATAGAACAGTAGAGCTTCAAACTTATGCTTGGCAGGTTGGATTCGTTTTTTACGCGAAAGAATTGCGCAACCTACCTACAGGGCAGCAAGAAAAAAAAAAGAGGGTGGCTTTTCCGGCTGGAAAGCTGCTTGCTCAAACCGCGACCGGACCGTGATTGTACATTTGCAATAGATAGTGAAATTTAACCAAAACATCTGATCGCACCGTGCGCTTGCATAATAAGAAAGCAGGCCCGGGAACAATGTGGGGGAAGAAGAAGAAAAACCCCAAAATTCGCGAAACTACAATCCGCACCGTGTGTAAGATACTGTGTATTATAAAGCGTGCTAGTAAACGCTTTGTAAAATTCCTTCATTTATCGATCGATTTTTTTTTTAATGTTTTTAAAATGATTTTTCTTTTAATCTCTCCGCAACACTGAACTGACATTACTGGAGGCCAGATTTGTATCACATTTTTGCTCGTGCCATTGTTTTTTCTCCTTGTTTTTCTTTACTTGTGTAAAAAAGTCATATCAAATGTGCGCTATTTTTCTACCCATTATTTTAATCAATTCGGATTAGCGCTTAGTACACTATTGGAGGGAGCAAAATTGTACGCGACATTGTTAAGTGACACATTGAGAAAATCATAATCTTAATTGTAAAAAGCAAAGCTCATTCCACACCCAAGTGGCATGATGAGATGAGCGCAGTAAAAAAAACAAAAGATACATTTAAGCAAACACCTTAGAGCCGTGCTCTAAAACCCCGACTTGATAATCAATTTTTATATAAGACACCCCCTTACGAGACTTATACCGGATGTGAAGGAACAAAACAAAGAAAGAAAGAAAGAAAGAAAGAAAGTAAAAACGATACACAGTGAGAGTGAACTCGCATCTACCGTAGGTGGAAGGATCCTCTAGCTTGTAGTTCGCAGTACACATATACTCTCATCTAGTTCCCCAATAGGAGCAAACAGACGCCCAAGAATCAAGCACAAGAGATGCAGAAAACTCCTATCCAAACGCTTTCAATCCCTTCGGATAGGAAATGATGGAAGAAAGCTGGCGAAGGTATTCGGAAAAGGATGGCTAGATGGCATAATGTTATTACTATGTCGTAACTTTTACAGGCGAGAAAGAATGAAAGAAAAAAAAAACACACACATTAAACATAAAATGAAAAACAAAAAAAAACACACACACAATCGTAAATAATTAAAATAAGAAAGTGAAGATGAGAAACACACACACACACGAAAACAAGATGGTATTCATATCCCCCTCACGAGTAGGCATATATATATATATATTAAAAATCCAAATGGATAATTGATAAGCAAGTTGAGGAAATGTGAAAATTAAAGAAAATGTTTAATAAAACCCGTAATACTTTATTAAAGCTACAGTAGAATATTAATATTGACAAACAAAGCAAAAGAAAAAAAGGAAAAACAAACATCTTTAACAAAAAAACTGTTTGCATAGAAGAGGTCGAACGTAAGTCGACAGCAGACAAGAAAGGATACTCAAAAAAAAACCCACATACAACACGCTGTTAAAAAGGACCAACACAAATCAATCGCTCACCGCCGAAAGTCCCCGACTCCATGCTCCAATGCAAAATGGCATGCCGTTTGGCAAACTTTCGCGCGATGGTTTGAGCGATGATGAGAAAAAAGAACTAATAACAAAAAAAGGTAGCTTAAAATAGCTGTAGAACAAAACAAAAAACGGTGAAAACGCGTGACGCGTCTAGTCCGGTGGCAAACCGGTGGGCAAAATATCGTAGTGGAAAACCCAATCTAGTGATCAGCGAGCCCAATCGTTACTCGCCTACTGTGGTGAGCAAGAGCAACGAAATGAGCACGATGTGCGGCTGTATGGAAGCGATTTTAGAAGCGTATAAATAAATTTACCAGTATCATTTTAGACGAGGAAACAAAAAAAAAATACAAATACAATAGAGAAGAAAAAGTTACACAAAACAAACGAAAACAAAACTGAATGTTTTGCAAGGAGAACTAACTACACCGGAACACATTGTTTCTCACTTGGAGAAAGCAAAACTCCATCACAAAGCGCACACGTGTACAGTACATGTGTATAAAGGAAACCCANAAAAAACTGTTTGCATAGAAGAGGTCGAACGTAAGTCGACAGCAGACAAGAAAGGATACTCAAAAAAAAACCCACATACAACACGCTGTTAAAAAGGACCAACACAAATCAATCGCTCACCGCCGAAAGTCCCCGACTCCATGCTCCAATGCAAAATGGCAGGCCGTTTGGCAAACTTTCGCGCGATGGTTTGAGCGATGATGAGAAAAAAGAACTAATAACAAAAAAAGGTAGCTTAAAATAGCTGTAGAACAAAACAAAAAACGGTGAAAACGCGTGACGCGTCTAGTCCGGTGGCAAACCGGTGGGCAAAATATCGTAGTGGAAAACCCAATCTAGTGATCAGCGAGCCCAATCGTTACTCGCCTACTGTGGTGAGCAAGAGCAACGAAATGAGCACGATGTGTGGCTGTATGGAAGCGATTTTAGAAGCGTATAAATAAATTTACCATTATCATTTTAGACGAGGAAACAAAAAATTACAAATACAATAGAGAAGAAAAAGTTACACAAAACAAACGAAAACAAAACTGAATGTTTTGCAAGGAGAACTAACTACACCGGAACACATTGTTTCTCACTTGGAGAAAGCAAAACTCCATCACAAAGCGCACACGTGTACAGTACATGTGTATAAAGGAAACCCAGTGGTAAGACTCCGGGGAAATAATCATCAATGTAATATAAAATTGCATTTATGTTTATGTTTTTACTCCGATGAAATAATCTATAATAAGATACAGGAATGAAGACAAACAAAACACAAAAGTTACAAAACGAACTGACAGAAAAAAAAATTATAAAGAGATGTTCTCGTGAGGCGCAATCCACACAACTTACCACACTCAAAAACTCCGTTGCCCATCTGATGCACAAAAATGCGTTTAACACATCCAGTAAACATTATAAATTGTTAGAGTTTTAGCAGGTACAACTAAGCATACAAGAAGCGGAAAAAAAGTCCTTACGGGAAGGGATTCTCTCGCAAAACCCTCTAAAAGTGACTCGAGCAGGGAGTTTATGTGAAAATTATACAACAACAAAAGAAAAACAGAAAAACAAAATCACCCAACTTACGCCCGATCCGTACCGTGAGTATTGTACAACCCGCTAGCTAAGAACCCACTTAATCTTACGACAAGTCGAAACGAAATCAACGCACACATCGTTCACAAAAAGTCCGTGCAAACGACACACATACACGTTACAATATCATACAAAACCAAACAAAACAACAACAAAAAAAGCATCATTATAACAAGTTGAACGTAAAACAAAGGAGAAAACACGATGTTTTGCATTGACAAAACAAAGAGAAGAGAAAACAGAAACAAAAACAAAGAGAAAACAAAAAGGCATATTTTCTTTTCGTTTTTTTTCCCCTGCTACTCCATTCCCCCGGTACAAGGTATGAAGAGCTAGGTTAAGAGTGCAAAACACGGATACAGATGGAAACAAAACAAAAAAATGAGAGAGTTGAAGGCTCAACACCTGGGAGTGGTAAATGAAACCTGTAAGCTTCTATTGAAAACAAAAAAATAAAACCAAAAAGAAATACTATTGAATTAATATAACTTTACCGTGTTGTATAGTGGTGGTTGGACAACTTTGAATCATCCGAAAATTGTTGTATTAATGTGAAGTAAGTATAATATGTACTAAATGTTTGATTTATCTGCTTAATATACCAACTTGGGAAAAGCTTTTAAAAGATTTCCAAGTTGAAGTAAAAACACTCCAACCATTTCTGGATGCTTTTCAAGTTGAAATGGAATGAATAGAAGTAAATGTGGTACACACATTTGTTATGAAAAACCATTTTAAGTATCCCGTATCCTTATCACGTGCGCCAACCATTGCATCGTTCCAGCCTGTAGCACTGTCACGATGTTTATTCCTCCAAACAGCTCAGTTCAGCATGGTTCTTTCTCTTGAGTTTGAATGGAGCCAATAATTTGCACGATTCCCTGTAGCAATTATTAAAACACCTCCAGATATAACTGTTTGAGATTTTGTCCAAATTTACGATAATCCCATTGTAGGAGAAATCCTCAAATATCTCGATATCGCCGAAATCAACTGATACATTGTTCCCAATGCGGTTTCTATGATGATTCGATCCTCCTGCAAACAGGTATTTTGTCTTCATCTTAAATCTGTTATTACATATAGTGCTCTAGCCCTAAATGAATCAGATCCTAATAGGAAAATCATTTTTAATTCGATTCACAAACTTCACAACAATAAGTGTTCTTTATCTCATATAACTATCAGTTGATCAACATTAAACATAATTTAATAGGGGAGCCTAATCCGATATGAATATATGAATATGAATATAGTCCATTTATGTATACATCAAACCATCCTTCATATCCTTTACCTTGCATAACTAAACTGTTAGAAACTTGTGAGCCTGGTAGTAGTACATTTGCACAACAAAACTGCAATCCGTTGCATCACACACTTTAGCAACGAACGAACGATAAAAATCGACTGTGCTACATGATTTTAATCACCAAAGCTGCATTTTGCCAGCTTCATCATATCTGTCCTGTAAGGATGATTAAAATTTTAATCCCAAAATGCTCTACCAACAGTGTGCTACCCGAGTGTGCCGTTGGCTTCAGCAATGTCGGGTTTGTTTCCCTTCCAGTCCATTCTGACGCCACTTCACGCAGGACACAGCGGCAAGCATCAGTACGCCTTGCGAGCGTACTCCGCATCCGCATTCAGTGTACTTAATCTAGCATCACGCCAGAATCGGAATCAGTCCGTGGTGCGCACAGGAAGCGCACCAATTCTTTTGCGACGTGAAAATCGTTCCACTCGAAGGATTACCTCAAAGTGTGAAGTGAAATAACCATCCCATTCCAGCACAGTGACAAACGTGCCATCATCTTGCTCAAGAACCTCTTGCAGAAAGTTTATCTTTCAATGGTGCTTCCTTGCTTGCCACTTCCACTTCCACCTTACCTTTCCCTTCTTGCTTGTTGGCGGGTGTCTCCGTTATCCATCGCGATTAATTTCTTACAACACCAAAACTCTTGCTGCAACCAGCGTTCCGGAAGATCGAAGATGGAAAGCTTCCAGCTTCTTCGTTTTAGCCTTCCACCGCCACAGTTCATGCTGCATTCAGGCACGAGCTCGAACAAAACTGGGCAGTAGAATGTGCTGGGATTTATTTCCCTCTGTTACATCCGCCTTCTTTCTTCCGTTCGCTTTTCGTTTGTTTTCCATGGGGCGCAAACATCAAGATAAAGGAATTTTCACGTTCCAACGATTTGTTATCAGCTGTGCGTCCCGGATTTAGCTCTTCGTTCAACGGGAGGGGGGGGGGGGGGGTTCGGGGTTTGATCGACACACATCGATACGGACGCGTTCGGCCCCTTTCGGACTAAATCCTATTGAAAGCAGATAAAAGCCTGTGACCGAAAAACGACCAAACAAACGATTGCAAAAGGGACTTATGATGTCGACTCGCTACCTTCCGAATGGTTGCTGCTCCGTTGGCCCGATGCAGGGATTTAGGGAATCTTCTTCTTTGGGTTGAACATATCTTCACGAATAGCGTCTTGGTAACCGGTCTCCCCTAGCAACGCACTTAATCGCTTACTTTAATGCGAACTGTATGACGTGCTTATGCGTGAATGTTTGTATCAATTGAAATGTAATTCTAGTAACAATTTAAACAAATTGTTATAAAAAATGTGAGAAAAACAAATAAATATGTAAAATAAGTTAATTCAAAAACGCCACTCACAATTTGGAAAGTAAACTTTTGAACTTTAGTGCATAGGACTCAAAGGCCCAACTACCTCAGAGCTCTGAGCCAGCGAGGAGCGACTTCAGGCAACAAATGTCGCGTTGATGAAATTTGAATCATCCCGCCAAGGGCAGTTTGGATGAAAAACCAGGGATCCCCAGTTGTTAGTTTTATTTCGATTGGAATTTCATCCGATGTCTGATACAGTGCCGTGCAAGTTAGGTGCAATTATCAACAAGCGACTTCGGGTTTTTTTGTACACCACCCTCCATCTATTCGTGTGACTGTTGACAATTGGAATAAAAGAGAAAGAATTGTGATGAAAGAGAGATAATTAGAGGATGACTAACTATATGTGATCCAACAGAGAGAAGAGAGAAGGTCGAAGAAAAGGACACAGACAGTTTGTAACTACGCGATCCAACAGAAGCATGCATTCAAACGCGAAGCGTAAACAAAGTCTGTCAAACTCGTGCGCAATAGTTGACGACAAAGTCGAAGAAAAGTGTAAAGTGGACCGGAAATGAGTCATTGGAATAAAGAAGAACTGTCCAAGTATTTACATATCGATGTACCGAAAGAACTGATCACATACATCTGTGCCATTCAAACGGAGGACGACATCGATGATTTCTTCGAAACACTGCTCGATTACAACAATATGTGGAGCTTATACACGAGATAAAATCAAGATTGGGCCACTCTTCTTGCGAAACAGAGTCGCAATTGAATTCACCAAAAATTACTTTATCCGTTGTATCCGTATCGGTTCACAAATCAAACGACGAAAAGAAATCCAAGAATGTGAATTTGAACGATCATAGTAAGGAGTTGAAGGGTGTGACATTGCTAAAAGGGCGTGTCCACTGCGATTGTGAAGCATCGACACATAAACTGTGGCCGGATCGTGTGCGAACAGGAAGGGAGTGGAACGTGTCTGTTCTGTGGTAATCTCGTCTGCACCGAGATTGCGCACCCAATGATCGAGAGTTCTTCGTCAAAAGGTGACAATCTGCGACCCAATAAAATAGAATCGCCCGACCGGATATGAAAACACCTTTGCGATGCGCAATCGTATGTTGGAATACGATCGAAACAGCAAAAAAGAGCTGGAACAGTTGGAATAAGAACTGCGCGATATATGACATGATAGCCGGATATTCCGCAAAATGACGCGTGATTTTGGTCATCAAAAGGGACTGGACAAAGCGCAACAATTGACAGAGGATGTAAAGAAATTCTTTTCCCAGGTGAGTTTAGTGAAGGAGCCAAATAGGTACAAAGGTAAAGAGAGTGATGGTCAGGTGATGCACGATTACGAGAATAGACGTCCGACATAGAGCATCGACGTTTATCGCCAGAACTACCACAGATCCGGTACCGAGTACATATCGCCCTACACGCCACGATCACGTCCATAATCGAGTACAGGACAAATAATTTCTTGATATATCTGCCGATCTGCCTCACTCTTTCTCTCTCAATGTCTCAAACGTGGGCATCGCTTTTGGTGGCCGGCATCAAACGTCACAAAAGTCGTACTAGTTACTCACCGCTCCGTGGTCGGATATGGATCACAGCAAAGGCGAAACCAGCCTGAATGGACACTATCCGCGGTCTGGAACATTTGTAGCGCAAGCTGTATAATGACGATTACATCCAATTTGCGTTTCGGTTAGAGATTTTGTGTCCCAGAAAGAGTACCGGGGAACAGTACATAATCATACTCTTACATACTCTACATATTCATAACATATTCTAATACTCTGGAATTGATCAGACAGCAATTAAAGCTTTGAAGCGATCAGAAAGACAGAAACAACAGTTGTAAGATTAAGAACAGTGAGGAATGTTTAAATTAAATGACTATTTCCTTTTCATTCCGATAACGCAAGAACATGTTGCTCAATATTAGTAATTGGCTAAAACTTGCCTTTTTAGCAAATTACGTTAGTTATGGAAACATTTATTTTCGCATGTTTCTTACATGTATTCCACGTTGTAAGTTCCAAATTCAAGGTTTGTTTTATTTTAACTTTAGAAGTTGAGTTAGTAAAGAAGTTAATTAAAGTTTGCTTAAAATTATATTTACTTTCGAAGAGTATGTACATGTCTTTATGCTAACGTAATTGTGTGACAAATTTGGAATGAAAAGAAGTAATTTCGTACACCTAATTCCAATTTCCTTAGTACGTAAGCTAATCATTCATCAAAATCTTGTGCAGTACAAAATGGTTTAATAACAAAAAAAAGCAAAATAATAAACTAAAGAGTTCGTTTCTTTTTGTACTCTACACGCAAAATATCACCAATTATTTTCATCATTCATATAGAACGACCATGCTGATATTGCTTCAAATATATTCATTGAAACGCACATGAAACAAAAGTTTTGTTTTATCCATCTATCTCCTTTTTTGTTCTGTCCGTCACAATAATCGAACTGGCGATCAATGCGTCCCACTCTCATGCTCCGGAAGCTGTTCTAACGCAGCCGAAACGAAAACTCCTTGCAGATGAATATCCTCCCGTAATGATGGGACAGGAAACAAAAACGAGGAAACTTTCCCAACGCTTCAGCTCTAACGTTCCGGGCGTTTTTCACGTCCTCCGGTAACGGATGCCGTACCGTGATGATCGATAAGCAGTTAATCTTCATCAAAAAAGTGAGGGAAAGCGAATAATTATTTCCTGCCTCTTTTCCGGTCGTTTTTTTTTTTTTTTGTTGTGTGCTACACCATTCCTTGTCCACCGGTAACGCTTGTTCCCGTGGTCGTTCTTTTGTTTCGGTGAAAATATTTCCTCTCAACGTATTTCTGCGTTATCGTTTTGCAAGGGATTTAAAGAAATGTAACTGAAACCACACACAAAAAAAAACATTAAAAAAACGGTGGAAGTGTACCAAAAAAAAACACACACACAAATAGCAAGTAACGAACGGAATCAATGGAGCAAAACCAAAACAAAAAAGCGGAAAGTGAATTCCATCGGTTGGTCCGTTTGATGGCCCAAAATTTTTGGGTGGTTATTTTTCATTTCCTTCCGGGATAGCCCACCCAGTACCTTTATGATGGTAAAGCTAAGAGAAAAAACATCCCCCATTTACGGGTCCAACATCCAAGTCCGGGCGGGCTGGTGGGCGATGATGAATCGCCATCCCCTCGTCAGTCCGCTTCCCATCCCCTGTACGAAGGGGTGGTTCATCATCCAAGCCACAAAGCTCCGCCAAGATGTCGAGTAAATCTTGGGAGGATTTTCGGTGGCTCGATTCCTCTGCACCCGATTCAGGATTCATCCCCCCACTCCCCTCCACTGCCACCTAACAGCAAGTTCGTCGCCGTTTGCCGTAAGATTTTCTAAATCGGAAAGGCGACCACCACGAAAGGCACAAATTGAAATTGATTACACCCAAAACGATACCGGGGGACTGATTTCCCGTCACCGGGATCGTCGCGGTGAAGGTTGATCTTCCTTTACCTTTGTGGTTGGATGATTTTTTTTTCGCCTCCTTTTGCTACTTTATTTGACTGGCCCGGTTCTCAGTTTCAGCTCGGCTCGATTATTTGGCACGTTTGATGGGCAATGGATTACCGTCACCGACCCGGTACCACCAGTACCACGGTGCCAGAAGTTTATGGTGGTAATATGTTAGAAAATGAGCTCCGTGAGCCAAAACCATTAGGGCATTAAGTAATGGTGAAGGGCGAGAGTTCCTAACGATGCATCCGGTTGGAGTTATGCGCACGGTACGTATTCTTTGGGAGATGGATGTCGAAGGGACAGAGACCCATTAGTGGTGTGGATCTGGCCAGCTGGTAGCAACGAGTTACAAACAGACATATCATTTCATCTACCAGTGAAAAGGAGCAAACATGCGAAAGAGAGATTTCAAGACGCTGTTTTTGGTGATCTCTTTTGAAATGTGTGTTTCATATTCAGTTTGCTGAAGGTTGTTGCTAACTACCACAAGTTTGGCAAACACCTTAATACCACAACAAATGCAATCGTCGTGAGATAAAAATATTGAAGAACGTTACAATATGGTATTTGTTTTTAATTTTGGTTGATCATTAGTAAACCTTTTATGAAAAATTTGTAGTAAAATGAATAAGAGCAAGCACTAAACTAATTAATTATGAAGAAACATCATCAACTTAAAACACATGTCGTGACGAGGGAAACAAGCGCTATAAAAATCTAAATAATTGTAGTACTCATATAAGGCTCATGAGACATGGGCTCAGTAATAAAATCACGAAACCCTCTTAGCTGCGTTTGAGAGGAAGATGCTCAGTAGTAATTTTGGTCCCATATTTGGGACGAAACTCACTATCATATAGTGAATTGGTGAATAGTTAACTAGTTCCGATGAGCTGGTCATGTTATTTGATTGACACAAAGGCTTTTAAGGTGGTCCAAATATATCTATCTATTAATAGCTGTAGTAGGTGAAGGCGAGAAGGTGAATTAGGTGAACCTGAGACAGTGAAGGCGTTGATGGTCAAAAAATGCCGAGACAACAAATGGTATTACAGTGGCGATTGACCATGAGAGGACACCTGCAGCAAGTCTAAACCGTGGAGTTAGACTTAGAAATTAGAAAATGAATTAGTAAGTAAATAAGTTATAGTAAGTTATATAGAGTTATCATCCACAATCTTTGTAGTTATACACATTTGAGATTGAAAGAAATAGATTTAACTGCTATGTGTCCCGTTGACGCTAGATTATGTTCTAAGGCTCAGCATACAGCTTACCTTTACAGCGTTGGACATGTTTTAAAAATTTATCTCAAATTGAACAAGCTTCAATTCGTGTAAAGATCGAATGAATAATAGACATCTTCCCTGTAAAATGCTCACCATCCATACAATGTAACTGTTCTGCTCAAAAGCTCATCAACCTGCCTGCCGGAGATGGTGTTAAAGATTAACGATGCAAAGAAAATCAACCTTACGGGTTAACTTTCAGCACAAATGGTTGCACGATTCTCTATTACCTTCCCGTGCAACACTGGCCCACGATGATGGAAAAGTTCATCAAAAGCGACTAAAAGAATGTCGCATCACCTGAGCCGCATAGCCGCCACACGTTCAGTCGTACCGGTACAGACAGCGACATGTCCGACGGCGATGGCCAGTAACCGGTCAGAAAAGTACGTGGTCAGAATGTGATTACGGCCCAGCATTCGCCGATGACAGCCAATGGCCCGATAAAATCGTTCTGCCACTGCCAGAAAAGTCAACCGGACTTGCCAGGTGAAACTGGTCCCGCAACAAGCCCCACAACACCGTAGCAAGGGCCGGCCAGCGAAAGAGGGAATTGATGGAGATAGATTCGGTCCGTTGGTCGCTAATCGAATAAATTGCCGGCGGAAATAGTGCGGAAAAAGCTTTTATTATTAATTGAAACCTTTGTCACTTCCCGAAAGCCCCCGTCTGATCTGAGGGGTTTGGGATGAGGAAGGTGCAGCATGGCAGGGTGGGTAGGAAGGAAGGATGGGGAGAGAAACGAGCGGGATGGACAGGTCAGACAGTTGACAGGCGAAAGTGTTAGTGCCCCCGTTTTCCCACCTGAGCGCGCGGCCAGGTCGGTAAGTAATCCTCGACCCAGGGATTGGGATGGGTTTTTGGCCGGTGTGGCCACACACAGCAAATGGGGATAGATTAGTGTAGGAAAACATTTTCTGTCCGGCTCGGAGCACGGGTACCGGAGTGCCCGGCTTCGAATGATACCCGCGTCATGAATTATTCAGCTGGCCGCATTAGGATCGAGCATTAGTGCGATTCCGGTAGTCTGTGCTGTATGCCGCGGTTTGAACTGGCGGGTAATTTCGAACCGGTAAACCGGCCGGGCTGGATTCGGTGCGGTTCGTTTGCGTTTGCGATTGAACTTTGTTTTCCAATCGGTTTTCCCTCGGACCGGTGGTCCATCATTAGACGGAATTACTGCAACTCGCTACGCACGTGGTACGTATCGGCAAAACAATCAGCCGGTCAGCATGTCGAACAGCTATGGTTTAATTTTAAATTAACATACCCCGTGTTTTTGTGTTACATTTAGCCAATAAGTGAATGGTTGATATTTTTGTTTGTTTTCGAAGGGAGCATTGAAAATGACATGCAACGTTTGGAGATTTGCGGTTGTTACTTATGACCTTAAGGTTTTCAGCAATTAACTACACTGTTATGCAGATACCGTGAGATAAGATCTTGTTTTGCTATTGCCAATATCACTATCAGGATTTCTTTTTTCGAAATTAAAGTTTTTGTCTTATAACAACTCTTAGGAATTCTTTCAAAGCTCAACATTTACCTCAGCCCAAAAGGACATTAAAAACAAGATCACTTTCTTTAAACATTATTTTGCATTAAACAACCAATTTTGAAGATAAATAATGTTTCTAGACAAAAGACCTCAAGTCGTTAAAAAGTACGCTAATCTATACATTATCTCCCACTTGGAGGAACTAATTGCATAGATAATGCCTTCCATACGCTGAATGAGAATTCAACAAAGTCAATGTCACATAAATCAAGCATTTACTACCTTGGCCAAGGTATTCTAGGACTCACAAATATTCCTACAAGATATCCCAAGCTTTTTTTTCGTTTTCCTATATATTTTTGGATTCGTTCCACATTTTTTTTTACAAATTCGCAGTATTTTTTTATAAAAATAAACACACAAACATATAAGTATAAAATTTGAATAATATTTAATAAATAAATGTGTACACCCCTTCTGTATGTCGAATCTACACCATCACAATTTGGGTCCCTGTCCATGAGTACGACCTAAAAGGAATTTACGGGGTTGTCCGGTGTCATTCGAATGACATGACTAGCTCACCGGAGTCTGGGCGTCTGAGCGGCTAAGTCGGTAAACGATTGTGAATGCAGCGTACAACTCACTCGTAAAGCACGGCATTTCGCAATTTTGGGTTGAATCAGAGTTCATATGTAAACATGTGACGAATTAATAAATATTTGGGAACGTGTGACAAACCCTTGAAAACAGTCAAACCATGTTGCTCAATAAGAAAAGTAACAAATAAAAGCAATTTAAATTCTGTGGACATGTTTTAGAAGGTTAACTTATAAGTTAATATAAAGTTTAGCATGCATATATTTCGCAGAACCAGGGACAGTATAATTGAACAGTCTCAACACACAAAATATTGTTTAACGAGTTTGCTAAATGTTTTAATGAAATCCCGGCAACTCTTAATTGCTCTTCATCATTCACATTGCTCTAAATGGCATTCCATTCAATTCCCAAATAATATCGTGCTTTGAGTAAAGTCTTCTTCAAAGCAATCATTTTCAGCAAATCTTTTTTTCCACACAACCACACATTCGCCAACCGTGCGCACTGGTTAACGTTCCATGGAAGGATGGAGGTTTTTCTTTTATTTCCCGTCCATTAAATATGAAGTGCTTCCTGCTACCGTGTAAGAGAGTTTCATTCGCTCATGAATGGTTAACTTGCGGTCAGCTCATCCACAGCACTGATCGCCAGATGAGATGAACACAAAACACAACAAAACAGAAGGAAACAAAGCAAAACAGTAACTAATAACATCTGACTATAAAAGGAACAAATCACGACTCATCCGTGATCCGGGCGCTTGAGTGTACCGTATGCACGTTTTCCTTCTAATGTTGTTCCTTTGGCCGGCGTAAATGTGCCGGGGTTTCGGGCCAAACAAAACAAAAAAAAAACAGCCGGGCACAATTACTGCTGGAGAGTGAAAATTATTCAACAATTCATGGCAGTTCCGTTCCCACCTGGTTGTGATATGGGAAGAATTAAAATTAGTGCCCATCAACGCGGACAACGCGGGCACACAGTGACGCACACAGGCCCACGGTCCAGTCCAGCATTCGGCGCGGTAGCATAAGTAATCTTTTTCAATTTGCTCCAGTGGCCGTACCCGTGGCCGTTGGCGAATCGGTGGATGGGATTGGGGATTAAAAATTCATACACCTTTTGTTTCTCACTCTCTCTCTCTCTCTCGCTTTCGCTGAGCATGGAACCAGACGGTTCCTGAGCTGCTGGTCGTTACATGCATGCAGGTGAATTGTACTTACACACATACACACAGAGGAAACGCTACCGAAACCAGCCAGCTTGGGAAGGAAATTGTGGAAAGTTATTTCGGCCGTATTTTATCCAGTTAGATTAATTATTCAGACTAATTCTAACCGCTCTAACCGAGCCCGACTCTCGGACTCGCTCGAGCGTCAGAGATTGTGGAAGGATTATAGTGCCCCTTTGGCATACTATACGCCTTCTGCGAATGTGTGTGTGTGTGTGTGTGTGTGAAAAATCCTGGGAATTTTCCTTCTTTTTTTTTGAATGTGTACGGTTCTTGTTTCATCTCATGCACCGCTTAGCTTTACGCTCGTACATTTCCGGGGCGAATGTTTTACCACGAACAATAATTTGCACGTTCGTGTTACATCGGTACCGGTATCATTTAGTGCTTCCACGTTGGCAAACTAACCATCGCTGTGTATGAAATTTGTATTGGAATAATATGTGAAGCATACTGGAAAAGCATACTGAAACTCGAACAAAGCTTTCCAACAAGTGCAACACGCAAGTTTCCAGGAAACAATTCAAAAATCCGTGATGGTAGTGCATAGCGAATAGTTTGATTACATGACATGGCACAGGATTAAATGGAGAATAAAGTAGATCAATCCATGTTTGAACAGCAATATGATTTGCCAGTTTGAACGAGTGAGGTAGTAAAGTACAAACTTTTTTTTTTGCTTGATGAATTGGTTGGCCTTAATGCTTGAAGCAATGTAATGTAAGACGGAGCAGTTGGAATATTAAATAGACACAATCAAACCATTGAAGTTCGAATAGCCGCATTTTATTGGTTTTAGTAAGCTGATCACGTGGGACTAGAATATGTTTAAGTAATTCTGGAATCCTTTCAACTTCCTGGAACATTTTTTTAACTGAAATCCTATTCTTCCTGAGTTTTCACTACTCTACTTCTTTTTCTTAGGCAAATAGGGAATCTAATTCCTTAGTTTATTCCTTATTCTTTATTCTTATTGAAATAATAAGATACATAACCTATTGTATTGTAGATGTCATTAACTTTTCCACAAAAACAAGTCAATCATGTAATAATGGTGCAGTTAACAGAAAACTTTTAAGTATCGATTTAATGTTGGCTTCATTATTTTGAGTCTTAAAATGCATTTGAAAATTAAAAGCGGGCTATAAAATTTATAAAGAAGTGCAAACTCATTGCAAGAAGTAAATCCCTCTGAAAACTTAAAGAATTTAATACGAATAAAGAACTCTAGTTATAAACGAGCAAAATCTTAATAAATTACCATTTGAGTTCCTAAAACCATCGTTGCTTCATGTTGAACTCAAAACTTTGGAGGCACTTTGGTCTGATATGTTCAAGAACTTGTGACGTCACTGAATAATTATGCATTTTGAAATGAAAACAACTTTGAAGAGATTCTGAAGAGAAACACATTAAAACAAACAAGGAGTTACAGTTGCAAAATGAAGAGTTTCTAAATAAATCTAAAAAATCAAGATTCTCTATCAATTGTAGACATTCTAAAGGTATTAAAAACGTAGGATGTGATTGGCTTATTTGTTCTTTTTATCATCTCGATGAACAAAATACATTTACCTTAACTCTAATTTCACGCATTACGTATTATAAGATGATGATTATAAAAGTTTTACGAGTTTTTACCACTTTCTTTATGTTTCTATTTGAATTGTATCTAAGTTTCTTGTGTTTTATTTACAATAATTAACTAACGAATTCAATTTTACCATCCTAATGCTCAACAACCTTAATTTATATCATATAATAAATATATGATCACGGTTGGCAGTCTTCATATTTAAAAGTGTTCAAGTGTACCAATTACATGATTTAAAAAATTACAAACTTTAAATATGTTGATATCATTTTTTCATAAAATCCATCGCTTACATGTAATTGTTGTACATCAGCTGTATTAGAAAGAAAATTAACTAAACCAGCGCTGTGTAATGCAAAACTAAAGCGCTTACTGCGGATTAAGTTCGCTGTAAAAAATGTACAGAAGAAAAAGTTTCACTGTCACCGGTAATGAGAGAAATGTATGCCATAGCGAAAGTGGCACACCGTACCTAAACGTTCTCCCGTGACAAGGTTCTCAGGTCTGGCTCACTCGGTTCGTTTTTCTTTCCATTTCTCTTTATGACGCTTGCAAAGGTAACACGAACCAGTACAAGAACGCGATAGCACATTTGGAATGATTTCATTTCACGGCAGTGTAAAACAGTGCGAGAAGAAAGCAAAACAGCACAGCACAGAAGACCGAACGAAACGATACGCGCACAGACTACATTTTTACTACATTCTGTTTGCTGTTATTATAATCACCTTGCCATGTTTGTGTTTGAACAAGAACTACGCAAAAGATGGTCCCACATTTGGGAAAGATGCAGCACAGGAAGGATCATCGGGAGGGAGGTTGTGATGCGAACATGAACATCGATGCAAGTCTGTCGATGTGTGTACACCAACGGTCTAAATGCACCGATAACTGTGTGTGTGTATGTCTGTGTGTGTGTGTCAGGAAGTAAGCGAATTCTCACACCATTTGCTCATCCTGTTGAAGCTTGTAATGAATTTTAACTTTATCTCGTCACCACCAGTCCGCACCAGTCGACGAAACGCTTTTTGCATCGGCGGTGTACGCTGCAGCCGTACACTGCAGATCGTTGTAAGCGATTGCAGCTGCAGGGATGCATATTATAGAAAATAGTAGCAAAAAAAAAAAACACATCCACCACGCTGTCGCAATGAAAGCAATAGAGGCAGCGCAGTAAACAATAATCACAAAACGGAAACCCATTTTCCACAGCATGTGCACAGTTTCGAGGCGAATCTAGAGCGAAATAGAGCGAGCGAGAAGAGCCAAAAAAATGCATCGATAAGGCACGTTCGAGTGGTGT
>STHB01000004.1:2708988-2721951 GCA_018908115.1 Anopheles rivulorum
TCAACAAATTACCCAGCAAACTTCCACACTGCCAAAGTCAAAGAAATGCTAAATTTGTGCCTTTTTGCCCTACTGCCACTCAATCATCCCCCTCAGCTCTCAGCAACCCTTGAACATGTTCTCACAATTGTACAGCAACACCATTGCGTCGTAATATTCGCATCTCACGAAGCGAATTTTCGCACAACCAAGCCGCTGCGGTTTGGGATGCAAAATTTAACCCAGCATCCTCCGTTTCAACGACATTCCTCGACCTGCTGCACAGTGCAAAACAGTGCAATAATGAAGAAACTTTATCTGTCTCTATACCTTGCCGGGTCCGTGCCGTTGACTCACTGTCGAACACCGTCGCCGACTCACGATTGCTGCACGAAAGCAGTACGAAGGCAGGGCGACTGTTTGTTCTCTTTTTCTCTCGCTCGCTCACTCACCTTCTGTTTTCCTTTAAACACTCGCCTAGCAAACCCACCAGGCCAGCGAGCGAGCAAACATCCCGAACCGAAGGCCGCAACTTTGCGTATGAAATTTCACTTAACCGGTCTCGGAAGCCCAAAACCCTTTCCGAGGTGGAACAAGTATGCAAACTATGTGCACTACACTTTCGGGCGAGCTCGCGTCACAAAAATTGTCCATTCTTGGAAGGGATAGTGACTTCGTTCGATCGGACGAACAATGGGTGCTTTCTAGGTTCCCACCTTGCAAGTTTCGATCGCTCCTCGCCCCCGAGGGAATCGTTTGCCGGTGCCGAAAGACAATCTCGTTGCATTTTTTTCAACTCCGGAACCAGCAACCGACCGCAAATGGTGACAAACCTGTACGGACATTGGAAAATTTTGTCTCGAAATCCATCATGTGACGATGAGTACGAGCTGCTGGACAGTTACAATGGTGCACCGATGAGATGGTGCTTTGGGTGGGTGTGAAGGTGTAGATCTTTCCAACGTCCATCATCTTCTGCTCGGTCTCAGGCTGCAGCGATGCCGAAATGGGTAGCAGCATCGGATGACTTTCAACCCAACCACAAATGGTCAGCTAAGCCGACTGGGTAATACAAATGACATAACTTGAACCTCTGGTCCCAAACCGAATTCAACTCTTTTTTTTTGTTGTTGTTGTTAGTTCCTTTGCACCAATGCACCTTGCAGGAAAAGCTGCAAATTGGAAACAGTAGCAGGCATCAACTGTGAGCCTTTTTTCTTCCAAACATCCAACAGAGGCAGAAACGCACCTACCCACTGTTTGACCGCAGAGTGACAGTTTCTGATGGGGAAAGCCCAATTTCTTCCGCCTAGCAAATGCAGACGTTCGATGGAAATGGATTTCCAGCACACCCAACCGACCGCTGACGGACGGACGTAGACTTTGTATGGTGGTGGGTTAAACAAAACAAAACACACACAAAAAAATATTTGACCGTTCACCTGCTACGAACGCTCCTGTCAACGGAAATAATTAGTTTCTGTGGGGGCTTTTTCACCTGCGGTTTTCAATTGCACCAATCAGGCGCATTTCACATGCAGCTGCAAAACCGATGCAACCTTTTACATTCGACGTTTACGGTGGGCCAGTGGGTGACTTTGCGAGTGAATGGGAGAGCTTTATTGTTTAAGCTTTTATTTGTAATGAAAACCAGTGAATTGAAGGGTGTGCAGATATAACGGAGCGATGAAGAATATGAATTTATAACGGTCAGTTTAAATTTTGAATTAATTTCACTCAATGGAGACGCCCAGTGATTTAATAGGATACGAGTTGGTTTCAACACAATTGAACCGGTGACAATGTCTATTCGGAAATTTTGAACAGGTTATAGAAGGTATTATAATGCTTCCTAAACATAAATGTGGCAAACCATCACATTACAGTTATGGTCAATGAAGTCGTTAAACAATGAATAATGGAGACGCCTGGTAAATCACGCAAGTAACATGCGAAAAGATTATTTACAAAGAAAATTAGCATTATTATTATGTTTCTTGACATGCTAGATGTATTTCACACCAATAGTAGCATGTTTGCTTTGTTATTGTAAACTGTTTTTAATTATTAATGCATGTACAAACACAAATAATTGTTAATTGTTATTTAGATTTAATTAATTAAACTTTTCATTGATTGTTCTACAAAAAAGCGAATTGTTTGTATAAAAAATGATGTATCTTTTCTTTCATTTTCACGTTTACTCTACTATTGTACAACTTTAACTTATTTTACTCTTATTTTTACTTCATTTACTTGTTAAGTTTATTCCAACAGTACCAACGATAGCGTATAACATTTATTAATCATTTTCTACCAAAGCTCTACGAAACTCAGCGGAACTGTAAAAATGCAAAAGGAGGCGTATTCCAAATGGCATCGCGCAACAAAAGCAACACAATAATAACAGCCATACGGGGCTTGCATGCAACGGAACACAAAAAAATAAGAACCATCTACAGCCTTCATCCAGCTAGAAGATAAAGCAAATGCACAAAAGGAAAACTCATTTTCCGTCTGTCTGTAAGCCACGAACAAACACTCGACTTGCTCATTGTAATGCACACAAAGCTCCACCACGAAAGACAATGACTGATTTCTGATTATAAGATACATTTACGTATAATGCAAGCCGAATTGGATGTTAAAACAGTTTGTGTTTAACAGAAATGTGTTTAAATATGTTTAAGACACATTTTCATATCAACTGATGCTGTAAGTTATGCTGCAAAAACACAGATAATCGAGTACGACAAATGGAAATTCCATTTCCACATTCCACCAGACTATTAAGAATGTGTGCCATTTCAATCTTTTTCCTCCATTTTCCTCGAAACATAAGGAAAGATGAAATTTCCACGACTGTACGACAAGGAAATGGCAACAATGGAAGGATACGCTCGAAGGAAAAGATTTGTATGATGGGTTCGCCCTCAGTTGAAAGACAGCTGCAAGCAGGTCAAACAAAAAGACACCGAAGCAGCTATGGACCGAGGGTGCGCCAGTGATGCATTATGTGCGATCGCTTTTCGAATGTGCGGCTTCGAATGAAAGGAAACGCATGAAAAATTTTCCCTTGCAAATACTGGATTGAGATTATGCATTCACATTTCATTCAACTTGCAGCGCCAAACCACCCACGGTCTATCCGTCCGTCTGTCTGTCTATCGTTCTACTGTCTTAGTCGTCATATTCTTTACGCAACGCTCCTCTAAAGGAAAACCGTCAAATTGGAAGGATACGAGGACAATACCTCTTTTTTCTCTCATACACACACACACAACAACATCCGATTCAAGTCAAATTCCTCAACACCTTACTAGCTGTTCCCTGTTTCCAGCAGGTGGTAGAAAAAGGTGGAAAATAAATCTTTCTTAAAAGCGTCATCCAGCACGGTCGGTCGACGGCAACGGTGGCGTAACCGGGGCCATTTTTAAAAAATGGAACCACGAGGATTGGGGTTTTTATGCAAACAATGTTTACGATGCCAACGGAAGCATCCCAGTGGGAGCAGACTAATATGTGTGTGTGTGTGTGCGGACACGTGTGAGGATCGATGGAATGGAGGCAAAATGATTCGCCTGGCAAATGGACTACCTGCCTCCGCTAGGGTTGTTTCGGGATGTAACTGAATGATAAAAGGGTATTGTTGTATCATCAAAATGTTACATTCTTCGCTTTCTGTCTCATTATAATAATGAATAATAAAAGAAACTGTGACGCTCACGTGTCTTTTGTTACGGGAGGGAGCCACAGCAACGATGCACACGCCACCGGTTCAGGGTGACAGGGGTGGACAAAATTTTACGCGCTGTGGACATTTGTAATTTTAAAGAAGTGTTTTAAGAAAATAAATGAATAAACTAGTAGTTGAGATGAATCGAGAAAATAAAAATTAAAATTAAAAAAATTAAATCAGAAATAAATTAATTACAGTAGTTAACAAAAAAATGTCCCATTGGAAATAAGAATGTTTAATATTATTCATGTACTAGTATTACTATTACGCATAACACATCGTGAAAATCAATTGCAAAATAACTTTCCTTCTCGTTCATCACTGTATTGACTCAACATTCGTTACTGGCCAACATAACCACCGAAACAATACTATCCACATTGGAAAACGTCCAACCATCCCAGTTAATTCTCTCAGCAAAATGGAAAAAATACACGAACCCACACCAACAGAAATATGCACACAGAATAGTAATAATAGGGCGAGCGTAACAAAAGTCCATTCGGAACTAATACGTTTCAACTAGTGCTTTACTGCGCGCGGGTTGGCACTTGGGTTTTCTTTTTTCAGTATTTACGCCAAATGTGCACCACCATTCCGTTGTGCAGTGTGCCGTTTACTATCCCGTGTTTGTTTCTGTACCTGCTATTTGTTTTTTCTCACCCTGTCTTTCTCTCTCTTGCTTGTTTCACTCCCACAGCCTACTTTTTCCGATTTTTTTACGAGCCCATCGTCCTCATCATAATCATCACCATCATAAGCATCAGGCACGGTGCACCATACACGAAATTGTTTATATTCAGAAAAACACCAGCACCAGCCAAAGAGCTTCTCCCCGGGTGTGTCACACACCGGGAGCACATTATTTGGGTCGCTAAACCCACCGTGCCAGAGAGTGAAGCCAACGGAGTCCCAGGTTCGCCATCCAAACCATCCAAAAACCGGGCACAAAACATATACATCAAATGATATATTCACGTTTTGTGCCAGCTTTTTATGACACCATCAAAGTATGCTTTGGCGAACGTAATGGTGCAAACGGAACGGATGTTTAGGGGGTGAAATGATAAAATGGGGAAGGGAGGGTAAGAAGGGGAGGAGCCTTTCCCACACGTCCTCCCTCCCTCCCCTCCACTTGTTTTTGGTTGTAAAAAGCGGTGCCCGTGTGTGGCCACGCTTTTAGATGATCACGAAGCGCGTGAATAAAATACGTCCTCGAAAATGAGCATAGATTAGCAGGGCATCCTACGAGTCGCTTATTTATGTTGCACTCCTCGACCGCACTCGTGTGTCTTGTGTGCCATGTTTTTTTTTTATTTGTCATTTTACTTTTTAGTCTAGGTTCATTCGTCCTTCGCGCCATCAGCACAGGTGTAACGACAAACGGATGGTACACGGTCATAAAATCCAGCGGACTAGCACGTTGCCAGCGTTTCCAAGAAAACCGAGCACCAGACGGGTTCCATTTCGACTGACATGTTCATTGGCCTTTACGGTGGCCCAACGGTGGTACGGACGGTATTGGCACGGCAAGTAAGTTCGTGTGTCATCCAGTTGGGTAAGAATTAGCCAACTTTGGATTCTCCTTTTTTCACCGGCGAAGGCCACCCTTCCCGTCAGCGGTCGCGGTACGGTGAAATTAGGTAGTTACATTCTTTCACTGTCGCAACGACAGCACGTAAAACGGATGACACTGTTTTGGGGAGCTTTTCTTTGCGCCACTAAACGTCAGCTCTCAAGAGAAAGAAGCATCAACGTGACACTGCCAACCGCATTTCGGTTACTCATCAAGCTCAAGCCCAGCCAGCTAATATACGATGGAAAGCAAAGAAAAAGATAAAGAAAAACCCTCAAACGTTGCCTGTTGGCCTTTAGATCTCCCACGTCAAAGCGAAAGCTGGGCCGGTGTTACAAGGATACATCCGACATGTGTCACAAGCGTAAGGGAGCCGGTTTAGTAGGCAGACTCAGGCGACTAGTGACAGTGACGATGAATCCATTGAAGTGGTGTGCTAATACACATTTGCTGGTTTCAGGTAAGATCAAATCGTTGTTGAAGGATGTAATGTTCCCCGGGTGTTGTGCTTATCGTCGTGGTACAGATGGTAGCCATATCTAATTATTTTGAAGGTGAAAAGAATGTTTCGGAGTTATTTGATTGTTTCAGTTTTGTTTTGCTTTGTGGTATATTTATAATTGGTGATTTAAATCGATGCAAAATATCAAACATTCATCTGATGAGAGAAATAATACAGTCGGTAACGTAATTAGACCACTCAGTTTTTGAAACTATAGCAGAGAGTTGACTTTCACACCTGACCTTGCTTAATAAAAACATAAATGAGTTGTTATACGACTTTTGCACCATTTTACAAAAAAACAATATGTGTTCAAAATGTAACACATATTTTGTAATTTTACGAAATGCTGGTAATATACGAGACCATGAGTTATGGATCGATCGATCCACCCTTTATCGATATTTTTTTTAATATCTAGTTTAATCAAAAATGTGTAACATCAATATTTTTTTTATCAAATTGATTTTTATCAGAAGCCAAAATGTAACATTTACTATATATTCATAAAGGAGTTAAAGTTGTTAATTATTATTATCATTAAACTCTTCCTGTCTATCTAAACCGACATGCTAAACACCCAAACAACTCAAAGTTCAAGCTCAAAATATCATTGTTCTGAGACAAAATAACCTAAAACATGCCTCAAACGTTCAGAAATGTCAGTCCCCGGATAATCGACTCTCTTCTTTATAATATACGTAAAGTAATCGTCAGCACACAAAGAAAAATGTCTTGAACGAATATTGAGTATCGACTGCTTCGAATATAAAGAAATAGTAGAAGTTCCTTAAAGTAACTGTTAGATCTTTTAAAAATCACCCAAATATTAGCTCAATTAGTATTAGATTTATTAATATATTACTATAGAAGAAAGTAACAATAAATTAACAATTCGCCTCGTTAACTTGTTACATCAAGCCGACTCAAAAACACATTATCAAAACGTTCACAAATGAAGCAGAAAAGCAAAGCAAAAAACTTTAATTGAGGAACAAAATGAAGGATCCGGTCGTTTTCCTTATCATATCTGTCACTGCTGTACGGAAGAAGCGTTACCGGAAAAAAATAGCAGCAACATATTTAATAATATTTTCCCAACCCAAACATGGGCATGCGTTCCAAGGCAAGGCACGTGAAATGCGTCTTTCAGCAACAGCCAGATATCAGTTTCTACTCGCTTCAAGCACGAAAAACGCCCCACGGATTGTTCGCGATATGCGCCTAGCTACTGTGGGACGTCTCGAGATCTCCAAGGTGTCCCAGGGGCATCCGGTCGTTCCAGTCGAGATGAGAACTTGAGCCGGCGAGGATACAAATACACGCTGGAATTGGGGGAAAGCAGCATGAACGACAAGATGGGGCAAGGTTTCTAGAGAACGACGCCAAATCCAACGCAACATGAGACATTTGCCGAAATGTGCCGCAAGCAAAAATCGTGCGCTACTCGTCCTGGCCGTTACGTTGCCGTTCATGTCATTTCGCGAAACAACAGGGCAACAGACTATTCTCGTGAGTTTTGTACCTCGAACTCATACTTTCCCAGGATCGAGTAGCGAAAACCTCCAACCAAATGTTTTCGTCTACACTGTTACGCATCTTTGATTCCCCAGAAGTAGAACAGAAGTAATGTTATTTTAATGACTTATTTATAATTTCATATGAATTTCACTTCCACCCCACGCTTTGCATCCCTTTTTGCAAAAAGGCATTCGAGTGAAATTTTCCGAGGAAAACAAAAAGAAACACACATTCCACAACGGTAATGGAGAAGGTTTTCTTTTGCTCTTGCCAGGTAGAAGCAAGCCGAAGACATGCCGAATGTTTGTTTACCATTTGTGTTGGAATCAGCGGAAGCAAACGAAAACAGCACCGGAAAGCAGATAGATAGCAGAAGTAAGCAGGCGCACAAGCAAGCAAGCAAGCAAGCAAGCAAAACAAAAACATCAAACCCAATTCCTGTGCACGAGGGCACCAACAGGGGCCCCTATGGTCTACATAAGCATATGGATAGATAGCACACCGATAGCACTTCATCCTGCATCCTCCGTTTTTCGGATATCTCTCCGTTTCCGTTTCCTGCTGGGTTGGCACGTGGAATTTCTCTTCGATCTTCTTTCTCCTACCGGTGGTTCACCGAATCAACGGCTAAATTGAGAGATTGCGGCTCTGTGTGGTGGAATACGAATGGGATTTCTGTGTGATTCTTTTTTTCCTCACTGCCTGCATTATTATTCTTTGCTATAAATATTTTGCCATCTGCAAACAGGAAGTAATGTCAGGGATTATGTTACAACGCGAAGAAAGGATTCTCCCTGCTGTGGATGCTATAAGTAGAAACTAACGTTAGGTGGGCTCGTTCAATCGACATCTGTTGCTGGAATTCCAGGAATTCCGAGATGTGGGCTACATTTGGCAATGATGAGGCTTAATACATTTTTGCGACAATGATGGTTTCCTCTGACTGTCCTTTATAAACCATAAAAAGAATAAAAATCTCGTGGTACAAAAATAAAGCATTTTATCATTGTTTTTCAGTGGAATGTATGCTTTCATGAATTTCGTGAACTAAAGAAAACTCATCCTTCTACTAAGTTCACTAGTTGTCTATATTTGAATATATTTCGTTTGTGTTTGTGCACACTATATTCCCCAAGGTGTATAACGAATCTAGGGTAAGGTATGACCCACATTATACGTAGATTAAATCTGTCTGACATTTTTATTGATTTACTAATTCATATAATAGATATATTTTATCATAAGGCAAGGTAAGGATATATTAACAATTTTAAAATTAAAAAAACCTTATCATTTACATACAAAAACTACTAATAATAAAATAAACATGGACAGATCATTAAAATACAACAACAGTAACGGATGGATAGAAGCATATAAAACAATAAAACATCATGAACAAAAACAAAATATTATCATAAAAACTAAAAAAAAGCACACAAAACTGGAACTACAACGGAGCATAAGGTCTAATACAAGGAGGACATGCTTTGTTGATATTATAATTAATTTAACCAAAATCGGGCTGACAATAAGTCAGGATCCGTCATATTTAATATTAAACAAATAGATATAAAAACAAATAAAAAATGAATAACTCAAAAATAAAGTAAACAACCATATTGGACAGTTATCATACAGTATAGTGTCTTTCCTTCCCAAATTCAGGATCACATTCTCCTAACAACATTGTCAAATCTGGATATTTTTTCTCTCCCCAAATCCCAACCATACGGCCCTTGTCGGCAAGAAATCCATCATGCGAGAAT
Organism: Anopheles rivulorum; assembly: GCA_018908115.1. Classification (NCBI taxonomy): domain Eukaryota; kingdom Metazoa; phylum Arthropoda; class Insecta; order Diptera; family Culicidae; genus Anopheles; species Anopheles rivulorum. The sequence continues at coordinate 2,718,075 of STHB01000004.1, forward strand.
GAAATTAATTCCGGACAACTGTAACGTATCGCATATCAACCCATCCCAATCCCAAAACTGGTGGCCCAAAACGGGTCATGTTTTATCAAGGCACGGCAACAATACTTCCAACCGGCACACAACTGCGGGTCTGGGTCTGGGACCGTACCGAAACGGTACATAACACTGTGCCGGGCAGGATACAATTATCCTTCCTCACCATTATTCAATTAAAAATCCACCCGTTGCATTTTGAAGGAGCCGGGCCAAGGATGGCAAATGGTACTTCTGCCGAATACGGACGACCCGCAACGGACATTGTAACGAAGCTTATTGTGTTCGATTTTCGTGATGCATCCCGAGTGCCACCCAAAAACATGATTCGTTGTTTTGATCCAACCCAACCATCATAACGAATCCACCTTCCCTTCCCCTCCACCCTATACCCTTGTGCTTTTCCTCTTCCCGAAAAGGATAGAACGGTACGAGCATACAGTGCTCGGTGAGTTGACCAACGGATCGAAATCGATAAGAAACACCGCACTCCATCAGGGATCTGGAGTGCAGTCGTCCGACGCGATTTGCATTTCGTTTTCGTTCGAATGCAGCACACGCACACACATACAAGCATGAAGTGCATGTGTCTTTGTGGGGGGCGATAAACATGATAGGAAACTGGGAACTGTGCGAACTTCGGTAGCCAAAACACACAAACATCTCAAACTCCCACCTTTCGAGCACCTGTGTGCATACGGCAGACCAACGTATGCTGATGAGACGAACCAGCCGAACCTGTACGTGGTGATGGACGAATTTACATCCACTGCCAGTCATGCAGCAATAACCGGAAGCCAATATCGATCCGGGGTTCGGTGAATTTCGTGGAAGAAATACAAAGTAATTCCGGTTCGTCCGACACACGCCAAACCAAACCTCACAAGTCCACCGCCCCGGCTCAAGTCCGTTTTTGGCGGTGGTTTGTTGTTTGTACTGACTTTTCGTACGGTACCCGAGCCAAAGATGTTGATCTAGCACAAGACTGTGTATGCAAATGTGAAAGTAAATAAAGCACCGGCGAAAGTCATCCGATTCTATTGACACAAACTTCTATGCTTTGTATATATATATGTGTGTGTATGTGTGTGTTTTTTTATTTTATTGTTTTCTGTCTCCATTTTGTTCCTCATGTTCCTTTATGAGATATACTGGAAAGCTTTATTGGTTTCTTGCTCGGCACGTCTTGAAAGTTTGCAGTTTGGTTTTGTATGGAACGGAAATTGTTGGTTGCAGAAAGGGTATTATTTGCAGTTTTGGTTGATATTCGATACATTTTGCGATTAGTGTTTGGGTCTTCATAAAGATCGTAAATTAAAATAATTCTAGGCAGGAATTCTAAGGAAGGCTTTTCGTGATTGAAAATTCAAATAATTCAAACCATTACACCACACATATTTGCTGAATTGTTACAATTATCCTTTTGTACTTGTTCTCAAATCTTTATCAGAAAAGAGTGAGACTAATTGAGTCTTTGATTTTAATTGTATTCAATTATTTAATATAATTGTTATAATTGTCACCACCAGTTATATTTATTGTTTTACAAGTTGTGTTTTCCAAACACTTTATATTTTCCAATACTTTATAAATCATAAATCAACTCTGCCTGTCCAAAGTTTTTAAATCACTCCAAAGTTTTGAAATTTGTTTAACTTATGTAAATGCTATAAAATATGTTTATTCCTATTGCAATGATTACATAAAAAAGGTCAAATATTTAAAAATGTGTCTTGAAAATACCTCAAATACTGCTAACAATTTATGATAATTTTGAATAAAACAAAATAACAGTCAATATTCTGCAATGGTAATATAATTTGGATAAATAAAAGAAACTAAAAAAAGCTGATCAATGAAACTAAAGGTCTTCAAAAATAAAGGGTGAAATTATGAGCAATTTCAAAGATGAGTTAAACAATCCGGGCTGGTCGTTCTTCATGATTAAAAAAAATTTGATAATCGTCAGAAATTAATTTTAGGAAAGATTAAATACATCTAAACATAAAAATACATAAAAGGAGATGTAAATGATTCAGCTTTACATTTTTTTCTGCATATTACAAAAATATAAAAAAGAGTCAACTCTGAACTAGACAAAATAGCAGCATAAGAGATAATAATTTAGATATTAGAAAAAAAAAACCATAATAGCAAAGTTTCTCTACATATTACATACACATATACATATTACACAACCAGATATACGGCCTGGCCGTTCTGATGAGAATAAAAAAAAGCATATTTCACAACCATCTTGATAATGATGATAACATTTAGATACTTTAACCAAGCTTCAACGAATTCACGATAATAATTTAGCACGAATTTCACCTCAGCTTAACAAAAGAATGTAAAATTTGTATTTCCAAGAATCAAAATTCATAATTCATCCTTCACACTAATTGTAACAATGACGCAATGGAAATAACGACCCGTGTTCCGTGCGTACATTGCTTCAATTGCGATCCCATTCAATCGTGCCAATCAAATATGTATCGCAGCAATTCAATGTTCGACTGCTTGCACCATTCGTCAAACATAATTGTTCCTTCGGCATGCCGCAGGAAAAGTAGGAAAAGCGATGACTTCGCTGTACAGTTGGCCAAATACAAATGGCAAAGATAAACACAATTTGACATTTTGACGGTAAAAGTGGTTACGGTTACGCGAACGTTTTGCAAATCATCACAAAACGGAAGCGTGCACACATACCGCGAACCACGTTGTGTGTGTGTTGAAATTTGTGTGCCAAGATAAAAAAACACGCGTACACACGTGTCACGGCTTTGCGTATCATACCGTACGCAAGCTTGGTACACTCTGTCTTGTAGCGGAATCCTTGCCTTTCGCTCGTTTCGCCTTACTTTTTCCCCCATAAAATGATTGATATTCTTTGTGAAAACTGCTTACACTTACAGGTTTGCATGAACGACGCTAATTGAAGCATTATTATTCCCAGCTGTCTTACCACCGGCCTAGCATCTTGTCACATTCCACGGATACCCTTTTGCTTGTCGATTTCCTGTCGACCCGGAGCCTGCAGTTTATCGGGAAGAAAAACTTTTCAACCACGCTTTTGAAAAGCCCACAAACATCCGTTCCCGCTTGTCGTCGCTACCATTGTTGCCGGTTCGATACAAAGAAGCGTAGGACCGCCAAACCGGAAGCACCCGGGAGCACACTAATGGTGGCAGATACACACACACGCTTCGCTTTGTAAATCGTTCAATCCGGTAGCCGGTTGACAATGGAAAAACGATGCCGAATCGTTTTTCGTCATCGTCGAATGACGCCTGGCACCAGTTTCGGTCGCAGTCGGAAAGACGGGTTGCGGTTTGGCACCGAAAAATCTAAATCTGTTCTAAAATGTCGAGCCAAGCTTTTGTGTGCAACGGTCCCGTGTACTACCCGTTCACATGAGAAAAAAATAAAATGACTGACGTGACGACCGGCACCAGCCTGCGCCAAGCCCGAGAATGCCTTCCACGAAGCGGCATCAAAGGCAGAACAAAAGTGTGTGCTGGCGCTATCTGGCACAAAAAGAAGGATACCACGCCAGGAAACCTCATAATCGATATGAATGATATGAGAAAAGTTAATACTAAACTAAATTTTCCAACTTCTCAAATCGAAAATCTCTCGCCACACAATGACCCTGCGTGTGTGATAGCGTGTCTGCCTATCCGTATGTGGAGAGAAGTCGGCAAACTTTTGCAAGGATCGATTCGGTTTCCCATCAGGGTTGATACCTTCTTGAATTCTTGACGATTTGTTTCGTTTTTCCATAAACCTACCTACCAACCTTCATCATGTTTCGTTTCAGCCCAACCCGCAACACTTC
>STHB01000004.1:2723081-2736968 GCA_018908115.1 Anopheles rivulorum
TTCGATACAAAGAAGCGTAGGACCGCCAAACCGGAAGCACCCGGGAGCACACTAATGGTGGCAGATACACACACACGCTTCGCTTTGTAAATCGTTCAATCCGGTAGCCGGTTGACAATGGAAAAACGATGCCGAATCGTTTTTCGTCATCGTCGAATGACGCCTGGCACCAGTTTCGGTCGCAGTCGGAAAGACGGGTTGCGGTTTGGCACCGAAAAATCTAAATCTGTTCTAAAATGTCGAGCCAAGCTTTTGTGTGCAACGGTCCCGTGTACTACCCGTTCACATGAGAAAAAAATAAAATGACTGACGTGACGACCGGCACCAGCCTGCGCCAAGCCCGAGAATGCCTTCCACGAAGCGGCATCAAAGGCAGAACAAAAGTGTGTGCTGGCGCTATCTGGCACAAAAAGAAGGATACCACGCCAGGAAACCTCATAATCGATATGAATGATATGAGAAAAGTTAATACTAAACTAAATTTTCCAACTTCTCAAATCGAAAATCTCTCGCCACACAATGACCCTGCGTGTGTGATAGCGTGTCTGCCTATCCGTATGTGGAGAGAAGTCGGCAAACTTTTGCAAGGATCGATTCGGTTTCCCATCAGGGTTGATACCTTCTTGAATTCTTGACGATTTGTTTCGTTTTTCCATAAACCTACCTACCAACCTTCATCATGTTTCGTTTCAGCCCAACCCGCAACACTTCCCCGAACTGCCCCGACTGCGTCTGTGAACAAAACTTGAAACTACATACATAAAGTCCGGTTTATCTTCTGCAAGCTTCAAACACGTTAGACCGATGGCGGAAAGATGGAAGGATGGTGGAAGGTTTGACGGAGCCAGATTTCCAGCGGACCATGCGAAGCTCCAATTTTGATGCGGGACACTAAATGAATGGGAAAAGTTGAAGCGAGTGCTTTGCGACAAGCAACACATCAAATGGGATTTGCTAAAACACACAGCCCCAACTCGATCCGATTTCAGCCGAGAATTTGAGCTGGGCATTCGGCATACGTTTGTCAATTAGGGAATGAACAGTTGATGGGTTGTGCAGTAACGAATTTTACATATTACGAAGAGAGTTATTAGAAAGTATATCGGATTAAGTTATGGGCGATAAAACACAAAACAACCTGAAACAGGTCAGAACTCACCAACAATTAATACTCTCGATAATATGTGCAACAAGCATCTCCTGATTGAATGATATGAAATTTGGAACACCTAAAAGGTGTATAAATTCTGAAAATTCGACTCAAAAATTTAAGAATTGTTAGAATAATATATTAGAATAAATTATAAAGACTTAGTGTTATAACACAGCAAAGAACAGAAAGCAAACAGAGCACAAAATCTTATACATTTTAATGCATATAACTAGAAAATGACGTAAAAAGGTATTCAAATTGGTAAACAAAACTATCCGAGTACTATAAGCTGATAATAAGTAATAAAATAAAATAAAAATTAATTTTAAAACCAAAATACGACGTATCTACTCAGGATACTGAGTAGATACTGTAAAAACAAAGGAAAAAAGGAAGCAAATTTCATACATGAAAACAAAAGTTTTAAGAAATTTATTGTAAACTTCGTACAAAAAGTCCTTTAATGAACTATTTCTAAGAGAAAAAGATTGCTTTTCCTGACTTATACTTGATAAATTCTGAAAAGTACCTATGGCCACAGTTTACGCTTAAGCCCTATTTAATTAACCACATTATTGAGTTGCGTTTTGTTCCTTGTTCTTTAAATGTATTACCGGCCAAAAGAAAGGCATCAAGAAGTTTAATTAAAACCTATTCTATTCTACACCGACTGGCCTTGCACGCTTGCCACATTATTCACATTGCAACGTAAACGTTCTGTGCGCCTAAGGTGCGCTTTCGCTACAAATATATGCTATCTATGCTGCCCAGGGCGCATTACTTCGCAAGATTCATTTCTATATGTTTGCCACTTCTCCTTCCATGCTTTGTTTCCCACTAATCGGATAAAGCGTATCCATTGTCAAGAAATCAACCGGGAACCAGCAAGTCGCAATCCAGCTTCAATGTTCCGTGTTCTCTTCTTCTTTTTTTTTTGGTTCGTAAAGAATTTATGAAACAAACATACAACAACACAACAAAAACTGGCAGCAAAAGCTTAGAACAATCTCGAGTAAAAGGCGGGCCATACTTTAAAGAAGCAAACAAAACAAAAACCATTGACCATTTTTGCGGTTGGAAAGTTTGTGCCTCGCATCCGTGCCCCGTGTTCGGTGTGTTTCGGTGGCAACAAAAAGGGATAAAGAAAAATCGCCACAACAAACACAGAAGAATCTTTGCACAGATCCGTTTATCTTTGGTGCCGGTGCCGTTGCCGAGGCCGCACACATTTTTCCAACCGGCAAGCAAAACGCAACCGATCCCACCTTACGCACCCCACACGAAGGGAAGGAAAATATAAAATGTTTCGCCACAAATGGACATCGCCTTTGATTGGCATTGTTGAGGCATGTTGGAGGTTTTGCTTGTTCTTCCCGATTCCGGCATGTGCCGCTGGCTGCGTCCTACAAGGTTCGGTCGAATTGCCTCCCAACAACCTTTTGGTAAAAAGAAGACGACAAGCAGGAAAAAGGAAATTGTCCGACTTTAAAGAAAACCCAAAAATACACAACCGCAAAAACCAACTCAAAAGAAATAGAATAAATATTCTTTTGCCGCTAGTTTTCGCAGCCCTCCCATATCTCGCTGGCTTTACTGGGGGGGGGGCCGATCGTTTGATGTGGGTGAAAATGAGAACAAACGGTAGCCGTCCGTTTGTTCTTTCGCTTCTGTTGGCCCTTTTTCGAGCAAACCATATTCAGGGATCGTTTTGCCGTGGGGGGGGGGGGGGGGGAAAGAAAAGATAATGTTCAAGTACTAATTTAATCAAAAGATTGGGTGAATTTAAAGTAGGCCTGGTTTGCACGATTCCAACAAAGAGTGTTGATTTTATATTTAACTTTCTTGCGTGGAGGAAATTATTACATTGGTTAGGAATGAAAAAGAGGCATTTTTGTGTGTATTTTACAAGAAACTAATCCAATTTTGTTATAGCTTTGTGAAGGAGAGAGGCGATTTGCATTGGGTTTGATGTGAAAATAGAACCAACAGATACAAATTAGTATGTATCCAGGTTCACGAGATTATTCAAAAAAAAATAAAAGATGCGAAGAATAGAATAGTTTATTATAACAACTCCCAAATCAATTGACTTTACGTGTAAACGCCGCTTTATGCATCTAGGGTAACATTTTTATTGGAATATTATTTAATCCCTAGTAGCCATTGTTTTAAGCTAGCAGCATGTTCAGTAGCGAATACTCGAACTGACAGATAGAAGACCGATAAACCAAACAAACGTACACGATGAGTCGACAGCCGTCGCGAAGTAGTGCGCAATCGGAGCAAATTCACATGCCGTGGCATATATCCCTGCCGGACGAAAAACCAAAAACGAGCAAAGAGCTGTTGAAGCAATCATCAAACAAATTTACGCACAACATTTCACGCGTAAGTCAAATTTATCATCATTTTGCTTACCAACTATTGTGGTACAAATTTAAATTAAATTTCATTCAATTCAGGCACCAAAATGCAAGAAATATCAATTCATATCGAACTATACCGTTCAGCATATCGGCGAAGCAAATAAGCTAGAATCAATATTGAAAGAGAAAGGAATTTATAACTCCTCATTCGGCATTTCAATGGACAAACAAATCGATTTAAACTCGAATGAACATTTCTTACCGTTGGAGCTGTTTGACGATTGGGAATACGATACATTCGATCCGGAAGATTTTACTGGTTGGAAGGATATGGAGGCTCTAGCCTTTTTGCCTTCTTACAGCGACTGGGAAAGAGTAAAAGTTGTCAACTATGAACCTGGATCAAATTATTGGGAAGTGACAAGAAAAGGTATACCTACATCGTACAGAATTGCTCGCCTTTATCTGTACTTTCCCTTCGAAGATCCGTACAAGTTCGCGGATCGCCAAGCAGCTGCACTTAAAGCCCGCGAAATGGCAGAAAATGCGATCCGTTTTCAGTTCCTGTGCAAGCACATTCCCAGCGATGGATGCTTTGCACCGGGTCGGCAACTCGAGCAAAGTATACTGCGACGCACTAGTGAAGAGATCTACGGCATATTTAAGCAGTTGTATGAAAGCTACCATATTGCCCTGGCAGTAGGCAAACATCTCAACCTTGACAGTTCTGCGGCAATCAAGCAACCAAGCATCGGTTGCTTAGATGCGGTGCAATACACACCTTCGGAAGGGTATAATTCCACTAGCATCGAATTGCTGCTCGATTGTTTCCAGCGCCAAACCATGCTCTGTGACCGAAATGTATTCCATGCATTGCGCTTCGTAAACCAGGAGTGTGAGATGGTGCGAAGGCTGCCGCTGTTTATCGTGGCAAACGAGAAGCCTATCCCGCTGGATGAGTACGAAAAGCAAAACCTGACGCAAACGAGCAAAACGATAAAGTACCTCCAGAATACCTGGATTGAACGGTCGACCATGCATCTGCACCGGTTGCTAGCGCGCATCGGGGATGGCAACTTCAATATAGGCGTATCGAAGTGGAAGATCTATTCGGTAATGAAGTTGAAGCGCCTTATCGAGCAGGTGCTGTACCGCATGCAGGACGCGCTGAGAGATCTGCTGCTTGACTCCACTGATGCTTACGTTCATTATCTCGTGAACGATTGCAGCGCAATACTGGCGATAGGGGATGATTATTGCTGGGATGGAAATCTTATCGACAGCCCGTTCGAACCGAAGCGCCCAGCGGTATTCTTTCTCACACTGCAGATGGGTCAAGAATCGCCGTACTATTCGACCGAACCGGACACGTTTCCCGAAACGCTACGCTACATAATGGACGATATCTTAACGGAGTGTCACTTTATACACACTATCGAACCGTCCTTGATGCAATCGCTTATATTCGCGGAAAACCTCTACCTGTCCTCCGTGGGGCTTCTTGATCCGATAATCGCGAAACGACGGGAAGCATTACTAGAGTATTACCATAAATCTTTGCTGCCGCTGCGTGCTTACGCGGCACGATACACAGCCTACCGGGAGCTATTCTTTACCAACGTGAAGGAATTTGTGGAACAGATAAGGAGCGCCGATAAATCCAGCTCAGAGATCAAAGAGGACATTGCATTGCAGATTCGCATGCGAGAAAATTTGGAACACACCGTTCCGCTTTGTATCGTAATTGGACCGTATTGGATAGATGTCCAACCCCTGCGAGAAGCCTTAATCCGCAAGCGTTTAGAATTGACCGCAGCCCTGTTGAAGATGTTGACGGAAAAGTTGCGCCTCAAGACGGCGGACGTCATAGGTTGCTACAACACTATCAACGAGCGGATATGTGAAAAACCTGTCTCAATCGAGCACATCTACGACATCCGCGCGTACATGGAGGACGTGCCGGAATTGGTGACCCGGCTGGAAGACCGTATGCGAAGCATCCTGTACGAGTATGAGATCTTGGAAGGCTTTCTCCACAATATACCGGATGCAGACTTTCAGCAGAAATGGAACGCACTCGCCTATCCTCGATTGGTGCTGAAGCAAATGGCGTCGGTGAAGGAGTTCCACGAATCCGAGGTGGACCGGTTCCGCAAGCAACAGTTTGCCGACGAGGCCGCCTTTACCGCCAGCATCGAGGACATCAATGCGTACATCTCCAAATTTACCACCCTGTACGACGTGTCCAAGGTGTCGGAGATGTCGGTTGAGGTGCGGCGCCTCTGGAAGACACTTCAGGAGCTGATCGAACAGGGTCACATCATGAACCGACGTCAGGAGCTGTTCGAGATGGCACCGATTAGCTTGAATAATTTATTCGAACTTCGGAACAACTTCAAAGCCTACCGGGAACTCTGGACGGTGGCGGCCGACTATTTAAAGCTGGAAGAAACGTGGATCGGAAACCCGCTGGCCAGCGTAGACCTGGAGGGTGTACGTAGAGGATTGCAGCAGACGCACGATAGTCTGAAGGATTTGCTGCCACTCTTCCGAGACCAGCCACAGCTGATGGCCGTCCTGGAGCACTTCGTAACGGTGGTGGAAGCTTTCCGCCCAAACTTGGACATTATGGAGCTCCTGAAGTGCCCATACCTGGAAGCAATTCATTGGGGTCAGCTGGCAAAGGAAATTGGCGTCAAGGGCAAGCTGTCCGTGGACGTTGGGTTCGATGTGTTTTTGGAGCATGGGTTCCGTGATCATCTGGAAACGGTTCGGCGGGTTGTTGTGAAGGCGGAACAGCTCCGGTTGGAGCAGGAGGCACGTTGGGCGGAAGAGGAACGCATCAGACAGATAGAAGAGGCTTACAGACGCGCTCGAGCAGAACGGCGACAGAATCGAACCGAAATTTAAGCGCTTTTTGCAGACGTTATTGTACAATCGGTTTAGTATTTTTTAAATAAATTTATCAACAAATATATGACTTTTTTTTTACAAGTACAATAGTTTGTTTAAATTATTTTAATGAATCAAATTTGGAATAAAAAACAACTTCTAGACCAAACATTTAATTGCTTTATTATATTTTGATTATTTTTGTCGGTAAATGCTTATTACCACTGCTTTATCTGCGCTGCTTTCACTGTTTAGTAACTTTTGTTAACTCCCGAATATTATGATTGCCCACTTCACGAGTTTCATTGCCATGAGCATTCCTGCTTCAGTTCATCGACCCAACAAAAAAAGAAGAAGCCGAACGGATATCCAGAACGAATAAAGATAAAAAAGAATTTACAAAATAAATATCACTGCACACATCCCAGGGCTGGTGGAAAGTGCCGTGATGTTATTTCCTCGGGAAACTCATCAGACCCTCCAACACCGAACCGATCGTCCTGGAAAAAGTTTTTCTTCCACACACACACACACACACACACACAAACAACTAAAAACACAAACCAACCAACAAATAAGCGGATGATAAAAGTGAATGTGAAGCTGGCGGTTGGCTAACTCGAGCCGGACCGTGAACCGGACCGGGTATAGTGCAAGTGGTGGTGGTGGTGTAAAATCCGGCCAGCTAGTTATATTTTGGCTGAGTTTGCTTTTATGTGCCTTTATTGTTGTTATTATCGCCCGTGGATGTAAAATTAAACATAAATATTTAATGAAAAGGCGCCCGAAAGCGTGTGCCGTGCCGTGCCGTGGGGAAACCGAAGCAGCAGCACCAGGAACGAAAGTTGCCACTCTCGATACACATTTTGATGTGGGTGGGTAGTGGGATTGGGTGGGTTGTTGAATGTTGCATTATATTTTAATGCTATTTGGCTTCCCGTTTTTTCGGTCGTTGCCTTTTCATAAGTGTTTTTATTCTCTCACTCCCTCTCTCTCTCTCCCTCTATTGGATTATTTTACAAACGATTTCTGTTCTGTGGAGCTGTTCTTATCCGTTCAGTGATACTCACGGGAGGATAGTGAGTTTTGGGGAAAATTGGGGAAAAAGTTCAGTTTCGTGTTTAACTCACCACCATTTCTCACATAATGAGTCGAAACCTCAATCCAAGCAAAGGACCATAACACGTTTTAGTTATCCCACTAATTAAGGTTTTTGGGTTAAAATCGAAAGGATTTGAGTCTTTGGATTTGAGGAGGATTTGAGTTTTTTTTCCTTTCCCACTCATTTTTTTTTTAATAGATATCCTTTTTTTATACCAGTTCTGCTCAACAAACGGTTTCAATTGGCTCCTTATCTATCTGGCAATTCGGTAACACTCCCACCTTTTTTTTATTTACTTTCACACCTTAATTAACTGCTTTTCCACACGGATAGAACGTAGAATGAGTTAAATCTTCAACAAAACAACAACTCAAACCGTTCACCATTTAAAGGGCTCCTTTAAGCTTTAAACAGCCTTTGAGCGCCTTTAGAGTGCCGAGTAAGGCAGTGTAATGTATTGCGTATTGCTTCTACACCCAAAGCAAAATTTAATATGCATCAACCTTTGTTCGCCGTCACGTTCCGCGCGAATGTTGCTAAAATATTCCAACAACCAAAGCTAAAGAAAAAAAAGATGGAAAAAAAAACAGAAGTCATTCTAATGCTGCTCGGCTATTGCCGCTCGTCTGGCTAAAGCCCTGCCTGTATTATTAAATATTAAACCCGTCCGAAGGCAATACGACGCAATCTGCATCGCAATCGAGCGAGCGATGAAGCGAGCGAATGCAAATAAACTTTCAAGCCAACGCCAGTTCCGGTTGGGCCGATGGAACGGAAACATGGCGGCGCTTGGAACTGTGAAGTTGAGAGGAAAAATCTCAACATCAAAACACACACCCACACACATACAGACTGAGGCGCACGCACACGAAACATTGTGTGCCCCCTGTGGCACACCAGTGTGCTAGAAGCTTTCGTACCTTTTCGGGACAGTTGGGGTAACGATAATTATACAATTATACAATCGCAACAGCTGTGGCAGAGTCGTGGCAAGTCGACGGGGCTTATTAAATATCTTTGCCCTACTCACGGGAGCTCAAGTCTAGCGTCAGAAACGAACGTGCCACGTTGGTATGATTGGAGCCGACTGTTAAGATTTTCCCAAGGCGCGCACAACAAACGTCTGAACCGGCCGGCTGGTGGCGTGGAAAATCACTCCCCCTCCCCCCCCCCCTCCGAATTCCCTCGTCGTTTGTATGGGTGTGTGTGGCAGAGGGCGTTTCATTTTACAGCTCAACATTAACGTTTAAAGGGAACTACGGGCGCAGCATATCCATAATTTCCTTTACCTTTCTCGACGCAAACACACCGACGTTCGACCGTTTCTGCCACCGTCTTTGCACATTTTCCACATCCCTTTCGGTGCTAATTATGTTAATAAATATGGGGGATGGCGGAGTGAACATTTGTCGCCAAACCTTGTCGAGTTTTCTTTAACGTGAATGGCTAGTGGCATTGAGTTTGGCCAGTTTCACTTTTCAAAAACGTGATTTTGAAGAAAATTTCATAAACAGCGAAGCTAGTAGCTGCTAGAAACCAGGGGTGCCGTTTAATAAGAGTTCATTGATATGCAAATATTGCATCGGGAGAGAAACAATAAACAATAGCAAATATTGCACTTGAGAAAAGTTAAAAATTTTTTTCTAAACATCAAGAATTTAACTACGTTGTTGAGAAGAAACGATGTAATGCTTATTGTTTTTGTTAAATTTTATTAATTTATTAGCAGAAACATATAAGTATAGTAAAGGTATAGTATTTCATTCGAAGTAATTAAAATACACAGCAGATTATGTAAAACTAAAACATAAAAAAAACTTCGATAAAAAGTATGAAAAGTTAAGAAAAAACGGAAAACACGAGTAAAATGAAGATGTCAACAAGAATAGATCAAAAGAACAGAAAAAAAAATAAACAATATGTTCTAACATGTACAATAATAAAAAATATCAAACAACACTGAAAAAAAAACAATTAAAAATAATGACAAGAATAATCACAAAAGCAAGTTTAAGAAGTATAAGAATGTTTAAGAAGTGAGTGAAGAATGAAAGCAAAATTTGAAAATGAAAGCAAACAAAGCAAGTCAAATAACAAACAAACCTGCGATTTACTTGTCATACTAGACGTAGCTTAGACTTCTTAGCCGCCTAATAATTTGCTAAACACCAGTGAAAGCGCCACACACAGAAAAAAAGTGCTGCAGCGAGCCGCTTGCTGCGATTGCTATAATAAATTAATCAATAGGTGTGACGGGAATATTAATTAAAGCCCATAAAATCGGAGAAAATTAATTACACAACTGCCACCGGCAGCACGCACTTGCTACCGGCAAAGGTGTCAAACGGTATTTGCCATGCCGGAAGCTGTTGGCTACAGGCCCCGTTGTCGAAAAGTGGTGGAAAGCCGAAAATCGCACCCCGATGGCCGTTTGTCATTTCGGGAAGTGGAATTTAACTGTTAGCCAAAAGGCCTCACCTATCGGTATGAATTTACCGATTGGCAGGAAAGTAAGTAATAATAATAATTCTGGCTTGCAAATGCTCCTTCCTTAAAATGTTAAATTGTTCCAAGTGCTGCGGGCTAATTGTGCGAGCAATATTGCTTGCTTGCACGCCTACTGTTCGGCACAGCGTGTGAGACAAGCTTGGTAATCCTCGATTTGGGCTGGAAAGTGTTGCCCAACCCCACACGTTCCGTTACACGTTACGGACAATGTAATACAATTACACGTTTCGCTTACAAACTCGATCCCACTAATTAGTGTCTTGTGAAAATTGTACCAAAGTGTGGTGAGTGGGATTTCTGTGTCTTTTTTTTTTCTCTCTCTCGTTTTCCTTCGAAAAAGAAGCTCCAACGAACGTACGTTGTAATAACAAATGATGGGACGAAGATGTAGAACGTAAAAACCCACAAAAAAAACAGAACAGAAAGTTGGACGAATCTTCAAGAAGATTCGACCCGAAACAACCTGCTTAGGACTGGTCTGTGAAGATGAGCGAAGAGAGCAAGAAGAAAGGAACAAACTTTAAATACCCATCAAAGGAAAAAGTTTCCGTCTTTCGGCCTCCTGACAAACCTGACCCACCCCCGCAGCAATGTTGCTACGTGCCGTGCCGTATCTTTAAACGGTATCGCAAGACCGGTATCGGTTACCGTTGCATGGGGTCGGTTGTGATGCAACTTTGCCTATCTTCCTACGCCTTTCACGTCTTCCTGAAGTGGAGTAGCTGTGACCACAACCATGGCTGCCAAGACATAACTCTTTTTCTCGTCAACCGGGGCCACAGACATACACACAAACACAAGCACGAACCCAACCGCAGGACATGTATACGTGGGATGCAGCATTGCCACGTGGATGGCAATTAGCGCTCGGGGAAGGGTACGTTTTGTGTGCGCCTTGCAGCGTAAAGTCGCAACACTGGCGAACGTAGGGCTGGGGCTGGGAAATGGAATTAAGTTCGTATTTAACTTCTTCGCAACACGACTCCCGAAACTCGAACGCGCACGGAGCACTGTGTTTAAGATTCAATTTTCTAATTGCCGTCCTGTAAGCGTCAGTATGCGCATCGTGTAGCAGCGTGTTAGCGTCCCTTTTTTTCCACCCCGTTTGTTCACACAAAGGCGAAGGGTTCTCACTCACTTTCTTCCTGTTGCATCTTTCAGGGCAGGATCGGCAGGGATGGAAACTTTCCCGACAGAGACGAAGTTTGTACTACGCCTTGATCCAAACTTTGACGTGGCATCGGATGGAATTTTGCTTCATGTGTGTGTGTGTGTGTGTGAGTGGGCCATTTTGTCAAAATATATTAATGAGCAAAATAGTGTTAGTTGATGAACGTAATAAATAGCAGGTTATAAATGTAAAAAAAAACATCAACAGGATGACCCTTTTTATTAAATAACAATAAAGAGTAAGACTTTTTATTCGTGGTAAGTCTCGTTTTACAGGAGCTTTAGCTTATACAGGATTTTTCCTATAAGGATGTTTAAATCGGTTTGAAGGATAGCGATGCCATTTTTAACAGTTGAAGCAATAGAATGATCGATAATATCAAACATTTCTTTATAAAATTTCTTATTTCTTTTACAATTTTCATTCATCGTAGACCTTCACATAGCTTACAAAACCTAATAAAATACACACATACATCTAATCTCGATTTATAAAATCCACTGTATAATCAACAAAAAGCGATGAACAGGAAGTGTTCAAAGATTCAAGAACAGGACTACCAACTTCAATGTACTCTGCGAGTTGCACAATGCACACCCATGCATTGGGGAGGGGGAATCTGCGTCTGCCAGCTTTAGTCTTTGTCTATCTTTACTTTATTTTATAGTCCTTTTTTGCACAATTTGTATTGATGTCTGCGTACTATTATTTTGGTATTATGTCTTATGTTCTTACTATTAAAAGCTTTAATGTAAATAAAAAAACTATTTTAGAACGAAATACTTTCATATTACAATGTATACCAACGCAGAAAGCGTTTTTGTATCGTAGAATTGCGATAAGAGGGTCGCTTTTTTGATGAAATCAAATTTTAAAAATTTCAATAATCTTTTAAGATTGCATCCTAAGTCGAACAAATCCAGACTCCTAGAAATTAAACAATTTTTCTTTTACCTTTGTTTGTTTTAGTATTAAACTTTTTGCCATAACTTTAGTTGATAAGTTTTACCAAAAATCAGTGTTCGATCCTATATTATGTGCAATACAGTGAAACGATTGTTTTTACTTGTTTAAAGATCTCTCTCTCTCTCTCTTTGGCTTAACGACCTACCAGGTCATGCCGGCCATCAAATGGCTTACTTGACTATGAAACACCACGTAGTTGCATAGTCAGTGCTCACTACGGGGGAACGGTCCGGATGGGATTTGAACCGGGTCCGGTCGTGTTGGGACCTAGCGCCGTTGCCAAATACACCACCGGGCCGCCCATTTGTTTAAAGATAATTCTTGCATTAAAGTTAGAGAGAGAGAGAGACTGATTTTGGGGAAAAGATCTGATTATTTTTTCCTTAATGTCCTTTACAAAATAATTTCCTTTTTGTAAAATTTCCTTGTTCACATTACTCAATGTAAGTAACATTAGGAAAATAAAATAAATTTAATGATTTCCATAAGAAAATAAAATAAAATTTGGGAAAAGCTATGCACGAATCGACGATATTTGTTGATTTAGTGAGCGAAAATGTGACTAGAATATTTTTTAAATTATTTTCCATTTAAAAAATGTTTATTTACTCAAACCATTCTGCTAAACCCTGCAACTATTTTTACATTTACATTTCATAATTAGAAAAAAAATCAAAAATGTCGTACTAATTAATTAAGTGAAAGAAATTCCTGGAAAAAAATCTTGCCTGAACAGTTAATTATAATACAAAAAAAAATCGATACAAAAAGAATAAAGCAAAAATATCATACCATAAGCTAAAACATTATTTACAACACCATGCTTTACATTTTAATCCTCCGCAATTTTACCTGCATCCCACTAATAGCTCAAATACTAACATGCAACAAATCCACATCCTTTTTTTTTGATTCCAGCATAATAAATTCCCTGAAAGCTAACCAACGCTTTTGCAGTAAAATCCGGTATGTTATTGAAGTGAAAGGTAATTAAATTTCTCAAATCGCACCCGCGCACCATCGATCGCACGGGCTTAATAAAGCAAATCAGGTAAATTAATAAATACCAGCCCGAAAAGCAGCAGCAGCGCTGCTGTTTGATAAAACAATAAAATATTTCCCATCCAAAGCTTTTTGATCCATTCACGGGAAAAAACACAACAACAAAATCAAGGCTTTACACCAGCACTGGAGCACGCTGGGCACGAGGAGTTTGTTTGTTGATCGGTAACTACGGGGCGCATCAGAATTTGTGCACACTAAATGGAATTATGATTGACTGGAAAGGGATTGTCCTCCAGGTGGTGCATTTTATTTACCACCACCGAAAGTTAATTTAATTTTCATAATCAACACTAACAAAATTTGCAACAAAAAACAAATGCTACACAAAGTGCAAACATTTCACGGCTTTCAGCTAACGATTTTTCTATTCTAAACATTTCATATCGTGGTATAGTTGTTTTGTTTTTTTAGATTGTTTTGTGTTGATTTTTCCACCCCAGTTTGGTGTGGGTGGCTGGTGGTTTGGACGTTCACTTTGTAGTGCAGTGCAGTCCGTACCATCGGTCCAGCTTATTGGGCTGGGGTGAAGTAAATCGATGCGTTCCCCAATGCAACCCCAATACGACTCGAAAAGGCACAAAATCAATGCTTCAAACACAAATCATCCCATCCGTGTGGAGTACACTTCAGCTTTTTTGCTCTCTACAGGTACACCCACCTTCCA
>STHB01000004.1:2808494-2832315 GCA_018908115.1 Anopheles rivulorum
TCCCACATCCACACAGCCCAAAACCCCACCCTGTTCTGTACAATTTTTGCTAGCGCCTTAGATGTGTATCCGTGATGTGTTGATCATGCTTGACCTTATCTCCCGTGCTCCACTCGGAAAGAGTGGCGCCCAGATGTAATGTTACTATTTGTGCAGATTGTTTATTTACTCGTGTGAGAACGTTGGAGAGCGGCAATGGGTTTTCTTTCCGTTTTTATTTGCCTCGAGCATAGCATAGTGGTTAACTAGGTTAATGCGTACTAGAACTCATCATTAGTCAGTGCATACGGGATCGTGTATTCCTTCCAACCATTTTTCCATGTCGATGTCCTGTCAAATACGCTAAACGTGATCAGTCGTAACAAAAGAATGAAGCAAACCAACCATTCGCTCTCTGCTCAATCCTGATCGGTGGCTAAAGTCTGGCCGCTCCAGGTACAGGTACACGGGCATGCGATATTATGTAAATGTTTAGAATAATGCAAAACAATGAAGGACAGAGCAGAAAGGTAGCAGTAGTAGCAGCAGCACACGAAACTGAACTAGCCCGCACTCGAACATAAAACATCAGCTGCTGCTGGTGCTACTGCTGCTGCTACGTGGTTCTGTTGTAGGTATAAGACAGTCAAACAACCAAAATGGTAGCATGAGTACGTATTTCTTAAATCAGATACTCCTGAGTGTATTTAGTGTGTGTGTGTGAGTGTAAAGAGGGCGCGGCGGTATGTTAGCTTAAAACCTTTTTGTGTCACATCCACCAAATCCGCAACCATCATGGATCATCATCCACCACACCACATAACAACGAGATTTATGAAGAACACAAGACTCAATCATCCGGCGCATAGAATAGATCGTACTGTGCGGTAAGCGGAAACAAAAATATCGATGGGTGGCACATACGCTCGCACATGCTTTGCTCCTGGAAGTTGAACAGCTGCTGAGCGATGGAGATATTTCGTTTCATTTCCCGCTGGGATGAAATCATACTATGTATGGCAGCGGTGGTAAGGCCACCGAGCAGTTTGGGCCGATAGCAGGGCAAGTCGAGCACAAAAATGAACAAACAAAACAAAAAAAAACCAACTAGAGAACACAATGAAGAAGAAGAAGAAGAAGAGGAAGAAGAAAACCTATGAAGAAAAATGATACAAAACTCTTTATATGATGACTTATACTTTTTATGATAACTATTTAAATAAACGCGTCAGCTGTAAGATGATTCCACATGGGACGAATCGAAGAAGAAGAAAAAAGCAAGACAAGAAGAAAAAGAAATCACATAAAAACACACACGTACACTAACACACCCCACAAACACATGCAAACAATCCACTCAGCGAAGGATTACGGAGCAAAGCGTAACGTAAATGAGGAAGTATAACACATGTAGCAAAACTGTACAACAGAGGATAAGCTGGCAAACTTCTAGATGCACTTTTTGTATATATCTACACACTCACCCAATACATACACACAGGCCAGCCATCCTAGCAGCATGATGATGATCAAACGCGCAGTAAGCCAACCGGGTAACCGGGTTGCCCGTAAAACCGAGATTAAACGTACCGCTGCTGGGTCGGGGAGAGAAAACACGAAACCAAATAAAAAAAAAAACGGAGCTATATACATATTCATGTATATGTCTGCTGCGTATATTTGCAAGATCTATCGTCGAAGGTGTCGAATAGTTTACTCAAAATGAACATACTGGTACCACTGATTTAAGATGCTGATCCAGATCGTAAACCATCCAGCCATCGGTGGGGGTGGTTTTTGTTTTGATAAAAGAAGAAAGAGGATGTTTTCACCCGTATCCCAGCATCCAGGTAATCGAGAGGCGACATGTATGCAACAACAACAAGAACAAAAAAAACAACCACCCTTACAAGCAGGATGGTACACTCGGTTCCGATCGATCGGTCCCGTGATCGTTCATTCAAGATATATTTCGCACACAACTAATGCACAGGTGTAGAGATTAAGTAAAACAACAAAGCAAAGAAACGAAACAAACCCAGTACACATAACATGCAAGCCATTACATGCAAGACATGCTCAAGGTAATCGGATACAACTGTTGAAGGTATATTGTATATGTAAAAGCAGAAACATAACAAGCAGCAACCACAGAAAACCTTACCAAGGGTACTTTCCCCTTCCAAGCTATTTGGATGACACTATCAACTTCAAATGCAAATCATACCGCAATGCCAAAACAAAACGCAGTGCATCAGTGAAGTAAAACATAGAGGAAGGAAAGAGAGAAAGAAAAAAAAAGGGAAAAGTTTATCTCAACATGATATAAAAGAAGAAGAAAAAAAGGAAGTAAAAAGGAGATAACTATAGTAAAATGAAAGTGAAACGGATTTAAGGCAAACATTGGTCACCGAGAGGTCGCGAATAGAGAACGAAACGCAATGCAATGGTTACACAGACCGAATGGAACCCGCTGCAAAACGCAGTAAACCACCTTGCCTGTGTAAACAGGAGAGGAACAGAAACAAACACAAACTACACTTTGTCCAGCAGATGAAATAAAGTAAATTCAATAAAAAGTAATAAAACTGATACGTTGTAAAGCCAATTTTGTGTGTTCAGGGATGCTCAACTTTACAGTTGTTTGCAGGTAAGCCTAAAAGTATGCAATCCGAACCATTTGGCTATTCTTCAAGCCGAATAATTTACTTTTTAATAATGAATTAACTCCAAATTCCGAATATAAATTTGCCATTGCTTTTGGATTGTTTTGTTTATGGGCAATGTGCAGCTTAATGCTGTACTTTAGTAATGTTTTATTCATTTCACGCACCTAAACTTTATTTTAATGTTTGTTTTTTTTTCTCCCTCATTTCACTTCCGTGCAAGGGGAACGCAAACGTTCGGAATTGAATCGCGTTCGCGGGATTTAAGTAACGCTTTTGCATGCAGCCTATCAGATGAAAATATCTCCACAATTAATTATGCAGGGGTGCCAGCCACAAGCGAGGGACGTCAGGAATCATGGCGTTGTTGGTGGAAAAGCATAAAAGCGCTCCCCTTTTTTTGGCTCCCCTGTCCGCCCCCACCTGCAGAAGATTGTGCGTCGATCAATTAGCAGAAAGACCAAAACTGCCAAAACTAATCAAACGCACGTCCACACGCACCACTTCATTTCAATCGCGCTCGGGGCCCCCAAAACCCGAAGCCCGAACCGAAGCCAAAGTCACCCATCATCACACACCGGCAATCCATTACTCATACGTCGGGTGTTTTGGGTGCCGTCAAAAAGTGGCCAAATTAGCAATTCAATTCGACTAGTTTTTGGCGCGGCACGAACTTTACCCACCACGCAAGGTGGCAAAAGGTGGCAGCCAAGTACAAAAAAAAAAACGGAATCTTCAAACTCAACTTCCGCTCCAACTGCTGCGTCAGGACCCGATGTTCCGCAGGTAAATGTTCCTCTGCCAAAAAGGGGGTTTCGCCATTAAGCACGCCCGGGTATGCGGGTGCGTGTGGTTGCGTCATTTGGCGCTCCGAAGAGCGTCAACACGCCACCCCGAAGACGGTTGAATGTGCGCCCAAAAACGGTAAGAAAATTAAAACGAATGAAACCATTCAAATCCGTACGCACCAACCCGGTTTTGGGTGTAATGTAATGCGGGCCCGTTTGCGTTGTTCCGAGCAGAATTTAAATCCCATGTGTTGCGCGCCCTGTAATGTTGGCTGGCGGTTTTCACCCTCCCCCCCCCCCCAAAACAAAACCCTATTTTCCGCCAGATGAATGATTCCGGCACGTGAGATTTAGTGCCCGGTTTGTTTGGAGAAAGGGGGAATTAATTCACCCAAAAAGCAGATATCACTCACCGACCGCCCTAGAGTGTGCGTATATGCGTGTGGCCCATTTGCTGCTGCACGTTTGCTCAACATTAGTAACCCTGCCTGGTCGACGTCGGGTTAATCGTCATTTAAGCTTAGCAGACCTTACCGTTTTGCAAACGGTACCAAAAGTTGGTGCTGCCTTTGCTGTACTGGACAGGTTGCCCCGTTTGCTTCCGATTCTTCCATCGGAACCCGGGTTCGAGTTTCTTCCCACAGTGACAGCATTAAGCAACGAGCAATTTATGAACGTTTTGACTCTTTTTTTTTAATCTCTCGTTCTCTCTCTCTCTCTCTCCCTTTGCCTTGTGCACTAGAAAAAAAGGACAAATCTTTTCTTCATTCGTTTGGTTTCCTATACTATGCCATGGCCAGTATGAAATGTGATCCATGCTACACTCGTTGGTGCTATGCTTTTTTACCAAGGGTGATAACAACCAGGCAGGAAGCAAACGCTTGCTCCAAAAACCACAATCACCTTCTGCCCGGTTGAAGTTGCATCGAGAAAAACGAAACGGAAAAAAAACAGGAATCAACCATGTACGTTCGTAGGTTGCTCTTCAACCTACCCAACCATCTCATCTGGTTCGCATTTTTTGTTTCACGTACCTTGTACCAGTCCACCGATCCAGCGACGCTTTCGTGGCGTAATTCTCATCCCTGAGCACCGAGGGGTGAAGCATACGCGTCGCATCGTAAAGACTGTCACATTTCAGCAAATTATTTAAGAGATTACCGTTCTTTATAATGCGGCTGGGCGCTTTATATCGCACGAGCGTGGGCGGTTTTTGGCGCCGTTTTGCACACCATACCCACGGCATGCTCACCCGGATGTACTTTTTTTTTTGCCTTTACTTACTAGTGCGTATATGTATCGCACGGAAGGAACACGTTCGGTTGCCCTTTACCCAAGGACTTACACATTATTATGGATTATGCTATAATGGCGTACATACACACACACACACACGACCCGTGGTAGGCGTTGTGTGTCGATGTATGGCGTATAATTTTTTTTCGGCTTTGCTTATTGTCCCGACTTTTTTGTATTGAAATTTTTATAAACCACTGTTTTGTCGCAGAACAGTGGGCTGGCTTGGCACTGCTGGTAATCTACGACTGATAGATGAGTGCTTCCGCCTGCACTCGTTTCCATAAGCGGGAGTGAAATTGAAAAAGGTGAAAGCCTAGCCTAAAGAGCTTACGGGTGTGCGATTGTGTGTTGTCATTCATTTTGATATTCCAACTGTAAACGTTGTGTGTCTAGCTAATCTTGGCGTAAGGTTAATCCGCTGTGCTTGTGAAACATATGAAAAGACATTTGTTTGTAATACGGCATACATTTGGGCGCTACTTTCGTTAATTGTCTGCAAACCGGCCAGCCAGCGTATTTTAGCGCATTTGTTTCGTTAGCTTTTCGTGTTTTTGGTTGGAAAATCGATTTAAGCTTGACGAAGTAATATAAAAAACAACAAAAAAATGCTGTTTCATACCCTAGACACTCAAAGAAATTCATTAATCGGAGCATTTCAACACATCATTATGTACGCCAAAAGGTATGCAATTTGCATTACAAAATTTACTATTCGATTTAAAACTATCAAACTGAAAAATGGAGACGACAATCTTAAAGGATTCTTTACTGAAAGAAATATGTTTCGACTTGATCTTATTATTTTCAGAGACTACAGGCATATAAGGATTCTTACTGCTAAGAAATGACTGCTTCAAACCGTGTAATATTACATCTTCTCATCCGTTCTTGCATTACACTTAATTGCTTTGCAACCCTTTCCCAGTCACTTTTCCACGCCGTCACGGACACCAACTCGTAACTTTTGTCTTACGAAAACTATACTTATTTTCCTCCTGTTGCTGTTGGTGCCCCATATAACCTACAGGCATGGTATAATGACGTAAACCCAACCGAGCTAATCTCTCCATTTCATCGAAATTCAAATTGATCTCACCGGACCGTACTTCCGTGAGGTATTGGGACCGCTTCGAGAGTGTGACTTCCGGTTGAAACGTTTCGTTCTGCTATGCCACCTGGACAAAAACTCGGATCCGGAGCTCATGCCAGGTTTGCTACCAAACAGGCACCAACAACGCACCAGCTTTCATGGAGCAAATGAAAAATTAAGCACTAATAAAAACCAAGCGCACCTCAATGCGGCCGTCCGGCACGTAAAATGGTAAGATCTGTTCAGCCGTCGGTGCGGCTGTACTCGAGCGCGTTTCATCTCGAGAATTTATGATCCCTTTTGCCCCGTAACCACCCTCCGGGGTTCCTGCTGCCGACGCACGCTAAGAAGCCTACTACGAGTGTCCAGGGACACTTTCGCGGGCGCCCGTGTTCTAGAGCGCTGCTGCACAAAGTACGACGGAATAAAATAAAGCTCCCCATTCGCTGAACAGCGAATTGTGTAGCGCTTCCCCCCATTTCCGATGCCACTAGCAGAAAGTCGACCGGATCAAGGTAAGGGTCTGGGACAGACGACGACAACAACGACGACGACCGTAGCGAAACCACTTAGAGCCCATCTTACGCCGGCTCTTAGTGCCCTCCCGTGAAAGAAACCCATGGAACCGTATGGAATCTTTCGCAGGCACGCAACGCCAACAAAAAGCCCACCGGAAGCCGGATCCGTGCCGACCGTTGGCGAGGCGAGAGGGAAAATCTTTCAACTTGCGGTGGAACGTTGGGATGGTTGGGGGTGGGCGCTTACGGTGGTGCGAGTGAAAGTACCCGCCCGACAGGCACGTAAGCTTGATGGGAAAGCGGATCATAAATGAAAATAGCACGTTGCTGACGCATTGGCTCCCCGGTCCGGAATTTATGTCCACCGAGTTAATTGTGTTCTTGTGATTGAGAGGACACCAAAGTGGCATTCTTCTTCCTTTCCCGCACACTCACACACACACACACACACACACGCGTGTGCGGAACGGCCGTACATATGCACATGCACACCACAAAATGGAGCGAAGACCGCCGCACTGGGGCCGAATGGTTGGCGAATGCTTCATAGCTTCACTTGGCTTGGCTTGCGGTTCGTTCGAGGGTCAGTAGCGTATGACACGACCTCACGGTTGCGGCCACAGTTGATGGCGTATCCGTTCCCGTTCCGTATGGTTGACGGACGGTTTTTGATGTGCATGCTTCCATCCATCGGTGACCGGTGACGCCGGATGACGATACCGGGGCGCATTTGGTCGCTTCTGTTTGGAGGTCATTTCCTTCCAATTCTCCTCTATACCCCTGCCCCCTCCCCTGAACCCACTTTCTCTTCCTATCACACACATACACCGATATGCCGTCATCCGCAAGAACAGTGAACGCACCAGCAGCCCGGCATTTGTTGGCATCCAATTTTGGCTCAGCGAACTTTGATGAAGCTGCCCTTATGCCCGCACCAAACCGGTCTCAAGTGACGGATTTGAGGTCAGGATGGTGCCGCATGAACAATCGGATGCTGCATCGCATGGTACGTCCGATCGACAGATGTAGTGCCGTTGAATGTTTGGAGCTTCCTTTTGGAAAGGTTTGTGTGAAGAAACAACACCCGCGTGTGATTGTTGATCAGTAATTTTGGTTCTTGATATTTTAATTTTAATCCAACGCTTAGTAATTACACTTTGTTAAAGCTTTTAGTTGTATGGTTCTTACTAACAACTAAAGTGTTAACAATGTCCTTTAATGGTGACTTGTTTATAACCAACAAAATCCAAGATATTTTCTATGGCATCTCTAGAAGATGGGTAAAGTATGTGCTTATTTCCAGAACAACTAAAATGCATACACACCTGTGGAAGTTATCGGTACGAATAAATTCATTGAAGGGACTACTTAGTAATTGCTTAATCGTAATTAGTGAAATAAGGTCACAAACTCCTTCCACTTAAATTATCGTTTAAGTAAGTATATTCTTCCACGTTGATACATATTTAGCAGCACTAATAGGAATTATGTGTTGTATTATGGATCATTTCTGAGGAAAATTATACACATTTAAGAAATTCATTGGTAATTCAGTTGCAAAATTAATCATAGGAACAACACTGTTCATGTTTGGTAAGTAATCCTTAATTTAAATCCATAACTAAAGACTTGTTTACATTTTAATCATATTCAATAATTAGACTTAAACATATAATACTATACACAGTGACATTTTTAATATTTTTATATGAAACTTTTAAGGTAATGCTAATACTTTATTCTGATATTTAATCACTTCTGGGAGATTCTACATTGTTTCTTTGAATTGTATTATCAACTCTTCAAGGTCTGTTGAGATAATATTGAGAGCAATAAATAAGACTAATCAAAATAAGTAAAACTGGACTTGCACAACTAGGGTAGTAATTAATGAACACACAAACAACAATTTATAGTTTTCCCTAACCATTTAATCAATATCCCCCAAAAAAACAACAACCAAACAAAGGCGCAAACGTAAGCTAATCGTCTGTTCCGCTGTTGCTGCCCAAAAACAAACCACACGACCACTTCATTATTCAACGTCCGCGCTGTACACCTTTTTGACTCCAGCAAAAAATAGTCACTTTCAAGCTTCTTACGGAGCTTTTTCAAGAAGAAAGAACAAAAAAAAAAAACATCCTTCCAACCAAAAAAGTCTCTCGGTCTAGCGCTGGCACAAGCACGGGCCCGAAGAACAAAGAACCCACACCCCGTCCGGTTGCCCGGTTGTTTAACAAGCTATGCCACCACAAAAACCGTAAGCCGGGCGCACATGGCGTGGGGCCGTATTGCACAATCCGACATCCATCGTCCGCACGTCTTAAGTGACCAAGAAAACCACCGAGATGCAAATCATTCTGTGCAGCCGTGCCCAGGCGTAAGGCATCCCGTGGCCCCATCGCCGGAATTCCTTAAGAAACCCGCGTGTGTGTGGATGTGTGGCAAACACATCGTGCTACGGCGGCTACTGCTCAGCAGGGAGAAATTGAATATCTTATAACATTAGCATATGCTTATGTGTGAGCCGTGCGGCTCGCCAGCCACTCGAAATACGTCCCAGTTGCATGTTTACGGTACTGGGATCTGGCGAAGGTATCGTTCGCCCACTAACCCAAACTCGATCGTTTTATCGTGTGTGTGTGTGTGTTTGGTGGGAAGGGTTGGTTGAACGTACCAGGATAAGAAGAAAAAAAAACTAAAAGAACGAACACAGCCACATACACACGATTACAACCAACCAAAAACCGCCGTACGGAGCAAAACTTTATCCGGACGCACTTTTCTGTTCTTGCTTCTTCAGCCTTTTGTTGTTGTACGAACCTCGATTGAAATGGTTGAGCATACTCGGGATGCACTTCTACTGCTGCTACCTTGCTATGTGAATTCCGACAGCAAATATCTGCTTATCATTCGGCTCATTCACACGCCCTCCCTCCCACACACGTGTTCATGCTAAACTTTTGTGGCGTGCAGGTGTGTGTGTGTGTGTGTGTGTTTGTAGGGATATTTGCTCATCGAAAGCGATCCTCTTTCCACCCATCCCCGAACAGTCCCGGGATCAATGAGGGATGAAGATATGGCCATAAAATTTAACATAATTTGAAGCGTTTTACCTATGCTGACGCTTCAGCAAAGCTCGTACAACCTTCGAACCGTTTCGCGGGCGGTCCTTGCGCGCTGGGCACCGTGGCGTTGGCTTTGGTCTGAGCAAATGCTCATAAATAGTACCGTTCCCGATGGTGCCATTGTTTTGCTGGTGCCAGCGCAACCAAGAACTTCCAATGGACGAACACACATCACACATCCTTGCCATGCACACATTTTCACTGTTCACTGTTATCGGCGCCAAACTTCAATCCACTGCTCTGTGGGGTGTCGTTTCTTTTCTTTTCGCGCTTGTGTTACCTTTCTTACCACCCACCCAAAAACAACGTTATGCATTGTACATTATCGGAGTTTGTAAACCAACCAAAAACAAAAAAAGCCACGATCGCACACCACAGAAGAAAAGCACCGCGCGTGTGTGTGTGGAAGGACGATACTTTTCTCACGACGATTCGTGCCGGCGACTGGTATCGTGCCGTTCCGCTCGGTTTACCACCCACAACCATCAGCTAGCGCGCTCGCGGATCGGTTGATGATGTTATGAAATGTTTCACGCTTTCGCGCCACAGGGTACGTGGTACGGTGCGACGATGAAATGTTGAATATTTCTACGAAAACAACATTTTACCCCCGGTATGATGATACCCGTGCCCCGCTGGATCAATGCAAGACACACGCGCCCAAAATTTCGACAGGTTTTTGCGAGACGGATGCTGGTATTCTTTCGGTGCTTCCCTTAGAAGCTGCTAAGAGAGCGCACTCTTATCGGAGTTGCTCGTTGTTTTCTCGCGTTCGTTTCCATCGATACCCCGCTTTTCCACCGTTGGAGATGGATTGTTGTCTTTGACGGCATATCAATTTCGGCAAAACGCAGCAGGCGACGATGGATGGATGGATGGATGGATGAGCTGCGCTATGATGAAAGCACTTTTGATGTGGTTGGTTCGTGATGTTACTAAGATGTTCGTTTTTTTTTGTTTATTTTGTGCGGCAACAAATGCATTCCATCTGCAGCGCTTGGCTTACTGGCTGGCTCTGTGTACACCACAAATGGAACTACTCTATCAACTATGAAACTATGAAACTATGTGGGTAAGTGAAACATGTTACAGGCGACTGCAAATATACTGCACGGCGGTAACAATGTTTACGGTTGCGTTCGATGTTCGTTTCAAGCGTTGCACTGTAAAAGGGACAAAAGTCATCTATTGCACTAAAAGGATTTACACCATTGTCTGAACGCACCGCCAAGCTGCCAAATTGAATAGTGTTTTCCCTTTTGTTTGTGCTCCAAATCAAGTAAATAGAAGTATGTCGGAACATCATAAGGCTAAAGAACAAAATCTCTTTTATATCTATTTTTTTGAATCACATTTTGTTTCAAAAAACGTTGAAAGATCAAAGAAAACAATAAATTCCTATGATAGAAAGTCCAAAGGTTGATAAAGTATCTAAAATTGAACAATAACAACAGAAAAACTAAACTAAAATATGAAACGCCTAAATGTATGTAATTTGAATGTAAATAGCACTCAGCAATATTATTTAATGTTGTTTGGTCCAAAGTAACAGAATTTCAGTAAAAGACCAAACTATTCAGGCATTGAAGATCGTAAATTTTTGTGAAAAACAGGGCCAAACACGCCATAATAATAATTTGCTTTGCAAAATAGCTACCTAGCTTCTATATTACACTTCTTTTGCACAATAATTCTTAGCGAACAACAACTGCATCTAATTATACAATATGTACCACAGTGGAATAAATGTATTCATTACAGAAATCAAAATCGAGTTTTATCTTAAAGTATAACTGAATTAACTATTTCCAGCGAAGAATAGGTATTCTTTAGTTTATCAATATTATTTCTTCACTTCCTGCAGCTTATCATTGTTGGTGCATTCATGCCGCATGCGTATGGTGTGATAAACTGAAGGACACCATACTAGACGCCAGAACAGAAATAGAGCGGCACAAACTGAAACCTGCAGGAATTAGACACCATCAACCCTGACCCCTGATCACCCACCGTACCCGTCACCGGTGAGCGTGGAATTCAAATATGTAATGGCACGCTCTCATATTCATATGCACTCATGTATAGATATTGCCGATGTTCAAATATAAATAGATTATTACTCTCGTCGCACTGTGGCGCACCATCCTACCTTAGCCCACCCTTCCCCCAACCCCGGTTGCGTCAAAGCATGTTTGAACAGTAGAGTGAACTTTAACGATGCTGCAGACGCCTTTGCCTTCGGACACAAAGCGCTGGCGGATCCATTCCACTATCCATTCCACGCCCATACTCGCCCCCTCGAAAACGAGACACGAGTGAAGAAGCAAGACGCCCAGAGTGCGAGAGTGTGTGTGTGTGTGTGTGTGTGCAGTCATGTGGACATTTTTCCTGAGGAAACGCTCGTCCTGGTAAGGAATTTACCTTCCACCAGCGGGACCATCACTGGCAAAACGTTGAACCGGTTGCGTAGAAATGATGATACGATGAAATGGTGCAGAAATTGCATCGGATGCCTTTCGTCCGGTTGGACCGGAGGGGTGAGGAGGTTGGAAAAGCAAAAAGATAACATGTAGGAAGGGGCAAGAGAGGGTAGAAATGGGGAAAAGAAATTCCGAAAGCTGGTTCCTGCCCCGAAAAAGGAAACCGACGACTCCAGCACTGAAGCGTGTTTGGGGTGAACTTGTTGAAGATAATACTTCGATCGAACACAGCCATCGAACCGAAGACGGTGGACGAGGTCGCATCCCGGGACGATAGTGTTGCTGTATGGGATGAAAGGGCTTTTAAAATATTCATACAAATCTCCGGGAATCATAGTTTGTGCAGCACTGTCCGAAATATCGTGCAACGTGCATGGCCACTCGACCTTACCTTAAACGTTGTGTGACGCTTATTTTCTCTCGCTTTCTTTCCAACTCCAGCTGCCGGGGTGCACTTGACTAGATTCATCCAGCATTATGTTACGTACTACAAATCGGATATGGTTCCAAATGTTGCAGCTCACCGTTTGCCTGCACGTACCAGCTAAGCTTGGTGTGAGATTTCTTTTGCTCGCATTGAAAATCTCGCACAAAGATGCGACATCAAGCGTATTCCCTGGAAGTGGAAACAATTTACATCGAGTGATGGGTACACATTCTTCCATTCCCGAGGCGCATCCCGTTCCATTTTTTTCGTGATAAATCTGAAAATACTTTATTCCAACGATGGCAGCACTGTCCATCCGATGGATGCTGGCAACATAATACGGTTTGAAAATTAACTTGCACGCTACATTTGCTCAGCGTTCGCAGCGCCACGAAACGTGGACTTGAGTCAAACCGCTACTACTCCATCTTTCGTTAATCATCCAACAGAATCCACCCTAATCCGTTCTATTTGAGCTAAAAGTCCATCAACGTGAAACCGCGTCCACATTGCGTTCTGCTGCGGTGCAGCTGCATCTGCATCAGTGCGCCGAGTGCACGCTTGTCCTTGCCATACACACACACACACACACACATGGACAAGTTTTAATAAATTCACCCAGCATCTTCCGGCACCGTGCCTGTGTGTCCCGGGCCCGCATATGACTGACGATGATGGACCTAGCCGTGCCAGTCACTTTGCCCACACCCGCAAACCGTACCCCAAAACCAAAGTTCAAACGAAAGGCGGGACGCTCTACGCTGGAAGTTGACGTTCCAGATGTGTGCGGCGTG
Source organism: Anopheles rivulorum (assembly GCA_018908115.1). Classification (NCBI taxonomy): domain Eukaryota; kingdom Metazoa; phylum Arthropoda; class Insecta; order Diptera; family Culicidae; genus Anopheles; species Anopheles rivulorum. Next base: position 2,821,664 of record STHB01000004.1, read on the forward strand.
CTTCCGATCCGGACGCGGTGACACTAACAAGAAAATGGCTCCGATCGCTCGGAGGGCTTTCGGGTGTGGAGATACTCATCCTTCCACTCCCAACCCCAAAAACGGTCTGACAGCGACCGTCACAGGACTCTGCGAGGAGATCAGGCGAAAGACGACATGACTGACACTGCGGGCACTGACGACGATCGCATACGTATTGTGCTTGTTGCAAAAACCGGACGGTTTTGCCGCTGATGTGCAGTGAGTGTACGCGATGGTACGCGATGAATAATGTTAGGAAATTATGATTAACTGCATACTGTGTGTGTGTGTGTGGGCGCGCATGCATCTCTGCTTCCCTGCTGTCGCGCTTGTGCATCAAAATCCTCCTTTATGCTTCAAATTCACCTATCCTTCCCCGCGTTGGTGTTTGGACAAGCTCAGACCAGCGATATTTGTTTGCGCTTTTGCGAACGTTGTAAAGTCGCCTCGGTAACCACCTCGGCCATGGTAAGCATCATGCTGTACAGAATGGCGCACGTTTGTGTGTGTGTGTTTATTTTTTCCCGCTTTCCCTGGGCGGTGGGTTATTCCACGCTTCCACGCCAAAAACCACTTTTCCAACTCCAACAATGCAATGCACTCACGTGGCTTCACCATTCCAAGCAGCAGAAGCAGCAAAAAAAAAAAACAAAACCTGGGGCATATCGTTCACATCCGATGCTCTTGTGCACAGCGCTTGCACACCAACCTCCCACAACGGGACAAACACCGAACGCCCGGCACTGAATGTCCTTTGTAATGATGAATAAATTATAGCGCATTACAAACGGCGTAAAACTGTACGGGTTCTGCAAGAACTGGCACAGGGTGGTAATGAATGAAGGGAGTAGGGAGTGAGGAATGGACGAGGAAGAAGGGGGGAAAAATAACCGTGTATCCCATCACCACAGTGCCACAATGTCCCCACCCCCACCCAGTGCGGGTGTCGCTAGGGTCAGTGAAATGACCGAGGGTGACATTTTCCGGTTCCGTTTAGCTAACTGTGAACCCGTTGGATGACGCAGGGTCGGTTGGACGTCATTATGCGAACCGTTGACTGCATGGCCATTTTGGAAAAAAGGGAGGGGGAGGACGAACCGATGGTCGTAAGAAACGGGTGGGAGTGTTACTTTGAAAACTTACCTCGGGCCGGATGAATGACGAATGTCCGAGCGCTGAGTACCGTGTTTGCACGCGCCGGTGGCATATGTTTCGAGACGATGAAAAGGGAAAACGGTGCAATCAGCGAAAAATTTCCCGAAAGGCTTTAAGAAATGGAGGGTGTCTACGAGGGTGCGACATGCTGGACAAGAATGATAAGTTGTTGTCAGAAGCTCATAACTGAGTATATTTGTACATCGAATTAGACAACCTGTTAAGTTGCTTCAAAACTCGCCCGAATGTATGCAATCTGCGAAGCAAAATGGACTAAAACTACTTACGTGCAATAAATGTAATTTAATACATTACCATCAATCCAATACAAGCTACTTATCAAGCAAGCGCTTGACATTTTTGCCATCCCACAGCACCTTCCCACGCACAAAGCGCCGCCCATCGCTACCCACCCAAACCGACCGGAGTGTGCTGAGGTGGTCGGTTTTGTCGCGCGTTTGTCTCCACCTCGGCTCGTTTGGCGTTTGCGTGTATCGGAGCATCAGCTCCATCACTCCATCAAAACCTTGTATGTGTTGTGGGCACCGTGTTGCAGGGGCAGGTTTTGCGGTCGTCTGCTGTCGCTTTTTGATAAGAATGATTAAATAACGGTAATGATAATGCTAATATTGCATGCCTCCATCACATTTGCTTACGGCTCTGCTGCTGTTGCTTCAGCTGCTGCTCCCTGTCAACCGAACCACTGGGAAAGTCCCGAAGTCATCCCTTTTCCGCCCATTCGAGGGCGTGTAATGGAGGATCCACCACCCCCCTTTTTGGTGAGGCGTATGTTTGCCCGGGTTCGGCATATTAACGCTAATGGGACGATTCGTGTTTCAGTCAATACTATCAAGGTAATGGTGAAACGGTACGATGCGTTTATATATGCTTTGCTCCTTTCGATAGCAATCGAGGTGTGAAAAGAGAGCAAGCAGTGGGTAATTGTTTGTTTAATTTGTTAAACTGCATTACTTAGTATGATTGTAACTGCCGGTTGGCACATAAAAATAGAAGTTTGCCGTTAAGCTTTAAATAGTTATCAACTGTCATATGTTGACGTTCGACGTTTGAATAGTTGACGTTTGTTCAAAAAGGTAAACAAATTTCAAAAATGTAAACAAACGTTCTAGCAAGCTGGTGAATCAACTTTATCTTCTATGCCTACTTCGTTATGTGTCTACCATGTGACAAAATATCATGTAGCAATGGAAATTTTTCTCCTTAGTGAAAGTATATCAATGGAAAACCGCAGCCACAGTAAAAGCTTAATTTTGCAGTTCATAAATGTGGCCCCTTTTTGTCCTTTTGACATTAACATAAAAAGTATCTCACATCTGACGAGCTTCAGTTACATTTGTGTTTAACTTAAAAGTCTATAAATTGCTAGTATTGCCCACATTAATCTTGCGCAAATGATCGCTGGACAAACGCTGCAATGAGACAGTGCTGTCCGATACCTTTTAACGAACCGATAGTGCAATTTATTTTCCGTTACCCTACACCTGCCCATCCCACCAACTGTACAGCCCGCTGCAGCCCCAAAACCCCATCACCGGTTGTGAAGATGTTTCAGCTCACAGTAGCGGGCGATTTTGCAGGCTCAAATTGAATTTTATTTTAATTAAAATCTCAGACAACAGCCAATTAAAATTCAATTATTTCTGAAAGATAGGATTTTGTGAATACCTTTCATTGCCACCACCACCACCACTACCACTTCCTTCGGAGTCTAACCTTCGTACGGTAGGAGTGTCGAGTGCAGCAGCAGCTGCAGTGTCGAAGGTTTTGGAAAAGGAACAGCCAGCAGCCGGTGTGGTTCCACTTTGCTTTGATAGGAAACGCTCTACCTTGCGCTCGGGTATTGCGACCATCTCGGGTGCACATTTCCGTCCACATTTGCTGCATGTCATTCGAGCTGCAATGAGCCTTCCCCCTCATTCCGGGCCATCTTTGGCCATCTTTTCTAGCTCACCGACCGTTCAATTCTTTCCGTTTTTCTGCCTCGTGCCACGTGCACAGTGTCCGGAGCGCATCAGCTCGTTTAGATTATTGCCACTGCTTTCGAGTGTCACAAAGCTTTCAAATCGCTGCCGATGGGTTCTAGCCCTTCGCACTGGTTTCCTGTGCCCGCATCTGTGTCTCGGTACTCGGGCTTCTCCAAACCGGATTTACCATCGGGCCTACCGTCTTGTATGGCTTACAATTTAGGTATCTCACTCCCGCGAACGAAAGCATCCACCAAACGATCCTTTCCCAACTTTCCGGTGCTCTTAAAATGAAAATTAAATTTATTTTAGGTTTCCATTTTGTCCCATCTCATCCAACCGGTAGTCCCATCGCTGGCGAAAACTATAAAATTGAAAGAAGAAAAAAAATACGGAATCATCCCATCTTCTCGCACATGAGAATAAACGGCGGTCGGCTTTTATTGAAACTTGCCAGCAAAACGACGATCACGACCATCCGCGAGTGGTTGAGCGGGGAATGGCAAACGAATTCTCATCATCACCCAAGTGGAATAGGCTCCCTGGTTTCTTCAAACATGGATGAGGGGAGAAAAAAACAACACCAACGCCTACTCAACATTCGCAATCTCAGTAGGCAATCGCGTAACATGGCGACCGTAATAGTTGGAGTTCCGTTGGGAGAAATTCAAGTGAGCTTTCAATTTTCATCAATTTATGAAAGAGAAAAGCTTGACATAGCATTTATTTGGCGGAGTAGAAAACTACGAAGTTCCTACACAGATGTAATTGCAAGGGAAAACCTCAACGGAATTATTTATTCATAATAATTACAACGAAATAAAGAAATTGGTAACAAAAGGTACATTTTATTGACATTAAAAACATATGATTGCATCCCAGTAAAATGGTTTTGAGTAGTTGAACATATTTACATTTTGTTCTTCTTTCATTAGTATTATTACATAAATTTAAAGCAAAATTAATTATTCATCAACAAACCCACCTTCGCACGCAAAGACAAAGTACTATGCAAGTGTCTGTAAATAACCTAATCAAAATTATACCTTCACTACGTTAAAGAAATTACTGCTTACTGACACTTTTGCAGCATTCGTGTTTTTTTTGCCCTGTGTTTTTCGTTCGTTTCTCCACTTTGCTTAAAGTTAATTATTAGTTTCACCCATTTCGGGCCTTCATCTGTGAGCATCGCCTGCTAATCACGCTCTGCAACAAGTTCCAGCCATGGACACCAACCCAGCTACCGTCGCCACCTGTCAACAGCAGCAGTGCTCCTGCGCTCAGTTTAAACATGTGCAACATATTCTGTTGCCCGTGCCATTAGCCGTGCCTTCCATCGACCGACAGCTTCAGAAAGTTTCGATGCGCGCGCCCAACACATGCCGACGTGGGAAGGGGCCGTTTGCTATCCATTTGCACAGGTGCTTTACTGGGGTGCAACCGTAGAGGTACAACACTTTTAGCCGGCACATGTACGTGTGTGTGTGTGTTGATTGGATAACTCAATTTAGCGTGGAGGTAAAATTTTGCCTCGTCTTAAAATGTTCAATTTACCGTGTACCGTGGCGACGGCCTCGAATGCATTTCGCATCCTTTCGTTATCACACACCACTACGAATGGTGCTCGGTATTTGCTTGTGTGCGTGTGTATGTGGAGCAAGTTTTCTGCCTGTGTCGAACCAAACCAGACCGGTGTTAGTCAAGCTTGTGGAAGTGTTTTTCCGATGCTTATTTCAACGTTTCAACGTGGCAAAGTATGCCGTTCTTTCGCTCACCTGCACCCGGCCCATGTTGCTGCGAGTAAGGCCTGAAGGAGGCCACTCGCGCCGTATCGGGGAAAACCGCCAAAAACCTATGCCCACGCTACGCGTACGCCTAGTGACGTGAGGAGATGAAATCCATAATTTATGCTTTCATTACCCCCATAACTAATGCAAATCCCGTGTAACGATGAGACGGAGAAAACTCGGGAGTATCTTTAACTGTATTTTCGCCATATTTTAGCACGTAATAAGTTTACCGTTTCATGGTGGGCACAGCGATTTTCGACCAGCGGCAGAACTCCCGGCGTCGATGGAACTCGGGCGGAAGCTTTCAACGGATATATCGGATGCTGGAAATGTGTGTGTGCTTTTTTCTCGTTTTGGTATCTCTCCCATATAAAGATCATTGTGTGTGTGTGGGTGTTGAAGTATGGAGCAAGAGATGCCGCTATCCGCCAGCGAAGACAGTAGCCGAATTCGAAAATCCGACACGGGATTCACCTTTCCCGGGTGAAATCCGAGGCACCGACCGACCGGATACACCAGGGGGTGTATGGTTTTATCGAGGCCGTTGGTGGTGAATGGTTTCCGCGAGCACTACCGCCACAGACCGATGCACTAGGTGTCTGTATGGTTTGGGGTGTACCGGGTTTTCAAATAATCTCGCGGTTTTCATGCATGCATTACAGTTTGGCGAAGCGTACAGTGGCATCAAGGCTGGAGGCGACTAGTTTCGTGCTACAGCGAGTAACCTTTCCATGGCACGTGATTGACGAACTTTTTTCCTTTTTTTTTTGTAGTTGCCTCTTTGTCTAGTTTCGTGCACGATCCACTGCATATCGCTACGGTTACGTTTCTGCAAAATTCATCCAAATGAACAAGTTTAGTAACTGATAGTAGCTAACTTTCTTTTCTAAACCTCCGGGCTTTTCACGTGCTTGGCGCGGTGAAGTGGCATCGCGTACCGCATCCATCATTGGCACTTTTCATCGCAAAGGAGGCAAAACTTTCCTCCGTGTGCACTCGCCAGTCGACATCATCCTCCTCAGCGTAAGGTCAGCCGGAGGAGCGTTTTTGTTTCTTTAGCATGGAAGCTATCAATGGAGACGCCTGGTAGCTTGTACTCATTTTCAAAGCATTGTGCAAAAAAAAGGTTTTTCTGTTTAAAAAAAAAGTCTTCTACAACATAATTAAGCATGTAACACTTTGCTCTTTAAGTGTCCACCCCATCCCCTTTTTCCCACGTTCGGTTGGATAGATTTAATGTTTTAATTTGCAACTAACTAACCCCATAGCTACTAAGCCCCGAACCGGACGAACTTTCATCGACATCAAGATACGGGCTGCTTCGCTTAATTTGGCTAAACTGATAACAGATTCTTACCAACAACAGCGCAACAAAAAAAAAACCAAAAACAGACACCGGTACGGTGCAAACAGATTGACTGCATTTGCACGACTTCACCAACAGTGCAATTCAATTTCGAAAGCAGATAAAACAATTTCACCATTTAAGTCGAACTTTTCATCTTCGGATCTGCAAACCGGGTTTCGGGTTGTGCCGGATTGCATTCGGAAAAGTCTTGCACCAGCCAACCGAGTAAAAGCTACGGCTCCCGCACAGCACCAAACTCACCCCACACAGTTGTGCCCGGACGGTGCAAAAGGGCACAATAATTCTAACAAATATTCTGCCCCGTAATGAACCCACCTAAATTGCATTATCCTGCGAGAGAGAAAGAAAAAACCCCCCTCCGAACAGTGCCATTGCCAAACCAAGTGAGCAGCAGTAACGTCGTGCAGCAAAATTTACTGTCGCTTTCGTCTCTCGTACTGTGTGCTGATGGTAAAACATTCCGCATATCAAAGATGAGAAGTTTTTACCAAATTAATTCCATTAGCAAAAGTGATGCAGCAGGATGCTGATGAACGTACCGTGACGCCGACTGTACGGAATGGGAACACACTTGGCTGTGCGTGTGTCAGCAGCAGCAGTAGCAGCAGCACCAGCAGCTACAAAATCACTTCACATCGGTTGACTGCTTCCATTGTTTTCCTCCAGTTTCGCTTGGCGCAGGTTGTTGATTTGGCACCGATGCTGATTTCTTGCACTGCATGCATTGTTGTGCGTGTGAATGAGTCTGGTTTTGGATGACACCAGACGGGCTAGGACGGGACGATATCTTACCATTCGTTGGCGACATGTATCCACTATCAAATTTGTCATTGGCAAAAAGCATCAACCCAATCAGAACAAATGAAAGCCATCGTGGGAGTGGGTGCAATTTTACTATTTGGTAATGCAACAGCGTGTTGTTTAGTTTTCGAAAACCTTGTACCATTTGTTCAGCCATTTTCCAAACAACAAGATAAACAACCATGAACACAATTGAATTGATTTGATGAAGCGTTTGCTGGGAGGTGGTATAACTGGTAAAACTTTCCACAAGCACTGCCAGTCCAATCGCCAGTGACCTGAAATGACAACCCAACGAGGGTTTAATTAGAGATAAAGTGCGAAACTGTTGATTTATATCCGCTTGTTGTGGTTTGTGTTGCAATAAAGAAGCCATTTTTCTTCATCACAAGCGCTTCTTTACTGTTTCTACTTCATTCTATTCGAACGCACACATTGAAGTCAACGAACCTGGTTTTGGGATAAAAGTTTTGCAACCAAAAACAAAAAAAAAAACACAAACCATTCCTTTTCCACCATCTTTATCATGATCATCGTCATCCACGCGCTATCGCGAATCTTTTGCCGTTTTTGCCGAACTTTTCTGCTGAGATATTCTAAATCATTCCTAGACCGGGAGACCCTTTTATCCCGCAAAACCGTGTCTTGCGAAACAATCTGTTCCTTCGCTTTGCTTTCGAGCACACAGTGTTGCTACGAAACAAATATTAATTTTTACGCATCTCCTGCGCACTCAAACCTTCAACAAAAACGGTAAAAAAAGGTAGGGAAACAAAACATTTTACAAATCTCTAAGCTTTGCCTTGCAACGTTCTTCTTGGTTGGTTGCGCATCGTAAAAATGGGAGCAAAACGCGAAACTTTTCCCTCTCATTTTTTTTGTCTACTATTCATTCACTGCACTGGAAGCTTCAAGCTTCAACCGACATTGCTCATAACTGGTTTGAGATCGGAAACGACCTTTTGACACGAGCAAAGTTCCCAGACAGCGACAGCGGTTCCGTTCGCGGTCGCACATCACCCAGAAAAAAAGTGCGCTTTATTTTTGTCCTGACCCGCACCACAGCAAACAATGGTGCGTGAGCACGAAGGAGCGGAACAACACACGCCAGAAGAACCGAACGCCAAAGCAACTTTTAAATCGCTCGGGAAATCGCAAACATGAGCCTGCCAAATGGTAGGATTATGGCTAAACTCTCCACACCCAGGCCTATCAAGGCAGATTGAAGATAGGCTGCATCACAGCTGACATCGGGGAGCTTTTCTTAGCGTCTTAGCCGCGGCAAAACCACCGGAATGGTTCCGCGTTTCTTGATTTCTTTGCTCCGAAAACCTGCCAAAGATCCAGTGCCGATGATTAATGTAGCTTCCCTGCGGTAGACTTCACCATCGTTCCAAGGTACAGTGCGATGAGCGCGATGAGATTCACATCTTGTTTTATGTGAATTTTTCCGCCAGAATAAAAAAAATGGGAAAGCCTTTTGTTATGCATTAACTGGGGAATGGGGACAAAATAACTCGGTTAATTTGCAGTTCATACTGAAGTGTCATAAATCATTAGGGGAAAAACGCACTAAGAAACGTTTTTCACTCTAATTGAACGAACTAACCACCAATAATGACTACAAAAACATTATTTTTCTTGATTTCATTAAATCATAATTATTTTTGGCCAATAAAATTGTTAATTTCAAAATAATTTCCTTAAAGTAGCAAATCTTGTTGATGAAACACATGTTTAATTTTGAAAAGTTGTGTCACAAATGCTTCATTTTTTCAATATTATAATTCTTATTCTTGGGGAGACCCGGTGGTGTATTTGGCAACGGCGCCAGTTCCTAACACGACTGGACCGGGTTCAAATCCCATTCGGACCGTCCCCCCGTAGCACGGTCTGACTAGCCTGCTACGTGGTAAAATTAGTCTAATACGGCCAGGCCGTTCTAACAAAAAAAAACTCTTATTCTTCTCAAAAGTATTCTATGTCGCCGTTTATGTGAATGTCTACTGAAAAATTGATCTTTTTCGATTCAAGCAATTAATCAACCCAGTCAAATCGTTCGCGGTCACTTGAAAGCAACTTCATTCTGATGCAAATAACTCATATTTAGCTGTACAACATGAATTCCTTCATTGCTCATCGGTGTCTCTTCTAAGACCATATTTACGACTCTCGCAGTTAAGTAATCCCAACGACTTGCTCAAAAATTTACGAATGTTGATGGAGTTCTACCATTTTGTAACACTTTCGGAGACTATTGAGCTTTAAGTATAAACTTTCAACGTTTTTTCTGATAATTCTCATTACGATCTCTTTAACTTCATACTCTAAAACTAGTGTTATTCTTCGTTAAACCACTCCCTTTACTCAGGAATACTCCATAACAACGAAAATAAAAACACCCACAGAAAAAGAAGTTTGCCTGCGCGTTTTCCAATTAATCCAAAGCTTTCATCGAAAAATCGACTCAACTCAACTGCGCCATTGATAGGAAATTTATTGGATGTTTGCTTCTTTTTTTTTCCTTCCTCTGCATGCGCTTTATAAGGAAGCTATCCACGCTTGACACACATCGGAGACGACAGAGCACAAAACGAAAAACCTCCCTTAAATTATTATGCATTGCGGACACCCTATCTAGTGGAATGCGGAAGATGTTTTACTGTGTTGTTGTTTTTCTTTCCTTCGCTTAAATGTACTCCCTGATCCCTGCTGTTGGTGACATTTGTTCGTTACTTCCGTAACGATCCGAAGCCCCACCCGTAAGCCACCCAGCGAGCGAACACACACACTCACAATCCGACAACGTTTGGTGGCGCTCATCTCGTACCAGCAACACGAAAGTATGCCGTGGGATTAACGTTAATTTGTATCAGATTTTTCGTGTCCCATTCTCCCACGCCGTGGCACAGCTTGGCATGGTTCGTTCTCGGATTTCTTTTCATTCACCCCAAAAATTAGTCAGACTCACCGCACCAGAGCAGTGTCACACAGAGGGAAGCTGTGCTTCGGAGGTTGTCTTCGTTCGGGAGATTGCTTATTATGTCAGCATTTTACCACTGCCCGGGAACCACCTTCTACTCCTGCAGCAGCTTGAATATTGGTTTGTAACAACAGCAAGAAAAACACACACGAAATGGAAATGAAAAGAATAAACGCGCCAGTCAATGGGGAAGCTTTCAAATGAACGACGAACGCTACTATCAGCTTCATCGTACCGGCTGTGTCAAGTATCCCTTCCTAAGCTCATCGACCGTCGTAGGAAGGGGACCAAATAATCCTCTCGGAACGATACACGCAACCAGTTTCCTTCACCCACTTCCCTCAATACAGCTCTTCCTCCTTCTGTTCGCAGTAAGATGGCGGCCAAATGATAAGCTCGAGCCGCGTGCCCACGTTACTCGTGAAGCATGCGGTAAACAAAATCCTAAACCACCGAAAATACAGACACGCACACTCTTAAGAAAGCGAAACCTTCCCCCGGAATCAAGTGTATAGCCATTTTTGGTTGCGAGCTTTCATTCGGATGGT
>STHB01000004.1:2844069-2864619 GCA_018908115.1 Anopheles rivulorum
TATAGTACTGTTTGCTGTACTGCTCTTAAAAGCGTGTTCCGGAAGTTAGAGCTTCAATGTTAAATGTTAAAATTGAGTAGAAATTATTAAACCATTTATTTATTTCTTTCAAACTTGCGCATCTTATGTGCAGATATGGGAACCGTGCTTATCACGAGCTGAACACGTCTTTGAATGTCTCCTCAAAGGCACGATAAAGATTTTCCCAAAGAACGAATCGCACACCACACCAAAGATAAATACCAAACCACCGACGCTTGGCGAGTTCTTCCGCTTGCAAACACAAACCTAGCAAATGAATGTCCAGTGCCAGTGTGTCACAGCCCCGGAAACCGTACCATTCTCCGACTCAGAAAGCATGTGCGAAAGCGTGGCGGAAGCGGATGTGGCCGGTTGTGAAAGGAACGGTATAAGCCCTGCCCGACTGGTGTCTGGTGTGGTTTTTGCAGTTGATACGGCTGTCATGTCGACTAAATGAATTTTGACACTAATGTTGCCCCTTTTGTGAAACAACGTCCGGTTCGGTTTTCGTGCAAACGGATGGCCTTGAGCCTTGAGAGATTGTAGCTCCCGGCAGGACTTGCAAACTCATCGTGTTTGCGCACGGCTAACGCCACCCGGAAGGATGCGAAATGAAATGGATCGAAATCATCACCATGACCGCGCGGATCACCCCTTCAATCCAATGATCGATCAGCGACCATTTCTATACGGGCCATAATTATTCTGCATCGAAGCACCGCAGCGTCGACGTACATCCACATCAATGAACGCGCTTAGCTTGGATCAATTAGTGTGATTCCGTACCTGTGCGAGAATGTTTTGCCCCGCAGGGGAGATGATAAAATTATCATCCTTGATTATTGTGGGATCTGATAATATTTATCAAAAACAAGGATCCATCTCTGCAACCTCTGGCACCACGAATCAACCACGTCCGGCATCGGGTGTATTTTGTCGCCTGCCGGCATCGACTCCTGCCACGGAATTGTTTTCACTCACTTTAATATTCACGAGCAAAACTTTGACTAGCGCCAAACACCAACCCTGAGCCAGCTTTCAAGGATTCGGTGGCACACACCGTTCCACCCGATGGCGCAGGAGAATATGCAAAAAGGACTGTGAACCACAGTCGAAACATTGCCCGTCCCTTTGCCATTCCCACACAAAGCAGCACCGGCAACCCGGTCCCGGAAGTGGACACCTCGGTTCACGGTGGGGGAAGGGAAGGTGCGAGAATCTCATTAAAAATTCATCACTTGTCTTATTAGCGTGTAGCCGGTGCGTTTGGTTAGCGCCATTAGTTTGCCCTGCTGTCGTCAAATCAAATTTCGTTGTATTTAATTATGACCTTAGCGTGTCACTACACACCGGTCGGTCTGTGACCGGTTTTTCCCCCTAGAAATCTCGATCCTTGGGATCCGTGTGTCACGGTCTGCTAGCAGGTATCTGCTCACTGTCGTGGCGCCACTGACAGCAGCCCATAAGGTAAAACTGCTTACTGACAACTTACTGCGCTACGCGCACAGGGAGACGATGGCGGGCGCGATCCATCCATATCATTACGTTCGCTGGAACGTAAAGACTCGGGGGGGACACACACCGAAACTGACCTATTTCGGTGTTGGTGGTGTTTTCCCCGTTTCCACGAAACAGCCTTACTGATGGAATCTATCCTAACCTATTTTCCTATCTACCCCAGCCACGTCGCGTTGATTAGCAGAGACTAACTCTGTTTGCGGTGGATAATTTAACTCCTTTTCGGTGAAGTTCTGGACTGGAGGTACGCCAACATACTTTCGGCCACGGAAAACAAGCAAACCCATTTCGGGGCGTAATTCATGTGCTCGATTATTTACGAATTACGTGAAGCGACAAGTGCGGTAACCGTGTGATTACGTTTGTCGCATTGTGCTGTACTCAAAGGGTACAGTTTTTTTTTATTTGATAGCTTAATGATTACTTAAAGTGCGGTAAAACGAAACAAAATATGTTTTTATTGGTTTTCCTCTAGACAGCTTAATGTTCAAATATGCTTCGGGTGAGTGCATTGCTGTTAGTGTACTAAATTTTCGTTATGTTTTCCATCCTTCAACAAGGATTTTAAGATCGCTTATTAACTTATCTCTTCTCAAATTGTGTTTCAATGACTTCACAACATCTAATAAACTGTGGTAGTTGAGGTTAACATTATACATTGCATACTCAAAAGCGGTCAAGTTACAAACAAATCGACTATTCATTAATCCTGTCCAAAAAAAAGGGAAAATGAGAAAGGGAAAAATTTATTTGAATCTTACTAAAATGAACATTATTAATTCAGGCAAAAACAAAACGGACGAAAAATAATTTGCATTAAAAAAAAACACTGCACAGCTACATGCATCCCCCCGATCATGTGAAATTCATCATTAAAAAGTGCACATCATTATTGGAACCACATTTCCATGCCGAAGCTTACCAACATATTCTGTAAAAGGCAATTGATTCGCAAAGCTGCGCCATACCATGCCAGGAGTAATAAAAATTTATTACTTATGTTTTGAGCGGGGGCGACTTTTTCACCCGTTTCCCGACAGTCAATTCAAAACCACCGCTAAAATGTGCCCTCCAGACGTGGCCACTGGATGCAGGCGAATGGGAGGTGTTTTTTTTTTGTATCAATATTGACTCAACGAGAAAGGCCCACGAGGAAGAATGGAAGGAGAGTGGAACGAGACAAGCACCGAAAGGGATGCAAAGTCAATCAAAGCATCATGTTTGGAACCACCAGCGCCAAAAACCTAGTAAGAGCGAGCGAGTGTGAACGAGAAAGAGTGAAGTGAAAGAAACAAAAACGCACACATTTGCCCGAAATGATGATTCCTAACCGAACCGAACCCAATAACCTACCCACTCGCCAATACCACCCCGGGGTTGACCCTCCCTTTGCCGTGTTTTCTCACCCCTTGAACCCAACGTAAAGTTCGGCTGCTCGTTTTTTTTTTTTACGATCGTAACCGCACGTGACGCCATCTGGTGGACGTATCGTTAGGTCTCTGGTACCGTATTTAATAGTCATAAAATTTAATATTACCCAAAACAAGGCCCATGGTTCGCGGAGAGGCGCGTGCGCCCACCTTTTTTTTTAATGACAGCCCGCACAAAAAACTGGACGGCAACTGGAAGCAAAACACAAATGTGCCACGAAAAGCGGTGCTAAACAAAAAACAAAATGCCGGGTTAGGGAAATCACACACACACCCACACACAGAGACACAAAAATACGCTATTGAATATCATAAAACATTCTCTAAATTTTCCAGACACCACAGCCACCAGGAGGAGGCAGGAGGCAGGATGCGAAATTAAATACTTCTGATACAGTCCAGAACGGTGTGCGGCAGTGCCACGCCAAAGGACGCCGTAATCCAGCCGCTCCAATTCTCTGCAGGCTCAGGCTGGCAACATCAATTTCAACGGTTTGGTTTGCGAAATAAAATAGTACCAGCGGAATAAATTCTTAACACAAAACTTTCCTTCCCGTTCGGGTTCTGGGCAAGCTTCTGTTACGCCGGAAAAGACACAGCCATACACACAGCCAATCAAACACACCGGTTCGCGGGAAAGCGGGAAACCCCTAAACGGCATTTGGGTGATAATTTGTTTTGGCCACCGGTATCAGCCACCGGACGTCTCAATCTAGCGCCTCATTAGCTCCGATTTAAATTCAATTTTCGCGCGGGAAAATCTCTTCCATCCCTTAAATTTGTGCCACCCACCACCGCACGCTCGGCTTTGCTGCTGCTGCTGCAAAAAAAAAACCCCCCGGTGGCCGTTGGGTAAGATGGATTGGCCAAAAGCTGCGAAATGATTGAAATTACACCATGGGCTGCAGAAGCTCACCCATACCGGTGCCCCTAGCATACCGTGTGCCAACCTGCCACCTGCTTCCACGGTGGAAAAGTGGCTCCCACGCGGGAAAATGCTTCGGAAAAATCGCACAACACCGTACGCCGGAACGGAAATGGTTACACGAAACGCACTCACGCAGCTGTTCGGTGTGCTTTTTGCCACCCTCCAAATGGATGCGCCTCCACCGCAAGATCCTCGCCTGTCCGAGACCTTCACAAGGTGGTCTCCGGTCACTAATAAATTCTCTACAGAATTTAATCAACTAAACACACCTTTTATGCAAATAATTCTACTTTATAGCTTGGCAAAACTTTTTTCATTTGTCCGCGAGATGTGCGTAATATTTTGCTTCGATTCTGTAGCATGTTCCGGGGTTTCTCTTTCTCCTTCTTATTATTATCTTTTTTTTTTGTTTGCTTTGTATATTTGTCTACGGTGAAATGGTGGGAAAATCGCATCCCGTGTTACGGAGAAGCGCATATTTACTGTTTTGTCATGTCTTTACTCTCTTCCTCTTTCTCTCTCTCTCTCTCTCTTTCTCTCTATCCCCCTCGGCTGCTGTTCACCTGGGAGGAGGGCACGCACGAAAATTGGTCCCCAGGGCTTCCCACTGATCCGAAGTGGGTAGGCGACCAGCCAGACATGAAGAAAAGTGCGACTGGCATTAATGCCAGCGGAAAGAAAAAGTTTCCCATTCTTCGTTTGCTTCGTGTGCTACGCTTGCACCGAGGCAGCAGAGGAGTGGTATGGTATGCGAATGATGATGATTACAGGCAACGCGAACCGAGGGACCAATAAGTTCCGGTCCCAGCGTTGGAGAGTATTTTTCACTTTACGATTATCAGCGTCGCGCGACCATCGTTTTCTGTTTTCGATGGGAAAACGTCCCACACCCGGGCGGATAGAATCCAAGGGAAGAGAGAAAGAAGGAGGAGGAAGGGAGGATGGTGGCAGGGTGGCAGATTTGATTAAATTTTCACAACATTTCCACCATCAGCTCGGGAGTCCTTACCGGTTCACCAACAGTTCATTATGTAAATTACAATGTAACTAAACAATAATCCCGAGTCAACAGCAAACGCACGTCCAATCGTGTTGCGATGTTTGCTTTCTCCTATTTTGCTGGTAGACTTTTAATTATTTTATTACCTTCACATGCCAACAACCATTCGAAAGGTTGTAAAAGGCATGTACATATTTTTAATAGTTTTATGACGTTCTTGAACACATTTATCATAAGCAAAGTGGTAAGGTAGAAGGCCGCTCAAGGAAGCCCTAAACACTTGAATGAGTGCACAAGCACTAACAACCCAGGAAGTAACACACAAACGACAGGGGCTGACGTTGACATTTGATATTCGCCCAACATTTGTACAAGAGATCAAGCCAATATTCATCACTATTGGAGTGATTGTTGAAGTTGAGTTGAAGTAGAGCACATAAATCATACGCACCTACAAATCGAAGATCTTCTGGCTGTTATTCCACATATTTCTGGACGGTCCCTTGCGAACCGAATGTCTTTGCCTTTCGAAACATAATTTCTACACTTTTTCTCAGATTGCTTGGCGATTCGTGGAGACAGTTCTTGGCGATTAAAGAAAAGAAAGTTATGGGAATAGGTTCTCAAAACATGGATTTGCTCCCAGACTGCTATTTTAACTTCTCTTGTAATTATGGCACCATAAAAAAACGGTCAAAACTCGCTTACACTGTAAAGTCGATCCAAAAGTAAAGGAGTTTCAGTTTCGGAGGTTCTCCGTAAGCTATCCGCTGCCCTGAGCCACCATTGCATAAACGCACGGGTTCGGTTTCCAAAGCAATATTTCAGCGCTTAGCAATTTAAAGCCCGAACTCAAACACAAACTACTAATAGAGTAAGTTTCCCGGCGACTCACGTGTCTGGTTACGAGCATCCAAATCTGTTTGGCTAGTTGCTTTCAAAAAAGGAAGAAAAAAACCCCACACACACACACACACCCACACACACACATTTAAAAGATTCATAACTCATAACCTTACTTCCACACAATAGATCATGGTCGGTGGTGGGCGCATCACGTAATTAAAGCATGTCCTAATCCTTACACATTAGTTCCCTACTCTACACCCCCCCGCCGAGGTCCTAGCGTGAAAAAAAAAACATAAACAAAGTCATCTGCATATTAACCAAAAACGAAACACACACACACGCTCCAAAAACCATAAAAGGGGAAACCAAAATCAGCCTCAATCTGGAACCGTCACAAATCCGAAACCAAAACGAACTCCCGTAGGTCCTGAAATGCAAACAAAACTTCCCGTCAGATAAAACCCGAAGCCCGGCAGCGCGCCCAGCATCCATGTGGCAGGCATCGTACCAAACTTGGAACATCCTGTAATTATCCCTAAAGTGCATTTACCAGCACGAATGGTGAAAACCGACTGCAGTACGCCGGACGGCCGGAAGTGGGGCAACTCGCGTGTCCTATTTTCGTGCTTTGACTTCTCATCTCGCCAGCGCACACGAGCCCGCACGGCCGGGGAAAGTTTTATGGAAGGAAAATGCTTTTTCCCGGCTTCCTCCACACTCCCACAGTTTCTTACTCAGGCGCTTGAAGCCGACCGAATCTCGTGCTCGCTGCGTCTTTTATGTGGGGTTGAAACGCAAGAAGGAAACTTTGGCTGTCCCATCACGAACTTCCGCCCCAGCACACCGTATCGTGCCCCACGGTACGTGCATAAGATGGAGCTATCGAGGGCCAACAGCCACCACCATCGCGCACTGACATTAATGGCAGTCATAACGTTTGCAGACGTGTAACATTTTATGTTTCTTCGAAAAAGCTCCCGAACTCCCGGAACACTGAATACAGTATGTGTATATATATATATATATGTGTGTGTGTGTGTGTGTGTGTGTATTGGATTTCGGTGTTGTCGGTGGTGGTAGTGGCACTGGGAGGAAAGGCGGCAAAAGAGGAAAAAAGCAGGATGCTTTCACTAAAGAAAGCAAACTCATATATTTTCCTGACTGCTCATGGGCCCCGGGAGAATTCGAAAAGGGTACAGAACAAACAGCCGTCCGCGCGCTCTGCACGGTCGTGCCTTCTGCACAGGAGTGCCGAGCGTTCCCGCATGCAACGTGCACCGACTGCAACGAGATGCAATGATGCATAAGGAGGCAAAAACCGAACAAGGCAAACAAAGCTCATTGTGCTTAATTTTAGCGTTTTTCGGTCGAATGAAAATGGGTGGAGTGGGGATGGGAAGGGAAGAGTGGGGGAAAGTATGTGCCACTTTCTAAACAAAACAAAGATTATTATTTTTAATTTTCATTTCATGTTAAGTAGATGACTGCCTTAGCGATCGTGCTTTCAGTGCTTTTAACGACACTTAAAGTGAATGTTTCTTGATGGCATGACATTTTATTTCTACATTAATGGATATGTCTCTATTTCTATCTTCAAACTAATGCAATGTATCGTTATCCATAACAGCTCAAACAAGTTGCAACATAAATTAAACTAGTAGTACAAAATAAATATAAATATAAATTCCACCAGACCACACTGAAAAGCGAATCACCAAACTGGTTGTGACGACCAAGGTAGGGAAAATAATTAAATAACACAAAAAGCATTCGTTAGCAGCTGCTGCAAACCCATCTGTAATGTGTACTTATTTTCACCCACAGTGCACAAGCGTCAGCAATGAGCTTTGTTTCCTTGCTTTCTTCAAGATGGCCTTGACAGAAGATCATCTCCGGAGCGATGGCGATACATCGGCATACATTGCAATGCACTTGCTCGAAACGGCCCGAACGGCACGGAATGCACCATTTACACAAGTGCCCTACACGCGGCTCGGCCCGGCGTATTTGATTGCATTCATTTATCCACCTTTTAACCCGTGCGCCATTCGGTGGAAGGTCGCCCAGCTTTAGTCGAATGGCACGCCTTGCATACAGAACGGATGCTACGTGCCCACTGCCTGCAGGAGAAAACGCGACTATCATAGATCCGGGTCCTTCCCTTGGCACACTACCTGTTGTAGCTGGCGGTTGCACCCTGCACCGTGTGTATTGTTCCCACTTAGCTTGCGAATATCCCCGCCCCGCCTGACGAGCTTTCCGTGGGTGGGCGCGAAAACGTGCCAAGAGCACACGCCCGCCACTTCAAAACGCGCTTTGACGGATCGAGCNCTATCTTCAAACTAATGCAATGTATCGTTATCCATAACAGCTCAAACAAGTTTCAACATAAATTAAACTAGTAGTACAAAATAACTATAAATATAAATTTCAGCAGACCGCACTGAAAAGCGAATCACCAAACTGGTTGTGACGACAAAGGTAGGAAAAATAATTAAATAACACAAAAAGCATTCGTTAGCAGCTGTTGCGAACCCATCCGTAATGTGTACTTATTTTCACCCACAGTGCACAAGCGTCCGCAATGAGCTTTGTTTCCTTGCTTTCTTCAAGATGGCCTTGACAGAAGATCATCTCCGGGGCGATGGCGATACATCGGCATACATTGCAATGCACTTGCTCGAAACGGCCCGAACGGCACGGAATGCACCATTTACACAAGTGCCCTACACGCGGCTCGGCCCGGCGTATTTGATTGCATTCATTTATCCACCTTTTAACCCGTGCGCCATTCGGTGGAAGGTCGCCCAGCTTTAGTCGAATGGCACGCCTTGCATACAGAACGGATGCTACGTGCCCACTGCCTGCAGGAGAAAACGCGACTATCATAGATCCGGGTCCTTCCCTTGGCACACTACCTGTTGTAGCTGGCGGTTGCACCCTGCACCGTGTGTATTGTTCCCACTTAGCTTGCGAATATCCCCGCCCCGCCTGACGAGCTTTCCGTGGGTGGGCGCGAAAACGTGCCAAGAGCACACGCCCGCCACTTCAAAACGCGCTTTGACGGATCGAGCCGAAGTAATGTGACCCACCGAGAGCAATAGTAAGTGTGTGTGTGTGTGTGTTTGTGTGTATGTATGTAGCCAAAGTCAAAGAAAAACACACCCCATCGCTGATTTGTACCAGTGGAAAGGCGCTAAAAAAAGAAGGAATTATTACAAACACCACACCACTTGCCGTTTAACGAGCTGGCTGTTGCGCGCGGCAACATCAAATGATTGTGCAAAGTGTTGCGCGGAAGGACAGCGTTACGCAGCTTCACGACACACTGTTTTGTTTTTGCAGTGCAACAGATGGCTTTTTAATGAGCTTGTTGAGTGTGAAACTGTTACGGCAAGCGATAAAACACTCATCGCTCACTGTGCTGCACTGTACATTGCAGCTTGCAGTGAAGCAGAGCCGTTAAGCAACAAGGTTACAAATGTAAGATCATAGAATGAGATCATAGAATAGTCCTTTTTTTTTACGGAATTTTGATTTCTTTTCCGCACCTACAGCTGCCAACTTTGTATGGTGGAAAAGGAAGTTCATCAGCCTGAAAGTAGGCAATTTGGTGGATAAAATTGTGGAACTTCTCACAAGCGACCTAACATCCTATAAGTAGTTTTAAATTGCGTTGTGTGTGGGAATAACTTTTTACTTCTGTACATTTAACAGTAGCAGCGATCATTTTTAACATTGTTTTTAAATATTCTCATAAATGCCCAACGTATTTCTAGCTAATCTATTATTGTTATTATTTGGTATACATATATACTTTTAGGGGCTTTGATCTAAACATGCTTCGAAGCTGAAGTCTACCGAATAAAAGCATTCAAAGCACCAAAATAATGATCTAAACATGTGACAAGCCACTGCTCAATGAATCATATTTTAAGCAGCACAAACATAAACCTGTTCCATTCATATCTGACAACAAATCAAACGAAATGTCTAATAATAGTGAATGCGGTCACCAGCTGCGTGCGATTTGACGTTTCTAATCCATCAAATGTCGAGCCAATCGCCAAACATAAAGATGTTTTTTTTTTGCACAAAAGCTCACCCACATACAGACGCACACTTCCACGTTTGACATACTTCCTGTAGTTAGGCAACGCAGTTGGCGCACAGTTGCGAGCGCCCACAAGATAAACTTTTTTCATTAATTTAAATACGCTACCAATTGCAGAGACACATCGTTCTAGGAATCATTTGTCTTGTTATACTTTGCTGTTAGAGGAAGAAAAAAAAAACACAAGGCAAACTAAAAAGCACATTTACAAAAAAACACTTCAGCTTCCTCACGTCCGGTCGTCGTTTTTGGGTGCCATTAATACGATTACCGTTCGGAGGGACAAAGTTCAGATGCGTCCCCTCTCTGCTTTCCGTTAACACACAACCCCTCCCCCCAAACCCCTAAAATGTGTGAGGGTAGTGAACCTCTCCTCCCTCCAAAAAAAAAAACACAGAACACATCCCACCCTGCTTGTATTCGTTTGCCAAAATTTAGTCACCGCTTTACAGCACGGTGCACCCAATTAGTGAGCAAAACAGCGACCGTTTCGGTTTCGATCACTTTGTGTCCTTGATCTTCTGGGAGCAGCTTGGCGTTCGGTTTTGGCAGTTTCGTTCTTTCTTGTTTTCCTTTTCGCATTCATTTCTCCCCACTTTGTGAGCTGCGCTTAGACTTGACCCTGGGATGGGGGCGGAGGGGGGGGGGTCCCGAATCCCCGGGTTAGCCTTCCCGCTAGCTCATTATTCCCCGGTACCAAAGTTTACCGTATAAATTAATCTGCTTTTCCAAGAACGGTCGGGCGAAACACACTCCCGCCACCGGGTAGGGCAGGAAGATGTTTCTAGCTTATCGATCTCTTCATTAAACAGATTTCGATAAAGCGCTTCCCGTGTGTCCCTGTCACTCTGCCATCGTCGCGATGCGGTCCTATCTTCTTTCTTTTTTATAATTCCTTCGGATCGTTTCCCCTGGGTCTGGGCTAAGAAAAACATAAACATAAACCGTGATCCTTACCGTGCGACCGTGCAAGGCTAAAAATATTACATCCTGCACGACGCGCCTCATCGCACAGTTGTTTGGCTGGCAGAAACAAAACAAAACGCTTCTACGAAAATTCTTTCCTTTCCTTTTCTTTTCTTTTAATCACTTCCTTTTTTTTCTACTTCTTCTGCTTCGATGACACCCTCAA
Organism: Anopheles rivulorum; assembly: GCA_018908115.1. Taxonomy (NCBI): domain Eukaryota; kingdom Metazoa; phylum Arthropoda; class Insecta; order Diptera; family Culicidae; genus Anopheles; species Anopheles rivulorum. The sequence continues at coordinate 2,855,062 of STHB01000004.1, forward strand.
AACCAGACCTGTTATCCTCTGTAGCAAAACCATCAAATCTGTCATGTAAAATGCCCGAAACACGTTTCACTATCAGAAAACGAATCCCTTGCCAACATGTTTCACCGTTCTTCCGTCCCAAACACATTGTCAAAGCTCAGGCTGCGTGGGATCGCCCGCTCGGCGCATCGGAACAACGCAAAATATGGTCATTCCAATCCAGTGCCGTAAGTTTTTCACCATTTTCCAATCCGGTGGCACACAATGCTAACCACCACCATCACCACAGCCACAGAGCCGCAGGAACGCAGCGTTCGAAAGTTTGGAAACAAATTTGCGCCTTCCACTTGCGCGCTTCATTTTGCCTAATCCTCATTTTCCACCCGACAGCATTCGTAAGAAATAAGCACACACACACACGCACGCACGCACACCAGAAACACACAGCAAATGTTCCATTCCGGTCCACGGGTGCGTGCCCGGGCGTGCGTTCGATTTTTCTTTCCCAGCCAGTCTCATTGTCCCCGGGCACGAGCTTCGGCACGAGCAACGGTTAGTAATTTGATGAAATTAGCATAATTTCAATTTGAAATCAAACTTTTATCAGCAAAACGAATTATTCAAATTGAATTAATCCTGCCTAGCAAACATGAAATTTGTGTGACGGAAAGTGCAAAAGAAAAAAAAAACACACACAGTTCTTACCGGCGCGATGGTGCTGCTTGCGAGACGTTTTCCACTTCCGAGCATTTCGTTACGCAAAGGCCCAAAACTTCACGGCCAGATACGCATCGTTTTGGTGTAGCTGATGCTGTTGTTTGTTTTTTTTTTGTTATCTTTCAACTTACACAACTCAATCGAAACACCGAATAAATTCAAACCATTTTTCTTGCTTTTCATTTCAAATGCAACTTCAATGATGTTTTCCTTTCACTGGCAACATTACGTGTGGTGCAGGTTTTTGCCTATCACCACAGCGCCTGGAAACAGAATCCGATCAGCTCTATTGAATGTGCATCAAACAGTCACACATACACACACACACGCGCGCAAAAAAACCCCTCTTTAGCATGCTGACAAGCATAAGTATGTTGAGCATACCATAATATTAATTACAGCTCAACTACACCATCCACCCCAAAAAAACCGCACGCTTAATCAGCAGCTGCCGTTAGCTTGTGCCAATGCAAAAATAAAAACGTTCGATTTTACCACTGCCCGAACCGAACGGGCAGTACGATCAGCTTTGCAGCAGATGGTTTAAAACGAAACGGAAGAAGTGAATGAACAAAAGGACGAAAACGCACACTATTTTCATTACGAATTGCATCGATTTTACGGCTGCCCGGGCTGCCCATTCACCAATTCGATCGCGCGTCTGTGGTTTTCAATGCGTTCCAACATTTATCACCCGGCCATTTGTTAACGCGCGAGATGATGCATTTCGCCGTACCGTCCAATGGTGTACGAGGGCGAAAGCCAATGCCCCGCTTGTGAAGCACCGGTGAGAGCGAACCGTTTCGAAATAATAAAAACATTTTCATATACCGTCCGCTCATTGAAGTCAGTTGGTGCATCAATTAATTTTAATTGATTAATGACTGCCCATTTCGTCGGCATTATTTACACACTGAAGGGCACACTCGATCAAGTGCCCGTGTGGTTCCGGTACGGTGCAGAATTGGTTAAACGTCCGGAAGGACGTTTCCGTTTGGAAGTTTTTGTCATTTTTAAGATAATAAGGAGCTTTCTTTTCACCAGATGTTATTAAAGTTCGTAAAGCAATTTAATTTCCTTCTTATAGGGAAAATATCTCCTGTAGAAACGTACCTTCGTCATGAGCAAAGCACAAAAACAAAACATTTTAAAACACCAAACAAGACCACTTTCTAAACAGTAATCAGTAAAATCTCATTAGTTTGTATTTGTAAAGCAATGCACATATCGCCCCAACGGACGGATATCATCTATTCCGTCGCAACTGGCACCGTGCAAGTCAAACAAACATATCTTCCAGCTCCATCTATAAACGCAAAAACCGACCGTCCGAAGAGTCGGAACACTAGTGTAAACTCCGTGGCACTATTTATGCCATCCGCTCACATTGATATCCAGCTGCAACCGTATTTATGTGCGCTGATATTTCCTTCGCCCTAATACGTACTACGGCGTCGTACGGGGCACCTGTTGGCTGCATATGTGAACCGTGTCCGTCGGCAAAAAAAAAAAGAAAAGCAGGCAAACAAATTACCCACAAACGATCGCATCAACAGGGGAGCGAGAGCACAGAAACAGCAAGGAGCTGGATCCTTTCGAACACGACGCACAGCAGGCAAATAATGGTAAACGATTCACAGAACTCATCAAGGTGTGCAGCATGCTGTAGGTTTCTGGCTGCTGATTTCTACCTTTGCCGTGCTATTGGCTCCGTAATATCTGTGCCGCACACCGGTCGTGCCAGCCAGCGATGTGAAGGAAAGCGACGACACACATTGATTCAAATGCATCATCTCTCACCACCGCTTCACGCACGCTTACGCTTCAGCATAATGGTACCTTTTTACACCCGTGTGCAAGATACAGCCATGGCCCGGCACCCAACGGCAAACCGCCCTTTGATGGGGTAACATATGCGTTTATTATTTATTTTCACCCGCAATCGCACGATACCGAGCGCGGCAAACTGCATTCACCCCCAGTGGAACCGAACGAATGACGCAAACGACGCACCGAAACGAAGGGGGAGGGGGGGGGGGGGTTGGAAAGATAATCTTTTTCGCAAAACCGCATCCTTGCATCCAATCCATTATCCGCTTGTGTCAAGCTTGTGCATCCTTTTCATAATATCTTTATTACCTCTAGCAGCGGCACAGGACTTCAGAGCAAGAGTGCCAACAGGGGTGACGTGATTTGAGCGCATCTTTTCCCTGGCATCAGGTGTGGTAAATGAATAATAAACCCTCCACAACGGCACACAGGAAACAGACACGGCGCAGTGAAACAAACAAACCCATATTACACAGATTGATGTTGAGCGATTTCTTTGAAAAGCTTTCCACTGTATTGCTTCATTAGAGGTTAAATCGGCATTAATGTTCCGTCTGACTGTTTGCCCGCCTACTTTGATGGTGTATTAAGCACCACTTTGATAGAAAAGCTTTTCCATTTACCGCCATTCGAACGCCTACTTGTGGACGCTTTTTCAACGAGCATCAATTTCATTACTATAGTGACTCACTTAGGGTCACAGCTTGTGACCATGTTTTGATGCCAAATCGTATGGATTAAATGTCAAATTTATGCTGCCAACATACAGGGAATGGGATTGTCCGTTAAATGCCCGCTAGAAGCTTATTGGACTATAAACGTGCGGTCATCAAACTATTGATCGGGTTGATGAAGGGCAGTTAACGGACTGTTATCGGACTCTATTCGAGCTGTTAACGTTCATCTATCGCATCGTTTTCGACTAGATCTTGGGTTTAGAGAAATCTTGTTGTTTAGAGTAATATTCGGACAGTTTTCTGAATAATATTGGGCGTTTATAAAATAAAATCAGTTGAAAAACATTAACTATTTCAGCTATACTTATACTAAGTGTAAGGTTAAGGTATGCAACAAGCAGTACAAAATTCCTCTTCAAAAAAACAAAACCGTATCTGTTTAGCTTTCCTTTAGCAATGGTAAGCGCCCTTGACATACCGATCATTGTCCCATGCCATGACTTCCTGTGCGAGAAATAAAGAACTTCGTTGGGGTTGGAAAACAATCCGTTTTCTCCGCACATTTCGGTGCACGATCGGTACGTACGTAGGGTTAAGTTTTAGCTCGCATGACTCAGTGAATTGTTGTACGGCGCAAAATCAGATGTGATTTATGAGCCTTCCGCACGCTCCATTCGGGCAGGTTTCAGACGTGGCAATATTTAACGCGCATAAAACGCGCGACCATATGCTTATCGCAACGGCACTCTTTCGGGTCTTTCGGGTCCATGAATCGGCCAGATCGGCAGACATTTGCTAAAGAGCGGATGACCAAACAAGGTATAGCGAAAACAAGCCGAAAAAAACAACAACAACAGATGACGACAACAACCATTAGCAAGTTTTGGGCCGCAAATGGGTAATTGTGTGTGTGTTTGTATCCCCACCTGTCGGCATGCACTCATGCGGTGGTCATGCCCAAACGAAGAACCGACCGAAACACACCGATGGATATGTGTGTGAAAATGGGCAGGTGGCAAAGAAGCGCCGTGTGGTGATGAAAAGAAGCCAATTTTCTGCTACCATATCAACACCACCGTTCCTTGTCCGACCGAATGGCTGACGAGCGTTCGACAACTTCATTTTCGCAATGCTCCCTGTTCCAGCGAAAAACACCTCACCTCAGTGGAACACTCGTTTTGTGCCATGCTGTGTCCTGGCAGGATTGTTTCCTCTTTTTTTTTCGCTGCTTTCTTTCTTTCACACTGCATTTTCTGCCACGCTTTTTTCCGAAAACCACAGCGAAGGAAAATGCTTCCCTGCCGGGATTGGGTTCGTTTACCCAGCTAGATTCCCTCAACCAAACTGAAGAAAAATGTCAGAAAACGACATCAACGATTTAATTGAATTCCTCCTGCTTCCTTCCCCGATTAAATCGGCACACACGCGGTTCGATTCCAGTACCCCATGCTGATCGATACGATCGATCTAACACACCCATTTCCCCAGGGAATGTGGGCATGTATGTGTAACAATGCGTACAGCGACCTCCAATACCTTCCCGTGCACGGTGAACAAGAATACTTCGTCACATTTCCGATTTCCCGAGTTCCACTTGAAACGCGCTTCCATCTCGCTAGCGGGCCTCTCCGATGAGTGCCTTTGGTGGCGTCCGATTGGCACCCAAGGAAAGTGGGATGTTGCCGGGTCAATGGCCACAAACACGCCGCACAATGACTTACCGTCTCGGGAAAGGATCATAAAACCCCCGCCCGTGTGAATGTTCTTCGCTCCAAGTACAGCGGCTGACGTTATTGATTAAAGTGCACACCGGCACACGGTTCATGTTGTGGTACACATTTCACCGTCTTATTAAGCAAATGAGTACAAATCGCATGTGGGCCGGTGTTGTTGCTGCGATGGAAATGGATGCCCGGATTTTCCGGACGTCAAGCCCCGTTCCCGTGATTAGCTGAGCTGCTCTCGTGACGATAATTGTAGCTTAATTAGAAATCTTCCGTAAAAGTACCGGTTGTTTGCACATGAGCACCTTCTTCCGTCATACGTGGTGTGTTGGTTCTGCTTCTGTACTGCACCACATCGCGAGCTACCCACTTGGTGGTGGGAAGTTAATGCAAAACCCACCGATTGCATACTTATGGCAAACTGGTTCGAGCTGCGAACATGAAACATTTAAGTATACATTGCCAATCAATCGTATTGTTTGTTGGGAGGGTGGTTTTTGCTGCACGCGAGTTATGAAGTATACAACTGTAGAAATAAGTGAACAATCCGTACGATTTACATAATTGGATATCACTTTTGGTTGTTCGCCTACAGTCCGGTAGAACTTCATTATGTGTTGACCTCCCATTTCATGCTTGTTTTGTTTTTTTTTTTTCTTTGCTTTAATTTATAACTTATACTGTGACACATTATCCATTGTAGTCTGGCAGAAAAGTTTTTCAAGGATTTAAACAACAGTCATTGTCTAAATGCTGCTATATAAAGCTATGAATTTTTTCCTCATAGCCACTAAGCTTTGACAGAGTGCTTCAAATTTTGTCGCTTTCTACTTAGGTTTAAACTATGAATATTTTCCTTGCAAACCGAAAATACCAATTAATACGGAAAAACTACACAGATTATACTTATTTAAGTAATCTGATCTGTTTAATTCACGTATTTTAAAAACAATTATTTATCCGATTGCAATTGCTTTCATGTAATTAATTTAACTAATCCTTAATTGCTACTTTGTTATGACATCATTCTGACATCATTTAAACGTGTTTATACTTAGTGAGTTGATTGCTCGACCGCTTACAACCTGCAAAACCAATGATATTCGAATGCCGTAAACGAAACGAGGAAATTTCTCATTGTTAAAATAACACAATTCTTATTTTTATTTACACATAAATAGTTGTTCTTCACCAAAATATAGATTTTGTTAATTCATTTTTTATTTAGTAAGGTGCAAATATTTACTGTTAAAGTTCATTTAAAGGCAAGTACAATATAATGCACTTGTAAATTTGTACACTTGTATACTACTCAGGAAGCTTGTACTTATGCAATTAACTGAGCGATTTTCGCACAACGTGTATTAAAGATCATCCATTAACGTACGATCAAATGAAGCAAAAAGCAAATCATATCTTAAGCTCAACGCACACGACCAAATAGCTTCTGTCGAACTAATTTAGCTGTGTAGCAACTCGTGTAGCGAGTCATTGCAAGCCGGCACCGATTGAACCTCGCCGGTTCGCGACTGACGATATTAAATTAGGTCATCTAATTTTAGTGCCACCTCGTTTCGGTGCACTTACAACCCTGTTAGCCGAGCCGGGGCACAAACCTGCACGGTACAGCCGAGGTCACGATTGACCATCGAAACCACCGCACCACGAACCGCATCGTGGCGTAGGGCTTACGGAACCGCTACCCGGCTACCGAACCACAACTCGCATCACACGTGCTTTCAATTAGCTGCTGACTCCTCCGATCAACTCGGGCCGATCGGTCGATCGGTAACCGACACTATTAAACACGGGATCCAGCTGGGCCCAAAAAGAGTTCTAGGTGCCACACACATACCACCAAAAAAAAAAAAAAGAAACCACCAAAAAGGATCAGTGTCGGAAGCCAAAGCAGACCGATAACTTAGCTATCGCAGCTGGATAATTGCACTTATTGCTATAGCGACTCGTGTAGCATGTCGACAGTTGGTGAAAACTGCACAATATTCAACAGTGAACAAAATAATTTGGTTCCCGGGTGAGTGGAGGGCGCACGATGAGACGAGAGTCACTTTTCGGTACCAGGCAGGTTTCAACCCACACACACACACACTAACACAGACTCGTTCATAAGCACGTGGAGTGTGAGCGCACCGACGCGCTCAAGCATATTTTATGTGCCGATTATGCAATGACCCTCTTTAGTGGTGCACACAAAATTGGCCTACCGGTCCCAATTTGGGCCCGTGCTGTTTCATCTCACCCACCACTCAACCCGCTCCCCCTCCCATCCCCCCTCCCCTCCCTTTTGTCCACGAACGGGACGGCTTAATTAGTGCTGCGGGAGATGGCAGAGCGCACCGTACTAGATTGGGGTTCGGGTCTGGCTAACCAGCCTCGGTCCAGCCTGGCTTGCCGGACCTTGTCCTGCCTGTCGTCGACAAAACCACCGGACACGGTGGACAGGTTCTGGCCAAAGTTTAATTTCATAGACTCCGATAGTGAAGTTTTGTCCGTGCAGCAGCAAACATGCTGGCCACGTGAGAGTTCTGGTATGAATCTGATTACCGAGTGCCCGGCACTGTCGGGGCAGGCTCACATGCGATGCGATAATGGAAAGGGATACGGTCAAGCGAATGGGTCTAGTTTGACTAGTGCTAGAGCAATTGCAAAAACCTTCCCTGTTCCCGGAAACAACATTGTCCACACACACACACACAAGCCATCGGATACTTTGTGTGCCAGCTAATCGAATAACCGGTTCGTGAAGCGAAAGCCGATACGGCTTTAATCAGATCGCCATCCTTTTTTTTTTGCTGACCAAATCTCCGCAAAAATATTCAACCGAAGGGCAGGAAGTCTATTAGTGTCTCGTGGCAGTTGTTTCGGGCGAGATTGTACCCAAAATGCCCATTCCCTGTACCGCACCCTACGCGCACGGTAGATGAAGCTAAAACTTCTGTCCGTTGCTCAGCTGGACATTCGGCCGGTAACTGTATCCTGCGGGAAAAAGTGCAATGCCTTAAATTGGGTCATTGTGTGCTCTTGGGAGGTGGAAAATTTAATGCAAACACTTCTTCTTCTTCGTCATCATCTTTTACTGGCTTTTCGCCTCACGTTGTTCCCCAACCAAGGCGTGTTTGCCGTAAAAAAAGGAGGAAACAGTTGAAACCGCTGTTTTCACCGGGGGGAGAGAGCGTTACCATTAATGATCACCTGCCAAGTGTGAAGAAAAGGCTCACAGCAAAACCTTTCGAGCAAGCGTGCCAGCAAGTGCTAAAGTAAACATTAGCGTTCACACGGGAGCACATTTTACAAATGCGAAAACTTTTCTTCACTTTCGCCAGTAACACATACACACAAAGAACAACGTGCTGCTTTGGGTTCGAAAGTTGGTCAAAGCTTTCGTCTACAACCGCAACCATCTCAGGAGTTGGAGTTTTTGGAAAAAAAAACGTGGGTTTGCTTCTTTTCCCGCACAACATTAAGCCTTCTTTTTCCAACGGTATGCAATCGCTTGACGGCGTTCGGGTAGAAACGAAGAAAGGAAAGTAAAAAACTCTCCAGTTTCTTCTAAAGTCGGTCACACGAACCCGGTACGTACTTTCGTTTTGCCCGATTCCTTTTCCGACTATTTCTGGCCGAACCGCGTTGGCACAGGCAAAAATACGCCATGCTTCTATCAAAGTGCAATGAATGATCACCATCACACTGGCTGGCTGCGCTCGGTGGAGTCCCGAAAAAGCGGGTCATCATTATCATCCCGAATGTCACCCACTCGTGGTCGCACCATAGGAGCAGCGGCACAGGCACAGGCTTTTTACTTTCAAAAGGATTTTTTTTCTCGGGGCGCGATTCAGCACGGCGGAAGAAGAACTTGGCGTGTCCGTGTCAGTGATTCCATGCCGAAGACGACCATTCGGTGGGGCATAAATATATTTAAATAAATTATGAAAAACAGCGTCACAATTTATACGAAAACTTCACCATGCACATAACTCTCGTTCTCTTTCCCTCTCTCTCTCTCTCTTGATCTCTCTTTCTCTCTGTTCTTTGTTCCACAAACCACACACAGAATAGACACATCCCCACTGAGTGGTCGGTAAATCTGTCCCCGGGGACGAAGCATGGCCAAGGAAAACTATCCCCAGTGCTGTGGTCCGCCCTCCCCCCCACCCAAAGGCTTGCCCAAGACTTGTGTGCAATGCTGGACCCAACTTCATACCTTCGTGGTCGTTGCACTGCTGATGAAAGTGCCCATGATAAGCGGTGCACCGGGTGCAGGTAAAACCCTTACGCTGCTTTTGTAGCCAGTATTCAGCAAAAGGATAATGACACGTCCACTACACCGCCGTAGCGATGGGCAAGCAGCGAGCCCCGGGATGGTTAGCTTGCGCACAACACAAACTGCAATTAGTGTTCATTCATTATTCAATAGAAACTCATTTCTCATACACACACACACGCGGCAACGCGGTGACGTTGTTACTGGGCAGATGTGCTAAATATAGGTGCTCGTGGATGGATGGGTGGATGGTGGGAGGAATTTCTTCCTTTGCACCAGGTTTCATGTCACGAACGCACTTCCTTCAGCTGACGTGTCCCGCGGCTAGACAATGTGCGCATGAGATGAA
>STHB01000004.1:2871656-2891620 GCA_018908115.1 Anopheles rivulorum
CACACACACACACACATATACGCGGGCGCCCGCCCACACGCCAACCTGCATACAAAGGAAAACAAGTGTGAGAGGCGGAACTCGCCATCCCCCAAACCTCCACCCCTTCCCTTGTTCACCATCCCCATTAGTGCTTATATAACGACGGCCCCTCCAATCAGTATCGATCAACATGAATAAAAGATAATTATTAAATGTTTATGATCAACAAAATATTTTTATTTATGGCTTTGACTCGCCGGCCCCATAACTCATCGGTACGGATGCGGAAATAAAAAAACTCACAAACACACACAAAAACACATTCACGCACATACAGGGAATAAAGTGAGGAGAGTGGAAGAAACACAAAACTTGTATACGACTACCATAACGAGAGCGAAAGTCGATCAGTAGTGGGCGGTGAAATTGGGGCTGTTTCATTTGACTGAGTGCTTGATTGGGACATTTCAGAAATTATGGCATGCAAGAGCGACCGGGAGCAGGAAAGCATAAACAAGGAAGTGCTAACCGATGTGGGGAGGTTTTTTTTTTTTGTTATTTTTGTTTACGATCATGTCCAACATTCGTTCGCTATTTTTACTTTTATTTGCCAATCTCTCTCTCGCTCTCTCTCTCTCTCTCTCCCTTTCTCTCTCTCCTTCTCCCCAATTCTTCCTTTCATCAACTCATCATTAGCGAATGGTGATGTGGTTTGTTTCTGCAGCTGAATCAAAAACTGAAGAGTTTGGGGTTTTTTTTCCACTCGATTCTGACGGTATTTATGCCATACCGCGTAAGAGCTTTCCCCGAGCAGTCAAAACCATTCACTGCGGTGCGGTGATTTTCCATTTGCAAAGTTTCGTACGTGATTGAGAGGGGAGAAAAAAAATGATACTCTGCAAAAAGCAAATCATTTTGTTTTTTTGTTTTAACCTTTTTGCTCCACTATCTCTTCTACTGCTCTACTGCTACCCTTGTAGCTCACTGTCGTTAGTTAAACTTGTTTATTTCGCTTTAGTTCCCATGTTTTTGCAACTGCACACAGACACACACAACAAGCTATCCCATCAACCCCTGGAGCCGTTTTCATATTTATCGTATTTTAAAGTTTTTCAAATCCTTTCTCCACATCTCACTACTATCAGCATCGTACTGTGCTTGTGCTGAAACACGGGTTCGCCGATGCACTGATTGCAATCGCGACCAGGGCACAAATGCAACCAAACGCTGATGATGGATTTCCGGTCCATTTCGGGTGTATTGAGCGCGATCGATCAAAGTGCATTCACCGCTGACATCCTGTTGCTCTGCAGACACAGTTGGCGAACAGAAAAGCAGTGTGGTCAAACTTTTGGCGAGGCGATTTTTGGATTAATTTTTATTTAAAGTTATTTTTGAAATTTGATTAAAATTTGGTAAACAGCGTAACAAACTCAAAATGAGCTCCAAAAGAATTGTCAAGTAGAATGTTTGTTCTATTAGCACAAATTTTTTAAAAACGCCCTAAAGTATGCAATTTGCTGTTTAAAAATTCTTAGCGAAAGAGCTGTTCAGTGCGTTGAAAAATAAATAATAAATTAAATTATTACTTAAATTAATTTATAAAAATTAATTAAAAAAACAATAAAAAATTTGGAGGATTAGTTGCATAAAGCAAACGAAAACTTTAAAGCAATAATGAAACAAAAAGCAAGAGAAAATAAATTAAATCATTCTTATGTAAACTTTTTCCACCAAACCTTCACCATAGTCCCTATGCGAAAGGGGAGCAAAAAACGCATCCCACACAGCGAGTAGATTTAATTGGCAGTTATAAATGTGCCACGGATACAACCAACACACTGGTACCGCTTACTACCATGTCAATGACTTACCACAGGCCCAGTTCCCGTTTCCCGCGATTCCACCGCGATCCTGTTTTTGCTCTCACGAACCGCCAGGGTTCATCAGTTTCCAATACAACTTCAATCCCTGCACGCCGCAGTTTCGGGCGCGCTTTAAAAGGCTTATGAGGTTTTAGGAAAACGACAAACGACAAACCACGCAACCATCCGGCGCACCAAACTGACTGACGCTAGATAAATCATTGTCTCGGGACGTCAAACGCGTTCCCCACGAACTGCCTGCCTGCCTGCCCTGCCAGCGAAAAGCGAAACTCCCCGAGCGAACGAGCGAAGACGAAGACTTTTGTAATTTGTTCTTTCGCTTATCAGTAGCCTGACGATCTTGGGGCACAGGACTTCGAGGGAAAGGCGTAGAGGGAGGTGTGCACCATGGAAGCACCAAACTCCAACTGACAGCAGAATGATGGCAAAGATTCTTTGCCATTGCTTATACCAGCTTTCTACCCTACACATACACACACACACAGACACACCGACAATCCTGCCAACCAAACGCAAACAAACTGCTGTCAATTAATCACGACTTTTTCTGACATTTTTGCCACAATAAACTTTCATATTAGACCGAAAATTTCTAATTTTCCTACATTAAAGTCAGCTCCCGCTTCCCGGCGAGGCTGTGCGAAAGTCACCCTTTGCGCTCAATCGGTCTGCTAGCGCCATTGTTTCTGCTGGGCGCCCTTGTTTAATGACCCTTTTTGCCGTCCCACGCTAAGCCTCGCTAATGAACATTAAGCAGAGCCCGTCCCCCCAAAAATGCTAAAAGCTTATCCTGTCGAGCCGCCTTCCTGCCCGGCACATGGTACGGCGACCTCACACTCACTTCCGGTGTTTGCTTCCACCGGGAAGATGATCTTTGCGTGCTTTCTTTTTCTTTTGTTTGGTATTAGCACCCTAGCCCTACGGTGGACGGCACTTTCGGCTTCGGCTTCGATCCATATTTTCGGTACTCAATTATCACCGGAAGGCGTTCGGTGGCGAGATTATAATTGTCTGAATTAAATATTTGCAACTTTCGACCGAAATCATAAATCTTCATTGTGGTGCTACCCGGCCGGTCATAATCCTTTCGCACACGGCGGCTGTGCCAAGTCGGTCCAAGTTTGCCGTCCGCGTTCGCTTGCATACGGTTCGACCGATGGCGATGGCCGGCGATAACGAAACCCGGGCGAAAGGAAACCTTCACAACGCAACGGTGAACTTTTGGACGAGAAATTTGCCTCCGATGCAACCCGGCTCACCGAGTGGCACCGAATTTGTTGGAGCATCGTCAGGTTATTGTTAATAATGCGGTGCTCGGTTTTATGTTTTCTGACATTTAAATGAGCGGTGAAACAGAAGCCCGGCTTTTGTGTGGCTGGCACGGCGTTGCTCTTGACTTTTGTCTATTAAAGGCTTTCGTGGCGCAAAAGCACTCCCCGGCAATGGTGCTGCCATTCGCAAATATCAACGCCGCTTCAAAATGCAATATTTTGCCATTCTTTAGCGCACTAAAAGGAGCATTTTTTGCGGGCAAAATATGATGGGGCAGAAGTTAACGTTCGCCAAAGCCATTAATGCTTTGGAACACTAGCTTTTTAAGGAAAGCCGTCAAACTTCCAGCAAACGATAGTATGTTTAAATTAACGGAAATTGTATTTATGTTTCCTTTAATGCGAGCACTTTGTCCACTAACTTGAATCCACTAAACAAGCGAACGATTTTATTTATTCTGTGAAATTATAACAAATAAATTAACAATTTTTGTTCCAATTCCAGTGAAAGCAAAAAGGAAAAGAATTTTTTGCATGCGTATTGCATACATGTCGGCGTTATGGTGAAAGATTTGCATATTTTGTGTGTTTCAATTGAAGCTGTATGTAAAATAACGTGTAGTAATGTGCAAAAACGCGTTTAAAAAAAGGATTGTTGAAATATCCGAAACCATTGCTGTCATAAGAATTTCATGTTTTCACTCCTCCCCCATTGCTATCGTGTGGTAACAGGCCATCAATTCCATACCACATTCAATCAATTCTGACCACATTTCCGTCCCGTCGCGTGATGCTCGTTCCATCCATATTAGCAGCAGCATTTGAATTCGGCACGGTCAAACGGTAACGATCGGGACATTCATTTTTATTGATTTTTCGAACCCATTTTTCAACATTTATGTTACCAATTTTCCCCATTTCATGTGTTTTTTTTTATTTTTTTCCACCCATTCATTTCACTTTCCATTCCCAATTTCATTATCAAAGGCAAACAACGGCGGCGGGCGCACCGCACGGCCTGTACGGTGGCTTCCCTTTATGCGTGCCTGGTTCGAATGAAACGTTCGAATGAAAATAAATAGCAAAACGGCCCAAATACGGCGAACATCAGATGCCGGCAGCTAAAAGGGAGAGAAAGGACGCAGAAAAAAAAAATGGCCAACCAACCACCCCGACCGTAGTTCGGTTCTGACGCAATTTTCTTCGACCACGATAAAATGGTGGTTGCTGCTGCCCACTTTTGGTTGCGGGTGCCGATGAAAAGTGTATAATGCTCGGATCGCCTGCTGACTTCTGACTAACTGGTTTCCTCTGTTTTGATGAAGCAATTTAGAGCATTTCCATCATGCTTTATTTTCGTGACCGTTGTCCCCGGTTCCATCGGCCTCACCGCACCTCGCCAGCCGCCCATACATGCATGCATTCCTGCGACAAAAGGTTCACAGCGATGAACGGTTGCGCGTTCGATACGTAGCGCACCAACTCGCAACTCTCGTTGGCCTCTGTATCCTGAGCGTGTGTGTGTGTGTGAGAATTTGTGTGTGTATGTGTGCATGTTCAAACGATATTTGGTTTGTGATATGAAGCATGAGCGCGTACCCACCACATGGGTGAGAAGGAAACGATAATTCGTTCGCTCCATTTGGTTTACCATTTTACGACCAACCCCATTTACCGACCGACCATGCCCATTCCACTCACACCCCCTCCACCTCCCTCGCTCCCTCCATATCTCTTGCACATTGTACGCTTATCGTGGGTCTAAATCATTTCCCTGTTGACACAGTGGGCCACCACTCAGTAGCACTCAGCACTGCTTTCACTTTCACCACACATCAGCGCTGATGGGCGACGTCTGGAAGAAAACTGACAGACTAAAGAACCAAACGAAAGGTCGCCGCATTTGTGGCTCTTGGTGGCGCATTTGTTTGGGCACACATTAGAGCTTATGCTGCTGCTGCGGACTATTACTCTCAAAACCGAATCAACCCGAAGCCCGATAACGCAAAAGTGTACTTCTGATCGGTGTTATCGAAAGTGAAATAAATTAGCTTAATCTACCAGGCTGCATCAACAGGCTGCAGACATGCCGAAACGCAAATAGGAACCTATTCTTTCGGTATTTTTTCTCGTTTTAAAAATAAACTTCCTGTAGCTCCTTTAAAATCACAAACTATCGCACATCCACCCAAGAACAGCTGACAATATCTGTTCTATTTCAATTTCTATATCATCCACCAAACAATGTCTTCATTACGATTTTGTAACGCTAAGTTCTATATTAAGACACTAAGACATCGCTGGACACTACAATTAGCTACTGAACTTCATTCCCACGTATCAGCCGAATCAGTCCCAACATCGATGGATTTCAATGACCCAAAAAAAAAAACCCATCCCGACGCCAGACCAAGATTTCTGTTCGGCCGTCTGTAGCCCGTTGCTTCCAGCTCATTGGACACGATTACTTTACGATAGTTCCGACTGAGTTCATGTAGCTCCGTCTGCTGTCTTATTTATTTTTCTTTGTTAAGTCGTATCCTGAAATAGACCAGAGAAGAACATGAGCCTGCTAGTAAGTAAGGCAACATGTCTGAAACAACAGACGGAAACCCAATCGCTGTGCCACTGGAATGTGTAACACGTGCCTATGGAATCAACGGAATTCTTCTATCGGTTGGGTCTGCTCTAAATTTTGCTATTTTTCGATTTATTGTAGGTCATAGAGATACATCCTCGTTCCAAGATAAAAATAGCAATGTTTTATTTTGTCTCGTAAAAATAACGAATGAGTCTCTTGCAAGCACACAAAAATGTCGGTTTGAAGTAATATTTTTTCAAGAGCCCATCATCAATGCAAAAAAAACAGTAAATAAATATTTTATTGAGACCGAAGCTCGGTTACCTATCGGTTTTGGTGATTATCTTTATGACATCTGTTAAAATATAGAAAGTCAGCAAAGTATGGAACTTCAGGTATTGTTTGTGTAGAACAACTTTACAACATCCTTCACAGTATCACGAATGAATTCGGGTTGCTCCTATATTTGCAATCTCCATTACGTTACTCCAATATCTATTGCATCAGCAATCTTTCAACCCCACTCTGCCCCCAGTTCTGCCAGGAAAAATGTTTACCCCTCGCACTAAATCTTTGCGTGATGAATTTCTACTGATTAACATATTTTGTCGACCATCAAGACCCGGAATGGATCGCGAAACTCTTTCCACCTGGACCATTCGTGAAAACATTCTTCAACAAAAATAAACACAGTACCTGGGACTGTTACCTTACCGGTACGGGTTCGCTCTTGCTTTCCGATCTTACTTCTGTACATGTTTTATTTTCACTTGTTTGAAAAATAAAACGCAAACCATTACAATTTATTGCGGTGCAAAAGGCGAAGGAAATGCCATTCAATTTTCCGCCAAAAAGTGGATCCAGCCAAACGCAAGATACGGCCCCGGTACGTAAACAGCGGACTCACCCTGCGTCCAAAGGTTTTGCTTTGGATTTGCGTTCCCGCTGACGGTGCTGCAACGTCCAAAAGGCTGCCACTGTTGCTGCCGAGCCATGCAGGAGGAAAAAGCAATAACAGTACATCTTCGGGACTTCAATTTTAATGCTCACCAGTAAACGATAATCCTGTAGTAAAAGTGAAAGATAAAACTGTGCGGAAAAGCACAAGCGGCAACAAACTGCACGACGCCATTACACGAATACCGCCTTGTATGCGATCCTCGCAACCGGCCACGTTGATAAATTGTTAACGAATTCGAAATTTAAATTATCCTTCTGCCTTCTTACCATCCTCTTATGGTTCAGATCGAAAGGGGAATGGGCTCACCAAATACACTTCGATCGGAAAGCCACTCGTCATTTTGAGTTCCCTTAAAAAGAATTAAGTTCTCACTGACGAATGGCGTGGACCCTTTCCCGGTGTTTTTTTTTATGATGCCCCCTGTTTTCGTACAAGTTATTCATCCCTAGTTGAACAGTTCGTTAGAGTCCCACACTGCACAAAAAAAGGAAACTCCTATCGATTATTGAGCGCTCGCAAACGAATGATTTAATTCCACTCCATAAAGACTACCTGGTGACTACTACCCGGTGCCGTAAATTTGTTCCCATTATGCTGATCGTTTCAAACAGGACAAGGGTGCATCCCGTTTCGGAACGATTTGGCATATAACGAGTCAACCGCGCAGAGCGGACACCAAATTAGGACTTAATGGTGGGCCATCGTAAAAACTTTTATTTCCCTGTCACAAAGCGAACTTTGCCGAACCGTAATCCAAAGACACTAACCCGCAGGTTACGGGTTAGCTGATACTAGCTCTTTTCTCACATCCACGAAGATGCAGCTTCTAGGTAAAGCAGTGTCAGATACCGAGAATTCACTGCAAAGATTGCAGCACCGGGATTGCACTTTCGAAATAGTCACGGAGATTCGATTTGTATAAAATATTCAAAACCAGCTGTCAAAACTCCTGTCCCTCACTTCGTGGCGAATGCTCCGAACTTTCAAACGAATCCCAAGCTCCGAATCTCCGAGCAGGGTTTAGCAAATGCTCGTTTCTTCTGTCAGGGTTTTTTCTTCCTATTTTACTATCTCTGCCTTCGCCGTACGCCAACGAGGCGGAAATTGGGACCCAAGCGACATTCACCTTTACCGTATTTGCAAACGAACTTCCCTGCGGTAATGTAACCTTCGTGCGGGTTTGTAACCCAAATGGAAACGACTCACAAAAAAGCGAATCTTTAGATGTGCAGCACTGGCAGGTGAGCCAATATCCCACCCAGATACAGAGAATACAGAGATACAGAGAAATGCAAACCAAGTCCAATGTCGGCAGCTTTGCTACAAGTCAAATGAACATGACTCCTGACACAAGCGCATTCATCGATTGGATTCCCACCGAGTGTGGCACACTCCGGCATGGGGGCATTGATAGATTTATGAAATATGTAAAACTAAACATGAGAAAAATCTATCACAATCGAGCCACCCGGCAGACGGCAGTACGGTCCCCAGTCAAAACATCCCTTTTGTACGTTCGCCCCGCATGCGTTCGCAACCATTTGTCGAAACTGCCCCCNTTGCTACAAGTCAAATGAACATGACTCCTGACACAAGCGCATTCATCGATTGGATTCCCACCGAGTGTGGCACACTCCGGCATGGGGGCATTGATAGATTTATGAAATATGTAAAACTAAACATGAGAAAAATCTATCACAATCGAGCCACCCGGCAGACGGCAGTACGGTCCCCAGTCAAAACATCCCTTTTGTACGTTCGCCCCGCATGCGTTCGCAACCATTTGTCGAAACTGCCCCCGGGAAGGATGTCGATCTGTATTATGGAAATAGATTTCCATACATCCCCCAAAATCCGGTGTCAATCCCGGGGACAAATTCAACGTCATCACAATCATCCACTCGGTTGTACAATTCTCCGGACGCTGTCCCGAGAAACACCGTACAGGATTTCGTTTGCTGACTTCATCGATTTCCTTCTGCAGCTCAGCCTCAGCTGTCTCTCGTGTGACATCAATCAATCGAGGGAAATATTTTCACATTTTCCTTCCACTCGAACACTCATGCTAACACACACATACACATACAGTCTTGTAAAGCCCTTCGTAGCATTAACTTTCGATCTAATCGATTCGTATTCCAATTCGACATTTGACCCTCACTTTTTTGTGCTCGTCACTGTCGTGCTGTGTGATGGAAGCGGATCAGCCAACCATTGCCGATGGAAGTGGCCGATGGAAGTGGCCGATGGAAAACTGGCCGATTGAACGGGCACATAAAACATACGCAAATGCATGCACACCAGGCCACTCACGGTAAAAGGCAATGATCGTAAAACGTGAGCAGTGAAAATTATGACTTATCGAAATGAATTGACATTCGCTCCGGGGAGGGTGCATTCCAACATGCTCGTCATATAATGGGAGATTTTTAACGATATTTCATATTTTAGAACAAATTTTGTTATATGTAACGCTTAAAACTTAAAAATCGTTTAATATTTCCTTTTTGATTAATTTGTCATCCACATTGCTTTAGGTGCCTCAGCGTACTGGTTGGAGGGTTTCTTATGACGAAAACGCTTTAATACGTAAAATCAAGATTGATATGGAAGCTTTAAGCAGCCTAAATAGTGTAAGAAGCTTGGACATTTCTCAATAGTTCCTTTTGTTATTCAAATATTGTCAAACGATCTTAAATAAAATTAATTTAGCCTTCAACAACTTATTCTCCTATGTCCTGTTGTTTTTGTTAAAATGCTTCATTCATTTACTTCCGATCCGTCTAACACTCTATCGTACCAAAATAGTTTCACTTATGAACAATTTAAACGCATATTTTTCATACTGCGAACAACCACACTTCATTTGCTCACTCCAAATCATAACAAAGCTTACTGCTAACGACTAATGCTTCCCATTACTGACCACGCCAAGCAGCCACATAATCCTAAATGACGCACGTTTCTTGCACCATCGCCCAAAGCGACCTGTCATGAAAGGCAGCACACGCATCGCCGCTACCATTAACGCAATTCATACCTTTGAACCAGCGCAAAAGGCCGAACAAATTCGCGCTCCAATAACAGACGGTGCTCCGAAAGTCATCAAACATTAACGCCAACGCTAATACCACCAATCAGACTTGAGTGAACAACGTGTGTGTGTGTGTGTGCTGTGGCATTGTGAGAAAATCTAGCTCCAAACCACCCGTTGGCATTCGCTTCCCGTTCGCGGCGTGTAAATGGGGTAAAAATGGGCCTCCCCTAATTGTGCCGTTCACACGCCAAAATGATCGAACGGTGTCCATTTGTCTTGCTTTGCGCTATCCCTTTGCTGCTGGGTGAATGGCAGAAAAATGCGCAAAAAAAAACCACAACAAAGGCGAAGAAAAACTTCATCCAACTATGAAAGCCGTGTTGCTGTGCCAGCCTGCATGTTCCGGAGCAATGTTTTGCGGAACGCCAAAAAAACCCCCCTATCGCAACGCCTATCGCCATCAAAAGCGTGCGAATTGCCCCCTTCGACAAAAGTACACTCGGGTCCCGGGTGCCACTTCCGGTACGATGTTCCAATATTTTCTGGATAAATTACATCGATTATGGTTCGGTCGATAGTCGCCTAACCTATCGACTATCCCGTCCCCGCCAGCAATTCGGGTCGCTTCCTGGGTCTGGGTGCGCATCCCATCGTACCTCGCGACAACGGAACGGAAAATTCGAAGCCAAAACGCTGCGAATGACAATGGAAAACAATTTTCGCCCATTAGTAACATATTTCAAACTGTAAAAATCCAATTTGCTGCCATCGGCCATCGGCCGATGCCGTGCACGGCGAACGCGCTGGCCCTCCATCTGTGCTGGGCCTTGGGCCGGGCGTCGGAACCGTTGTTGCCTTTCTGCACGTTTTATGCCTCATTTAAACATGTCGCCTTTTCGCCAGCCAGAGACCGAGACCGCGGGGCGTGCTATTGACGTGTCGCTTCACACGGTTCGAGCGACCCGATCGGCACCGAGTGTATCCATAATGGTTCAATATCAACATTTAGCGTCATCACCCGGGCACCATTCTCATCCGTACGCTTTAGTACGTGGCCCGTACTGCGTGACCTTATCTTTCTCATCTGCCATTTTTACCCTGCCCAGCGACAATGCCTACACCATTCACAAGGCTTTGGTTCCGTTCGTCATTCACAATTCATTCGATTCACTTGTTTCTATTCCTTTCTCGCTGCGCTTCACCGTTGTGCGGGATAACATTGCATAAGGAAGGAGTGAAACACTATTCCCCGACTAAGCTTGCACTGCCTGGCTCCATCGTCGTAGTGCAATAGCAAATGCATTCAAATTGCTTTCTTTTCAAAAGGGCACCGTGGTTGAATTCTGCCCACACACACAAAAAACGTGCAAAAAACGACAGAATAAAATGTGCATGCTAGCACCATTGCCTAACCAGCCTACATTAGACTCGGCGGTTTGCTCCGTGCGAATAGAAAATGAAGCGAAATTTAATAAATTGAGCGCCCTTGGGAACGCCGACGGCAACACGGAATCGATCGTTCGTGTTGCAACCATGATCGCAACAACGACTTAAGCTAAGGAGAAACGAACCCAGGAAAATTAAAGTTGGTTTAATACCATTATAAGGAAGTTTTTTAAGCATGCAAATCTTATTTATTATATTAATAAAACATTTATAGACACTTATTGCTTATTGTTTATTTATTTTATTGAAGTGGAACAGCAAATAATGCTCTATTTAAAAAAAAATAAATTTAAGCAATGAAAAAAGCTTTTTTCTCTTTAATACAAATGAAAAGAATTTTTTATGAATAAAATAGTTTTTGAACAAAATTTAGAAATATTGAAAAAAAACAGATGAAATTGAACAACTTCTCCATAAATTGTGTTGGGAAAAGCACAACTGTTACGGCGTTCCCGAGTCCACTGAACGGGGTCACTAGTGCAAGCGCCTCAAAGTATGCAATTAGCATCGATTAAACCTTTAACGTGGGAACGTAGGATACATCACGACCTATTAATGTCCAATGCTTTGAACTTCCTGTAAATTATCAATTACATTACTTTAAAGTATTTTCATAAAAAAGACAACCAGAATAATTATATTCTTCCCACAAAGTTATACTTACCATTACAAAACAACAAACAAAAACACAACCTTGTCCTTGGTTAAACTTCTCTTCAACAACCTTGACGCTAACCTTTTGTGCAAACAGGGCGAAAACTTCCGTTCCGTACGGGTAGCATGTTTGTGGATGAACCCCTTACATATAACCTTGTCCACTGCCGAACTGACCGTACCACAGCCATTACAAAGCATACATATGGATTATCAATTTGCTTCTTACACCTTTGGCTGCGTATCCACAAATTATCTTCCCATAACCGAACCGAGGTATCGTGCAAAAACACTTTATTTTCTTCTGTAAACCATAATGGACATGGTACGGCAAAAACTCTCACTAGCACCAGCACACACACACACATCTATTGACTAACTGGACCTTTCGGACCTATTTCGTTAACTTGCGAGTGCTGCGCTCGTGCTCCGAGTTTCCCATCACCGTTCGAGTGGCCACTTAGACCCACACCCCATCCAACAACATTTCGCCCCGGTAATCGATATCTTAATTTAGTTCCTTACCTTTTTCGGACGTCTCGTGCCCTAAACACCCACCAAACCTCGCCCCGCTGTATCTCACCGTCTGATTAAGGTTAATTGAAAAGTCTGGTAGAATACAGCCCAGTCCAGGATGGGACTGAGGAACCGACAAACAAAACAAAAAATAAAACTCTGACCGGTCATTGTGGATACGGCAGTTTCTCTTTATCAGTGACATTATCATAAAACCCACCTCGAACCCTCGAACTTTCGGCCCTGACCATTAGCCCATTCATTTCGCACCCCTGCCTCCTGGCCGCTCATTCCGTGAATGGAATAAACACATATGAATGCTATCATATTTCCGGTCACCTTGCTGTTGGGGTTGGGGAATACGGTGGAAAACTTAACACTGCTGACATTTAACTAAAATATAACACCTCACCAACATTCCATTGCCGTACCGTACGACCGAACGATGGTTTCCCTACTCGAAACATACCCGGTGGCCAATATGGGGCCAATGTTTATTCACTGCATGCACTGCAAAAGAGAGTTACCCAACCCAGTGGGGTAACTCAATGTCCGAGTAGTGGACCTGGCGCGAGCTTCAAGCCTTCTGCAGCCACCACTTCTTCACCAGCGGCCAGAAGCAATTTCACTTCAAACCAGGAAGCAACATGTCTGCGACATTGAGCAAAACAATTTTCTGCTGCATAAAACCTTCGAGATATGGTACGGTTGCCACACTTTCGCTTCCGTTCAACCACATCCCATGGACAACAAACAGCCCCAAGGACAACAATTTACCAACCTTACGGCCAGCGTTACTCTACGGAGAGGCTGTATATGCGAGTACCGTTTTGCGATTTCGAAGCCAACAAAGGGACAGTTGAAACGGCTCTATCGAATCAACACCCAAATTGTGCCATCGCGCCTACCCAATATCACCACCTTCCACCATTTGGGTAAGTACGGGGCCGCACACCCACTCACACACACTGCGGAAGAGGAAAATATTGTCCGCAGCAGTACACCGTACACGACACGAAACGCGACACACATACACACAAACACACATAAAAAACAACATCACCTCCCACGGTGATGCGGTGTGCAATGGTGACCATTGTCGACCATTGTAGCAACGCCCATCCACCCACAAAATCGTAGTGTTATTCATTTGCACCGGATATAACAAGCATTTATTTTCCACCGGGCGTCTCCATCACGTACCCCCTTTTTTGTTCCACCCAATCCAAAGGGGTGGTTGGTAAGGGATGCTGCCTGGGATGCTACCGGAAATGTGTTCACATCCCAAAGCAGCACGAAAGGTTTCGGAAGGATGTTTTACTACCCAGGCTGGCCCCGTTGTTTTTCCTTGTCAGCCCAGGTTCATCCCACGGACAGGATAGTAACGGACAAAAACGCGTGCCTCTTTGCTTATTCAATATCGACATGAACGCCATCCCACCCCAGTACGGTCACGTCCTCAGCCCCATTCAGAGTCTCACATGAAGTGAAAAAGTCATTTTCATGAACACCAAAAGTGGTTGGTTAAAAGTTTTACCATATGCTTCGGGTACCTTCCATGGTACCTTCGTCACTAGTGCCTAGTGTACTAGCCCGTGTGAAAACCTTCCAACCACGGAAATGGTACTTTATTTCCCACCGTGATCCAACCCCCCCAACACCTTTGCTGGCCGTTACATCAAACACACACACACACACACCCGTGCTCTTTTCACCCGATTTGTGCGCTGTTTTAACCAACGAATCTCATTACGGGCGTACGCAGGCTTGGGCAGATAACCTCCAAGAAGTTTTCCACGCAGCCAAGCCAGCCTGCAAATGAATCAGCGACAAGATATGACATTTAAAATATTATCACCCATAAAAATGACCATTAAAGTGTAGGGACGGACAAATTTAAGCACAGCTACCCAAGCTACCGACACGTCGGTTTGACCCACATTTGTTCCAGCGGCACATTTGCAGCACTTACTTTCGCCCCTTGTGCAGCGATAATAAAGCTTTTTTGGCATTGTGAGACGATAAAGAATATTCGTAAAGCGAATCGAGGAACGGTGGAGCGTAAAGCTGTCGGACTTTATCCTAGTTAAAGTGAAAACCTTCTCGTACAAATTGAGCTGCTGCATAAGATGTCTAGTGGAGGAGTGTAAGGGAATAAGTTTGTAACAATTAATAGCCAGAAACTAGCGGACGAACGAGCTACACGGCATAAGAGCAAATGAAATTATTTAGAAGAAAGAATTATTAAATTGAACAACTGTTGTATCTAGTAACACAAAGTAGTTGTTCAAAAACCAAATTTAGTAGGACTAGTTCATTGTGCTCACATATCAACGTATTTATAATCGATTTTATATCAGAAAAACAAGGAAAGCTAGAAAAAGAAATATGTGACGGGTTTATAACTTAATTATGATATATTCTTATGCATTTCTTCCGGAAACATTTTAATCCGAATAATTTCGAATCTTCTGAATTATAAATCATTGAACCAGGATCTGGGCACTTTGTTAAATAACATCCTAATAAGGAACTGAAACCGATTAAAATTTTCATAAAATGTTATTTAAAAACATCTTAATTTATCTTTATTGTCATAAATTTCAATTTACAAATGCTTATTCAGTTCTCTGTATTACTAAAAAATTCTTTATTACTATTCTTTCTAATTCAAAACTATTTTCTTTGCAAAAAGGTTATTTTCACAGTCTTTTTGCACATCCACCGCATTTGTTGCACAAAGCTGAAGCTTTCAAACCATAAAATGGTGCATAAAATGATGAGTACAGCGCACACATCAACACAACTTCATCGTAACCGCAGCCGGCACCAACATCCGGTAGCTAGGCCGACATAACCGCCGACAGACAAGACATCTTTAAATAGTGCCACCGTCGCGGTCGTGGTGACAAAACAAAAGACAACCCACTTTAGCCACCGCCGTAAAGATGGGGCCGAGGGTTAACCACCCTAGCCAGCACACAACACAGCGGGCACGCCAGCAACCCTAAAGCGTTTATTGTTCGTAAAACAGCACTTTCCGGTTGCGCGTCTTTGATCTTGCGAACCAAACTACTCTCCTCCCCTCCATTTACCAGCCATTGTCCACAAGAAGGCAAACGTCACTTCTGTTCTTGGCCTTCATTTTTCAATATTCTTTCACCCCCTTTGGTGGTATCAACCCCTTGGTGGCGCATCCTGTGGTAATCATTCGATCCGCCCGTCCACCATTTCATACGCTTTGCAGCCCGCTACGTACAATTGTGTCTTGCTTGCAATTGGGTGAAATTAATCATACTCCTAACCGTTGCCATAAAACCCAAACCAACCGGTACCATGTCATCGTCCTTTGGTACTGCCCTTGCCGTGAATCGAGAGTCATTTAAAGCGAACTATCAACGGGATCCCCATCCAGCCAAACCAAGAACGGACTGAATAAGTACCGGAGCTTTCCCAGGACGGCATCCCCAAAAGTGTCCCAATTCGAAAGTTTGTCATTAATTTATTTCAACACACACACACACACACACCCATACACCCATACACTGATACGAACTGGCATCGTACTGTACAGCGATACCAGACGCCTGGCCCGACCCAGCCTTTTTTCGCCGGCGCCACCGGTTCAAGAGTGGGTGGATGCAGAAGGGATGATCCGTAACTGAGCATCCATCTTCTTGCCAGTGCCAGAGGATAAACATAAATTATCGCTCGAAAGCACTTTAAAATTCTATTATTTCTCCATTCGCCCGTGAGAGAGATCTATTTCACTTTCACCACCGGCTGGGTCGTGCCGACCCAAGCGCACAACAGCTCGCCGGCTCGCTCGCTCCGGCAAGAACATGCTTTGGAACTTATTTAATCTAGCTCAAGTTCTGGAGCATCATCACTCAACCTAGCACCGACCCCGCCAAACGAACCCTTCCCACCGTGTACACACACACACACACGCTTCCAGCTGATAGCCCGGTCTACCTTGTCTTTGGCGCATCGGTCTTCTTTCGATCGAGACCCCTACTCGTTCGAATCACTTTCAAACGCCGGGCGGCACATCATTGTCTTTCGCTCTGCCAAGCGGACCACGTCCCGACACATGCAAAGCGCAATGCTACAGGCACTCCAACACATTCGCCCCAAAACCGGTGTATGGGTGATGATAACCCAAAGAAGACTATCCACTACACCAACCCAACAAACCCACACACATCTTAACACACGCCGGTGGGACACGCGGGCAACTACAACTCCCGGAACCACGGCTTATCTTTGATCTGTGTCAGCAATAAAACCGCCCCCGGGCACGACTATTTTTCTCCACCGGGCTTTTCAAGTAGTTGGTTGCCGGTTTTGCTTTGCTCGCACACTCGCTCACACCCTACACCCCACCCAGCATGGTCACCCATTTGCGGGTTGGCGCTGCTTCCCACATTCAACAACTGCTGAGCGTGACATATTGTTGTTAGCCACCGCCATCGTCGCCATCATCAGGATCAGGAGTGCGCTGTTGCTGTTGTTTTGCCCGTCGGTCTGGCCTGGTACCAGTGCTGAAGACACTGGTTCCGCTCGTCTTTGCTGCAAAACGGATCAAGCCACTTCTGGTGTGCCCTCGATGTGGAACGTACCGTGCAACGGGCCCGCATCAAACGTGCAAAAGCCAATGTGTTGATAAAGGAAAATAAATGATCCACGACTGGTACATGTCAACGGTGTCACTGTCACGGAGACGTGTTCCCGTGTGGTAAAGGTTGGTGTAATCGGTAAACCATCGCAATTGAAAGTGTTGTTGGGTCGGTTTCTTACCGGCGTGTGGATTATAAAGAGCAAAAATAGATCAAGTGGTGCCGTGACCAGGATCAAAATTCAATTCCTTTGGATATGCATTTAGTATTCTTCTACGAATATCTTTTTAAAAATATATTTATACTCCATATTTCCCAGCAATTACTTTCCAATCAAATATTCTCACCTAAAATATAACTTCCAATAGCTTCTCAAATCCCAAATCGGCGTAATATCACGATGCTTACCCTATAACCGCCACACAACTCATATTTAATTGATGATCGACGGCAAATTAATTTCCCTTTGGGCAGTGCTTCATTGAAATATTTCCAAAAATACATCTACCAGCGAAGTTTTTGTAATTTCTTTCATTAACCATTAATAAACCTTTCATCAACGGTCCAAATTGCAACCAATTTACCTTCATCTCCATCAACCGGTACAACAAATCAATCAAGTGATATCGATCGATTAGGCAGCGGTAAAACTTTGCCCGTTTTTCTAATTCCGCGTCATTCATTGCGTGGAATTTTTATCCCGTGCCGGCCGGCCAGCAGTAAAATTGATTGAGATTACCTTCGTGTTTTTTTTTCTATCCTACTCGTGGCTACCTTGCATCAATCACTCGCGATCACCTAAAATTCCCACGTACCGATAGGTCCCGCGTCATGCACGACCATTGTACCGCTGTGTATGACGAGCCCGGGTAATCAGAAAATCTTTCGATGAGAAGAGAAATATGTACCACCCCATCGTATCGAATCCGCCACGCCGTAATGGCGTTCGCTGTTGGAGCAGAGTTTTACAGTTTTACATTTATCCATTAATGATCCACCAGCCCTGCTGCCTTATCCATCCTATCCTGCCTCGAAAAATAAAATCTCTTTGATGTCGCAACTGGCCGGTAACCTTCTTTGCTCGATGAATATTTCAGCGCCCGAACGTTCGATTCCTTCGGTAGCCTTTTCGGTGGGTGAATACAAGAGGGAAAAAAATCGCATCCCCGGTAAAGCATAGACATATTAATTTATGATCAAATACAAACGCTCCCCGAACCTCAGGCACCTGGGAACAGCCGACTCCAAGCAGAACTCACTCATTCGTTCGAAAAGCGTTGAAGGAATAGCAGGAATCATCAGTGAACTAGCTGGCTAATGAAACTGCTTGTTTTACCTTGTTTTTTTCTCTTTTCTCTCTCTCTCTCTCTCTCTCTCTCTCTCTCTCTTTTTCTCCTTCTTTCAATTCCATCCCAGTTCGTAGAAACCATCATTGAAGCGCGATAGCTTCAACGGATCCCTTTCCATCTCCAATTTGTAGAACATTTCAGTCGTGCTTTCTTTTCTTTTTTAACCTTTCCGCTGTATTTTGCCCCGTGCCAAAAACGGAGGAAAGCAGTTTCCATGCCCTCTAAATCTCAATGCAAAATCTCTGCCCGGTCCCGGGCCCGATATTGGACGCATCAAATTCCATCCGCGTACCCTGAATTCACCTGAAACAGTTGGATGATTATTGAGATGCCATAAGGTTAATGGAAGGGACCTTCCTTTTCATCTCCGGCAAATTAACCTCGACAAACAGGCACTGGTTTGACATTTGGCATTTATGGAGGAGGAAAGCAAACCCTTCAGGAACTCGGAAAATATATATTTTTACTCATGCCAACCATCCCGGACTGGGCAGAGTTCTACATAAATGTCATAAAAGGATACTGAGCAGGTATTTTGGATAAGCAACTTTACAGAGTTTTACAGTGAAATATGGAAACGCGTGGTATATAAACTACTAAATTTTGCCCAAATTATAGAAAATTATTCTCATTCATTTTTCAAATGCAATAAAATGTACCCAATAAACGAAGATATAAAAATTTGAATATTCGTTCGCTAGTACTGAAACATCAACGAACTCACACAATGTTCTCCAAACATCCGCTCAACTTCTACCCAGTATCTGTCCAATAATCATCAAATATTTGTCAGGTATCTGTCGGTGACGTTTGGATTAATTCAACAAAAGATCGTCAGTAACAGTTTTGATCAAGAATTAAACCAAGACCTTCAGTGTGGCGATCACACATTCGACATCAAAGGCCATACGAGGCTCAAAGGCGGACCGCCGAAACTAGACGAAATTAATTGCTAATTTAATGCCCCTTGTTTGCTTTATTTAAGTTTAGTAAATAATTAAATTGTGTACGTTATTTTGATGAAATAAATTCACGACATTGGTTCTTTATGATCGACTTCCAAACATTCGAAATTTGCTCGATTGTTTGATAGATACCGTCTTAAGATTTAAGCATTCTAATGTAAAGTAACTTATGCACTTGGCCAGCTGAATATCAAACCTCCTTTATTATGACCACAGAATATCTGCAGTTTCGTCCTGTCTGCGATAGCCCGCCAATAAAAATATAGAAAAATGTCCCTTCGCCATCCCTGGAAACCCTGCAACGCAAACCTCTCCATCCACCGTCGCCTTATTTTCTCCTCCACGCGTTGGCGATTCACTCGAATCACCAAACAAATCTTGGGCGCGCTGCAAAAGAAATTAAATGAGCCAAAGCCAACGTCACCGTCGGTAGCGCAGTTGATTGAACTGGCGGTACCATTTGCTCGACCTCCATTCAGCGCAAATTGAAAGGAAAATGTTCACCGGGCGTGCACCCGGTCGGCGTTCGTCAACGAACGAGCCAGGCGGGCAGGATCGAACCACAACGATAGCTACCCAAATCGTAGACAAATGAACCCAATTGAGCGAAAGGGTTCGAAATCAGCCCTTTGATGTGCGCCAGGGCGACCGGCATTCACCATCACCACCACCAACTGTCTTTTCTTATCGCGCCGAG
>STHB01000004.1:2908679-2952061 GCA_018908115.1 Anopheles rivulorum
AAGCAACTGGGAACTGGGAAGCAATGGTACAAAAAACTTTCACTGCTTGTATTATTTATATTTATGTGCTCAAGAAGCATAAATAAAAGCTCGAGCTCTTTAGCTTCAGCTAAAGCTCCACCAGCTAGCAGCAAGTTCAGCAAGGGGTTTCGACTCAACGCTTCAACGCTGCCCCCTTCATTCTTACACCGTTCTTTTGTTTCCTATTTTTTTGTTTTGTTTTGTTTTGCTGCCCACTTTTCTGCCTCTTTGAAGCACCATTACTTGGGCACTTTGGAGACCGCAGTACGGTTGCTGCCCGAAAATAATGTTGTTGAGGCAAAAAGGCTCTCCAGGCCAGCCAGCCAGCCAACGTACACCAACCTGGCCGCCGTTATGCTGGAGGTGTGAGTGCGAGAAAAAAGGTTTTACCGTGCGCCAAGTTGTTTTAGCCGGATGAGCCAAGCGCCAAAGACTTTCGGAAGAACAACGACCAACTTTCGAACAAAAACCAACCACACAACACCTACGCTGTTTGGTCCGTTCTATTACGCCCGCTTTGCTGGGCTTGCGACTTTAACATCCTTTAGCGTGTTAAAAAAAAAACAGGATTCGACACATAATGAGACAAAAAAGGGTGAGACATTTTACCATAAGCTAGTGACGGTAACTACCCTTTTTTTTTACAAAATACGTCTTGCTTTCGTCCCATTAACAACCAATGTTCAGTGTATTGCATACTTTTCGGCGTAATAACGTAAACAGTTCTACGGATGAGTTAGATGACAAGATGTTTAAATAATAAATTAAATCGTTTATTTTACAGTTAACAGATGTAACCAAATGTGTGTCTATTCTTATAAGCCCATTAGGGTTATTTCTGGCTTATTTGCAACGAAGAAACGATATTAGTGGAATATGGCCCAAATCTAATCCTAAATGACAGAGATTATTTCTCTTAAAATATTCTCTTTAGTACGAATGGTACTAGAATTAAAATATCTATCTAAATTCTAACATAAAGCGAATCAAACTCCACAAATGTGTGTTTGCAATTCACAAAAAAAGCCGCACATCCTATACAAAATAAACATATTATTTACCAACTACTCATCCTGACCAGCACAATACTCAGAAACGTCCGACCAATAAACCCACCATGAAATTATGATCGATGTCTCGATTGCACAGCAACCAACAAACTCTAGCGTCCTTTGCCAGGGCGTGTGTAATGCAATGCTGAAACGCAATATTATAATGATAATAAATATAGAACAGCAACAACAACAACACAAAAAAGTCCCCAACCCCCCTTTACGAGCACGCGAACTGTTTGCTCAATGTATTTGAGGTTAACGGGCATGGAAAACCATTGTCTCCCTGCTGTGTTTGCAGGTAAAGCAGGTAAAATTGCATAGCTTCGGCGTAAAACTCATTAGCAGAAATAAATTCACTGAAAACAAAATGCAAATCCACCCGCCCGTGGGGGCCCATCCCGGGGGCCCATGGCCGGCAATTACCCGTGGTTGAAAATGAGGAAAAATTCACTACAAAACACACAAACCGCCCTGCAAACGGGATGGCCCGGGACGGGTTCGGAACTTTTTGTTCGCTCTTTCACCAACCCCGGCAGTTCGCGGGTTGGTAGGTTGGGGTGGTTCAAAGTGAAGCGTTGTTTGATGTAGGCACACTGCTGCAAACTGCAAATGCAAATAAACACGGGCAGGAAAATAAATATTATGTTACATCGGGGAGTGTCCTATAATTTAGACCTTTCGCTTACCTCAGCGAGATGCACCAGCTGGTGCCCGGGCGCAGGTTTACCGATTGCAATTTCCTGCCTTGTCCTTTGGCATACCCCCACCCCGATGTCAGCTCCCTCCAGCAAAAACCCATCATCCTCGTTAAGCCAGTAATGGGCCACTTGTTCATTTGCCACTCCAGTCTATTAACCTTTTTAGTTCTGCACGAGCTGATCGAACGTGGAGCGGGATGGTGCTGTTGGTTCGGGGGCTCTGTTTTATCTCTTTTCTGTTTGTTACCTGAGCAGCACGGTGTGAAAGGACTCCCAGCAGGGTGAAAGGATACCGCAAATAGCCCACCCAAATGATACCCCAATGTGGGCAGGAACGGGCAGCCGGCCGGCCCCGAGAGAGTGACGTGACATAATTGTGATTGTAATAAATTACTGTCGCACGGTTTTTGGTCAGCACCCGTACCTGGCCCGCCCTGGGTGCACGCGAGGGTGGCAAGATGGAGTTGTTTGGTAATTAATTTGGCCGCCGGCACCCCACAGCCGCGGCACCAGTGTCGGCTTCGATGCACTAAATGATCTGCAAAAATGGTACCATTTGTTAACGCGCGCGGGCCACTCATGAAACTAATCTAGATGGTGATCCAGGGCGTGAGGCTGAAAGAGAAAAGTTTCATCCTAAGCTTCACCTCCTCCACACACACACACACATACACACACTGGCCATTAATGTTTCTCTGTGAACGCTAACCGTGACACAATATTGACACATATGAGAGTGTGTCACCGCACCAAGGTACCGGACGCTGTGAGCGCCGTCAGCTGCGATGGTTTTAATTAAATGTAAAATCACTGGACGGTAGCCATGGCAGAGCAGCTCGGCCATCATCTCTGCCCTCCCCATCGTGACATTACGCGGGTAAATGAGCGAGTGTTTATTAACTGTCATTTGTACCGCAACAGTTCACCGGGCATCGGCGAAAATGATGATCGAGCACATCGTCAGACCGGATGCAGACGACGACTAGTGTGTGCCTGCATACCAACAGGCATCCAACAGCATCAGATGCAGCAGTGTTATACGCTGCCCGGTTGATGCTTTGTAGCCGGCAGATACAATGCAATATTTTCGCGCAAACATCCCCGTACGCGATACAATTGTTTGTGATTAGACTATTACGTGGTCCATAAACAGTGACGTGTTTAGTTTAGCACAAATTGTTTGGCCAGTGTGCATTATTTCGTGGAAAAGTCAGCAGATTGAAGGGTGCCGGTTCCCATGTTTTTTCCCCCCATTAAACATTGGATAAGCACATGATCAATATGAGTAACAAAAACACAGAGCGTAATGTGTTAACGTGTTGCAAAACAAGCAAAACTTTAGCGCATAACAGTTGCCAACACTATTGTTGCGGAACGGCTTTGTTTTTCCGCAATATTGTTACATTTAATTAGAACAGTACATATTTCTATTTTATATCTCGAATAAAGGCTGATAGTGACGGCGGCGCTATAGACCTGTTCTAGGAACCGTTACACAATTCCTGTATCTAAATTGAATTATTGTGGTAAAAATTGCCTTCGAATTAGGGAAAGAGTAAGTAATTCTGTACACCTCATGGAAACAGTCCAAACATAACCAATCGTTAAGAACGCTTCACAAAATAACTAGAATTCAATACAGGATACACAAATAATTAATGAGAAAAATAGCAATGCATAGAACGCATAAATTCCGGTTTAGTTAAAAAAAGTCAGACAATCTATAAGAGATATAAGCGCAGCATGTCGGATAAAATCTTATCGTTTCATTTCCTTGATGTTTCAGATTTCAAGAATACCAAGCAAAAAATATATCAAACCAATATACCAGCAAATGTTTATGGAGTTCTTGGTAATAATCAATTATAAAACAAAATGCCAGCCAATATCCGGAATGGGAACGACACAAAGAAGATTAATTACGGCTGTAAGCATCAATTTATCCCCATTCGATAATCTCATTGTTTTAAAAGGCGTTATTCTCCGAAACAATGTTCTGCAAATCGGTACTCAGAATTGTTCGGACATTTGTAAAGCAATTAACTTGTTCACTTAACTTACTAGCATGTTTCGTGTGTTTTTAATTTAAAATTCATTACACCTTGTTTGGAGGGTAAAATTCTAGTAAAAGTTCAACCAAAATTTGATTGTCCAACCCAATTCGCCTAGAATTCTAAAAATATGAATATGAAATATGAATATACTTAAACGAAAGGGTAAAGATTTAATATTTTGGATAACTATTTAAAACATAATATAAAATACTATTATTTTATATAAATTCAAATAAAAACTTAAAGAAGTACTCCTTATAGAGTTGACCAGAGATGTAGTTAGTAACAAAGACCAGTCTTTCACACGATTGGACCACTAAAAGCTCCCATACGGATCGTTCCCCAAGGGTTAACTATCCAGCTGTTCGCAAGTTATGGAAAGCGTGACACAACCGTAAGTACAAGAAGAAAGCCACTGTTTAACTAAGGTTTGGTTTTATAAGTGCCACACTGAACTACACGACCGGTCGTAACAAACAATTGACCACCCGTCAACACACTTTTCTGCCACGGTGCAGCAGAGCAGTCCGGTTGACTCCAACTGAGCACGGCCATTAAAGCAGCAACATTATGGAAGGACGCAACCAACTAGACAGACCGAGTGCTGGACGATTTCTTGTGCAAACACCACCAGCAGTCAGCAGACGCTCGTTAGCTCGATGTCAAGGTTATCGCTGTCAGTCGCTTAACATGCTTTTTTCCCCGCGCAAAAAAAAAGAAAGGAAAATTTTATCGCAAATTTATAAATACACCGGTTTTTTTTTCCATCCCTTTAAACGCTTTTATCGGTACGCTCTAATCGCACCGAACATGCAGCACCGCGCTTCATTCGTTTACCGCTCCATAATCGTTTAACTTCAGCTCGGTTGATGTACGAGCCTCACCTGTGTGCCCGGTCATCGGCAGGTGTGGGATTAGAGCTTACCTTGACAGCACAGCCTTTGCTACTGTGCTGCCATCTTGCACTACCGGACCGGCAGGCCCACAGGTGATCCTTTACCAAAACAACAACAACACCGCACACACACACACACACGGAAGCAGATAAGTGTATCAATAAATGGCATCTCGTTCAACTTTCGGTCACTGATTTTCGCCCCAAACTCAGCAACCGAGGCCGAGACCGTTGGTCCGGCCGGACGGTCGGGTGTTTTTCGAGGGGTTTCAAATTTGCTGCAGCAAATTTCAGCACAAAACTTTGTGCACATAATGGAGAAATATGTCGGCCAGCCAGCGTTAGCCGAGAAAACGATGGCTAAAGAACCTTCGGGCCGAGGTTGCATGTGTTACGAGCGTTTTGAACTCGTTCAATCTTTTGCACCGCCGGTCGCCCGGCAACGACCAGCTGCCGGACACAACCCACCCCTCGACACTAACGGTAGCAGCAGCACATCATCGTCAACATTTACAGTGCAGCTCCCGGGGCGTGCAGTACGGGCGACGTCACCATGCCAGCCTTACACCAGCTGCAAGCAGTAACACGTTCTGGGAAACTTTTCCGATACCGAAAAGCTTTACCAGCAACCCAGCTGGCCATGCATCCTCGTGCTCTGTACTCACACTTGTGTGTGTGTGTGTGTTTGTGCGTGTGTATAGGGTTGTGTATGTGTGCATATCTCGACATTCCGTTCCGCAGACGACATGGCCCTGTTTCCTTTGTATTCCCAGCGCATAGTAGCGGTCGTCTCGGTTTCGCCGGTCTGGCCATGTCGTATGCCCTTTATCAAAGCAGTTGTATCACCAGCACTCCTCCGATCCCATCCTGCTGCTGCTACCGCCATTGGGAAGAAGGGAAACGAGATGATTTGTAGCAACAGTTTCAGCATATAAATATGATCTTTATTCACTTTCTTAACCTCCCCGTTTGCTCGTTTTCCCTTCGTTGATGCCTTTCCATTGCCGACTGCTCATCGTCACACCGACTGGCGACCCACTTCGAGGTCCTTTACCGTCCGGTGCCGAATGGAAGCAGCAGCAGGATGATTGCGTAACGGAATCATTCTTTTGAAAACTGCTACGATTCGATCCCATTGCATCCCATGCCATTGGGTGAAAGTCCCCGTACGAACAGGGCAAACTGCAATGGCTGCCGTATAGCTCTGGAACCATTCCCATTCCATTGCCACATTTTGCTAGACATTCGAATTGAATAACAATTATGTGCGTGTTACAATCGTCTTATGACCGACGCATCTGAAGGCTTCAAACTTCAACAGTAGTGATATTGCATTACGGCACAACACACTTCACTTCCGCTCGAGAGATGAATTCCCCGTACCAAGAGGAAGCAAAAATGTGGTCAAAGAAAATTATTATAAGCTTATTTAACCCCGAGCACCTGGGAATATAAAACAAGTGGATTGGTCGACGAAGCCGGTAATTTGATTAACCTTTGCAAAAAAAAACGAAACTTACTTTAGTCTTTAGTTGGGATAGAAGGCATCACGCACACGGTGTGCGATCGTTCAACTCTCGCAGGACCAAACGCATAAAAGATGATCGTTGTGTATCAAAATCACGAACCGTTCTTAACTTTAAATAATGCTCCCGATGCTGCCGCTATAAAACACACACACACACACACAAACATTATGCATGCAAAACTTCATATTAAGCTTGGTTTTTTTTTATGTTGCTTTCATGCTTTCCCGTATCCTGTTACTCAAAAATCAAACTTTCTCTACCGATCACAAACATGCTTTCGCTCGAAATCTTTGCACTCGAAAGTTAATATTCCTTCCCCGAGGCACCGCAGCAACACTAAAGGATAAACTTTAGCCACGATGCTACCCTTACCCTATCTCCTGGCCCCCTTTGTGCCGCGATCTGTTTCCTTTCGATCGTCGATACGCGTCGATACCAGACGATATCCGCTTAGCAGGTGAAATTTCAACCAAAAAAAAAACCACCCACTCACACACACACACTCGTATACGTTCCATCTTGTACCATGCACGACACCGATGCGGCCACCCCTGTGTGACTCGCCCGCACCGCACGGCGCACGGAAAAAGTTTCTTTACCGAGCATTTAATTATTAATAGATTCCACATCGCAAACGATTCTTTCAACGCCTTGTAGGGCGTTTCCATCCACCCCCCCCCCCTTGGAGGAAAAACCGAGGTAAACTTCCGCCATTCACTAGCACTTTCGTAACCATATCTGGAGGGATTTGCCCGAGACGCAATGATAATGGTGCAGTGGAACGGCGTAGGAAGCGAGAGCAAGCTGGGGAGAAAGATTTTAAAATTCATTAGCAAAATCTGAACTCGTGGTGATCCGAATGGTACGGTGGGTTACGTTTCGCACGATCCGGGAAAGCGGAAAGCGGCGTTGCTAGACGTTGCCGGAAGTTACAGAATGATTTTCCAAGTTCCCGAATTTTCCCAGATAACGAAAGCGGGTAGAGCTGGCTGC
Source organism: Anopheles rivulorum (assembly GCA_018908115.1). Classification (NCBI taxonomy): domain Eukaryota; kingdom Metazoa; phylum Arthropoda; class Insecta; order Diptera; family Culicidae; genus Anopheles; species Anopheles rivulorum. Next base: position 2,915,925 of record STHB01000004.1, read on the forward strand.
CGCGCGTGTGATGGGGAAGGAGTGTAGAAATTCCAGATGCACCACATGGCAAACTAGCCAGCCTTACCCAACCATACCGACAGCCGATCATCGGTACCACCGTTACCACCACCGCCATCATCATCATCATCATCGTCATCATCATGATCGCAAAACTTCGCACGACTCGCAGCCGTAACCACTCGGAAGCGACGCTCATGCTCGAAACTCTTCCAATTGAAACCGAGAGGCTCATTTGCATTTATATTGAGCGAAAGCGATGCAACCGAATGTTTAATCGCACGAAACGGAATGGATGCGAACGCACCCGTGCTTTAAATGTGGGATTGTACATGCGTTTCACGGGAAAATTCCATTTTGCAGAAAAAAAAGACACACCCCGGAGGGAGGGTGAAAGAACATGGCAGCAACTATTTTTGCAGCAGGCAAGCAAAAATGTTTTAAGCAGAACACACTTTTGATGTGGGGTGGAACACATTTTTAAAGATATTCTATAACAAAAAGAGATAATCTTTTTTTTTTCATTTCAATAAAGGAGTATCATAAACATAATGGAGACGCCTGGTGTTTCACCTAGTTTTAATTTCACGTGTTAAAATAATACAATAATACTTTTTGTACTTCTTAAACACATATCAAACAAAGGGATAATATGCAAAAAGTAAACAGCTCAACGAATAAAAACATAATCATGTTAAGATAAACAACACCAACACAAAACCCGCCCACATTGTGCAATGTGCACGTGCACAATTTAATGTTGCACATTATCAACGCCCACGTGCTGAATAAGCCAGATTAACGAAACGCATCTACGAAATGTATTCGGAATCATTCGCATGATGAACAAAAGAATCAGCTTCCTAGAAATTATTGCCTGCTCAGCATGGTCTCGCGAACGGCTTACTGAAAATGGCGTAAAGAATGAACGGCCCATAATCGGATTGAATCGATGCATTCCAGTGAAACAATGTTAATTTTATACCACAAAAGGAAAAAATAACTCAAACAGCTATCGTATCTGTTTGAATTTATTGATAATTTTCCGAAAACAGGCAGAAAAAAAATGTTTATAAATATAAAATATGCTTTACATTGTTTGCCACATTCAGAAATTCAGGGAAATTGACACATTTTTTTTTGAATAATTTTATCCATCATTTCATTTTTGGCATACGCCAAAATAATGCCTATTTACGAGGTTAAGAAAAAGAAAACAAATCACAATCACGTTGCCGCACACTCTAAAGCATAATCCTTCAATTTAACAAAGGTCAATGCAGACATGAAAAGAAACCCACGCAAGATGCAAGGACACCGAAATACAACACTTTGCTCGTGCATTAATTTTTCTCTGCTCTTCTGCTAATGCTGGCACTCCGCTGCCTGTTGAAACTCGATGCGTTTGTTTACTGCAGCCGTGAAAAATTCCCATCCCTCGGTAGGAATGTCTGACGCATTCGGCCTGCCACCAGTACCATGACCGAGTTACGACAGCTGAAAGTTGAATGAATTCTCTCCCGACGACGGCGCAAACTCATCACACAACAAGTTAAACGCAAGGGTTTGGAGGGAACAGTGAACGCTACCTTTCAGTGATGTTCATCGTTGTTCATCGTGGTGCGAGTGAACCCGATACCAGTGGGGAAAATGAATCACTTCACAAAAGTTCATCGCCTGTGCAACGGTGAACGTTGTTCGAAAAAGTGTGATGCAGGGTTGTATGAAGAGATGCATATGTTTGGAAACTGTTGGCGATTAGTGTAATTCGAAAAATGTGTCCAATTTTCTTCAGATTCTGATTTTCGTTTGTTACGCAAACTACTACAACAAAAATAACTAAGAAGTGAAATTAAAATATTATTTTCATGAACATCTCTTTAAGCTATAAAATTTGTTTGAAACTGCAATAAACCATATTAAACTACGAAACCACAATAGCAATAAGGGATTGTGGTCTAACCCGTAGGCAATTAGACAATCATTCGTACAGCGAAAGAGTCATAAATGGGCAAAACAGTAATTTTGCGCGGCTCATTTACAGAAATGTTCGCCAGCGAACTAATAAAACTGGACATCAGTTTCATATTCACACGCGACGAGCAAACCATAGAGTACCTCAATTACAGCAAAAACCATGTACTTCACCTTCACCTTACCTTAGCTCCAGCTTTTCCGGCGATTCGTTTCCATGCCCGAAGCACCCGATTAAACCCTTGCAACCGGTAAACATACTTATTACCGGCGGGAACTTTACCAAAGCACCCGGAAGCCGAAGGAAACTGCATTCGGCACAATCCGCACACCAAATCCCGATTCACTCACTGTACACGAATGTTTACCATCTCTTACCACCGCGCAAAGCCCATATGTTCTTGCAATGCCCAATCATACCATTAGCTCCTTGTTGCATGCTATCTGAAATTGCTCATAATGACAGCCATTAATGTAGGGTCTCATCGGGATCGCTCCGACGAGTGGTACCTTCACGTGTAGCGATTTATGGCCTGCCTCTGCTCTACGTCAACATCAACCTTCCCTTTCCACCGCCGAGACGATTCCATCGCTGAGAGTGAATAAAATTTCAATAATCTACAACCACCGCGGTCGCCGAAAGTTCGCTCATTGAGAAAGTCCTGTCATTCCTTCGCAGCTTAACCGCACACACCCGTATCAAGACTTCTGGGTGTTTGAGTGTGGATATGTTTTAGTTTGTTTTTTTTCCTTTTTTTGCTTCCACACACACACACGCACACACAAAAGCCCTTCGATGAGTGCGGTGAACGTTGATGACCCCGAAATCGGAACCGGAGGTTTGGGGTTTAACGGTGTTGGTCCATTTTGTAGATTAAGGAAGTTTTGTTTATCTGCACACCACCCTCGATAAAAGGGGGCGGGGAGGGAGGGGAAGATGGGAGCAAAAGGGGACGTGGGAATGTTGAATGCGGGGTTTGGCCGCTTAATGGTGCATGAAGCGAAATCCGTGCCATCATCCGTCGTTATGCGATCTGATGCGATCCGTACACGCATCCGCAGACCCGTACGGATGAGTCTCGTTTACAAATTACTTTTACAGTTCAACGGCAGTAACGGTCCCCGGGTATTGGAACGGGTTTGCCGTCTTTCTTTTTCCCCCTCTTTTTTTTTTTTTTGGTGCCACCCATCTGCTTTTCTGGTCAGGATTTTACGACCACCCCCGAAAGCTACCCTGACCTCGTCACCTCGTTCGGGGGTTTTTGGGGTGGTTTGGCACCCGGTACGTATGTCCAGTCCCGGCATCCGAGGAAATGGACCTGATTAAACTAGTTGGGTTCATTTGGTTTGATGAGAACGGTACTCTCCTCATCTCGCTTCAACCCCCTCCCTCCGCCTTCAGGACATTTACGGCACACCCCTGACCGCCGGTGGTAAAATCGTATGTGATTGAGTGTAAACGAAGCTCTCGAATTGCACTCATAAAACGTTAATGATCGCTCGCATGCCTGTAGGAGATCAGATGCTTGATGGATTAAAATCATGCCCGTACGTTTCCGTTCCGGATGAGCGCCATCGTTGAGCTTTGGTTTGGATGTGTACACTAGCTACTAGAGGGCTTTATTTCTTATTTTGTAACAACCATACCAACAGCAAGAGCAAGCAACAACGCTTTAAACCCACGCACGGCTATTAATCACTCATGTACGCACATGAGAAATAAATCTAATAAATCTTGAAACGATCATCAACATGCACAAACAAACAAACACGTCTAATTAACTCCATCACGTGTGCAATCACGAGCCCATCTCCCTGTAGTACAATTCAAGATTTCTTTTCTCTGCGCAAAACCGAATGGGGGAAAAAAAGCGAACCCCATCCTTTACCAATAGCTTCACCAGCATGGAGGCTTACTACCGATTTTGCTTCTGTTATACCGTACAAAGCTGGCGCACACAAAAAGAAAACACTTGAAGCTTACCAACATCTCAACTATCCCTTATAACCATCCCGAGCGCAGACACACGCTCAGTAACTAGGCAAGGTAACGAGCCTAATTACATATGCAAACAGAAACCATAACAATAATTGATAAGGGATTTGTGTTTGAGGTTTGCGCTTTGTCTGCTTTATTTGTTTCCACTTCTGGTGCGGTTTCCATCCCGCACGTGCCACGTGCCACTACAGTGCCCGGCCGCATCGTTAGTGGCACGCATCCCTGGCGATCGATCCGCGTGAAGGTGTACGTATGTGGTGCGTGGTTGTGTGTTTGTCTACATGTGTGTGTGTGTGTGTGTGTGTGTGTGTTTGTGTGTTCGTACACGGATAGAGAAAGGACTGACATTCGATATTTAAATTAGTTATAAATACCTTAATGCGAGAACACTTCACCTTTGGCGCACTGATTCCGGCCAACGTTTCAACTTGATCCCGTTGCGATCCCGGCGATGTTAGCGATGTTGGTCCTGTATTCCTGCCGCGACTGGGAATACCGAAGCCCCATCCCATATATGTGTGTGTGTGTGTGTGTTTATGTGGGAGTGTGTATGTGTGCCATTCAAGTGAAGCGCGTGGCACTACCACGGGGTTGTCTGGACGAAAAGGGGGGTGAGGGCTAATAGAGCCACAACGAGCGGGAGTTTCTTGATAACAAGCTTCCACCCTCCACTCGCAAGCTCCTCATCGCCCAACACCATGCGGTGACCCTTAGCCGGCTTTCCCATGCATGCCAGAACGGGGAAAATGAATAGCCGTGGACGTGGTGGCGAACGGGTGCGGGATGGCTTCTGCCAGGAAAGGGACGCATTTGCATTTCATTCCTTTCCACTTCAGTACAGCACTGCTTGGTGGCAAACATTTGCTTAGCGTTGGCATACCGGTAGTGGCACTGTGTACCAGTTCCCTTTCACTACCGAAGCGAAACACGGTGCTTCTAGCGGTGGACGACTGCCTGACTTACGATCAGGCAGGCGGGCCGTAATGAAGATATGCTTCTGCCCCGTAACGATGGAAGAAAGAGACAGAGAGACCTAGGGAGGGAACGGGGAAGAGAGACGGCTGCTCATGTGCGCCGTACTACCGGCTGTCGGTTATTTTCTATTTTCAGGGATTATTGCTTAATCCTATGCATATTTTATCTATCATTACTGTCATTATTGTTCCTGCAAACGATTTTCCTACGCGCTGAGTGTGGTTCGCTCGTTCGGCTAGTCGTTGGTTCGAGGTCGAGAAAATTTCCCAACCACTCACTCGATCTCTTACTAGCTCACTCAGCGTCACATACTTCTTCGCTAGCTTTCGCTTCCTTCGCCAGCAAGAGGTCGAAGAATAATTGCACGAGCATAAACATGCCAACATGTTTCCACCGAGGCCACGACAGGTCCGATGACAATGGCAACGACCATCGACAGTAGCGCGCGCCAACGAACGCCAAACAGGGACCGCCGCTGCGTGATGATGTTGATACCGTGCACTGGTGCCGCTGTTACCGTTGACGACTGTGGCTCAATTTTAGCACAACTCACCGACCATAAGCTTCCGAAAGCGTTCCGTTTCGAACCCCCAACGTCCCCCCTATCTAGCGCACCAATGTGTATGTGTATGTGTGTATGAGTGTTTCGCTCCAAATAAATTATCTTCGCTATCATCTTGGCGATGACTGGTGACACCACACCACCGGGAGGGAGGTACGCCTTCCCGTTGGGGTTAGCAGAGACTGACGGAACGTAGCAAAGATTCATTGTCGTTGACTTTATGCCGTGGCGTGGTTTTCGAACAACGAACTTTTCACCCGCGAAAGAAGTGAAAGACCCTTCGCAACAGACAGCGCTTGACAGGGTGTAAAGAAAGCGTGCGGGAAGTAAAAAAGAATAACTACACTGTGGCTATAATTTACATTTATTAGAGTACATTATTGATATGGCTTGCAAATTAAGATACAATTCCATTAGCCATTGCGAACACTTCCTGTTGCTGGTAACGAACGCGCGTGAAACGTGGAAGTGGTAGAAAATATGTAAAATAAAAAACCGCGAACGATATTGAGAGTGTCATTTATTATGAGTTGAGATATTGGTTAACGGAGCAGTTAATTTTGGGGGTTATTTCTTATTTCATGCTACGCAAACTTCGGGCACATTGCATGGCTTTGATCGAATTTTAAGAATCTTAACAGTATAAACCTACGCTACATGTACAGCGCCTAAAAGTATGCACAGTATTGAAAATTTATCATCTTTTACATTGCCATGCTAAGACTCTTAGTTATACGAATACACGTTGTGCCACGACTGCTGACCAAAAAAAAAAGGGACAAATTTATCTAGTAACAAAACCAGCTTGTGACAAACTGCTAAAAAAAGCTTTTACCATGGCCGCACGTTTGTTCGTGTACACTAGGACAAACAAGAATGCTTCGGAATGGTTCATGATATCTTGTCACATAGTAGACACATACCTAAGTAGCGGTAGGTCCAGAAGCAATAGTTGTCACTTTTTGACAGCTGTCAGATTTTTTGTTAAGTCCTACACCTTAAGATCTAGATCTAAACTATCAGCTACCAACATTAATTTGCATACCTTCAGGCGTGACAATCTTGTGATAACTTTGAACGGTTTTTAACGCTTCTAAAAATAGGATTTTCTTTAGTTCTATGATTCGGCGAAAAAAGGCAAGTACTAAAGAAATGTAAAATCCTAATAACATATGCAAGAAAGCTGCAACAGAAGAAAAAAAAGTCGAAAAACTTTTTAATCGCGAAACAGACCCAAACACACGGACAGAACCGCTTGGCAGAAAGTGTTGTGCACCGGTCACGTAATTACACTGCAGTGATTCGAACGTGCCCATGCTGCGTCCCATCATTGCGCTTAAGCGGTGACTCATTAGAATGCATGTATTCGCCATAAAGCAGCAGCGCATTCAAAATGAGCATTTGCTTAATGCACCCGCATCTCCCGCCCGGTCGGTCCCTCGGCGACGAACCCGACGGCAACGTATCATTTAATTTATCTTAGCAGCTGCAAGACAACAGCAAAAAAAAAAACATTTAATTTCAAGACGCGCTTCAATGGGGTTGCGCATTATATTTTAAATTAAATTTCGCCCTTTAATTGAGACAAAGTGAGTAGTGTCCACGCTATTGCAGCCGTGCAAACTAACCAAAGCAACACTGAACGGTCACTGCTTAAAGAAGTTTCGAGCGGCAAACACGCGTACACAAACAAAAAAACCACCCCATAATCAACCGTACACTGTTATCAACGAAACAAAATCTAGCACAACGAAACGGAAGAAAAATACGAAGCACACCGGGTTGGGATATTTGCCAACGCATAGTGCATGCTTCTTAAAAATGATAAATGAAACGAAGTAAAATTACAACCTTCGAAACTTCCATCCCGAAGCGTGGGAATCATGAATAACCTCGAACCTCGAAGGGGTAGTAGATGGTGGAAAATTGTGCACTCGACACTAGTTCCTTGCAGTTTCCCGGAGTCTCGGGGAAAAACGCGCTCGAACGGCCAACCGGTATGCAAGCACTGCCAGCAAGAAAAATGATCCACTATTAGCTGACGGAATAAACTTTCCGTACGCTTTCCGTAACGCCGGCAATGGTTAGGAACAACACCGCTCAAAAAAACCTCTGCTCACTCCCGTTCATGGGAAGAAGATGCTGCTGGCCGGCTATGCTTTGCCCCGACCTCAGGGCTGTCGATCAGCAAGCAAGCAGTCAACAACCGAGGCTAAATTTTCCGAAGTTAAACGACCGTGTAACGGAAGACCGGCTGACGTGAAGTGAACTAATTGTGCCCCGGGATCCGGGACGATGCGACATCGTCTTTCAAACGGATATCTCCGCCCGATGCGGAACACACGCGCATCCCGTCATTTGCAGCGTCCATGCAAACACGCTCCATGCCACGCCGTGCAAAATGGCGCCAGTCGCTCGATGTCCTTTGAATTTTGAAACTTCTGAAGAACGTTGATTAAAAAGGGACAACCGTTCCGGCCGAGGGCCGAACTTATGATTTATGCTTCCCACGGGTACGTTCACTTTTATCTTGCCGCACCGCCAACGGAGCGCGCGCACAGACATAAGTGAGGTCAAGCGCACTTGTCTCGCATAATATCAGAAAGCGCAGGAACACGGTCATACCGGGCGGTGTTAGTCCGTCTAAGCGACCCACACATACACACACAAACACACACACACACACACTACGCTAAGAAACGGAGTCTGCACTTGACCGGCAACCAAAATCAAGCGCCCGTCATTCCTCAATGCTCCGTCCGTCCGTGGCATTCAGGAGCAAAATCTGGCCCGAAACCGAAAAGATTCCTCAATGTCGTAAATTTTCGATAAAACCACCCAGAAATTATCATACGAATAGCGTTTCGGCTCGTTCCATCACCCCGGTACGAAGTCGGCCACAAGAAAACGTGAAGCGTCTGTAAGCCGCCCAACAAACCGCAAAAGTCCCAGGTATCAGGCTTCTTGATGCGCAAAATGCTGGTCTCGTTAGACTGCGCCAGAGTGCCGTGGTACGAAAACCCGGTGCCAGTGCACGTGTAAATAGCTGCCGGGTTTTGTCCATCGCCCACCAACCACCCACCCACCCACCCACCGACCGAAAGGTACGTGTGTTGATGAATGTAATAAATTTCCTGAATTTCAAATACCGGGGATTAGTGGCAATGGGAAAAACCCTCTTCAAAAGTTGAACTATTTTCTAACCGATGCCGTTGCCAGAAAATGACACTCTTCTTTTGCAACCCCTCTCCACTTCGTGTCTCACTTTTCCTCCCTCTCCCTCCCTCCTGTACGTACACTCATTGACCGCACAAATCGATAAAATTCTTACCTCCGGTCGACTTTTTCCCAACATACCGACCTGCTGCTACCATGGTACGGCTCGTTATCGGTACCGCCGGTAGCAAAAAAGGATGACCACCGGTGTGTGCGGAAGGAAAGAAGCATATTCTTTTCGACAATAATGTGCACTGTCGCGTCAAATAGCCATTCGCTCGCTACGAGANTCCCTCTCCCTCCCTCCTGTACGTACACTCATTGACCGCACAAATCGATAAAATTCTTACCTCCGGTCGACTTTTTCCCAACATACCGACCTGCTGCTACCATGGTACGGCTCGTTATCGGTACCGCCGGTAGCAAAAAAGGATGACCACCGGTGTGTGCGGAAGGAAAGAAGCATATTCTTTTCGACAATAATGTGCACTGTCGCGTCAAATAGCCATTCGCTCGCTACGAGAACGTTTGTATCGTTCGTTCCACCATCGTCATCATCCAACCGGCGTGCTCATCATGTTGCTGCTCGTTATAAGCGGCTGCACCGTACAAGACCATTCGCCGCCAACTTCCGGTCCACGGCAAGGATGATGAAAATGGACGATGCGACCGAAACGAAACCACAAAACCCTCCCGGTGGCCCCTTCCGTGGGCAAGGCGGCATGCGGCACCATCATGCAACAACAACAACAACAAAAAGCACGAAGTATGTGCAAGCACGCAGTCAAAGATGATTATATTGCGAGACGCATCGTACGGAGCCGAATGACAAAGGCATTTTGCAATAACCATGGTTGGCGGTTGGAATCCTCGTTTTTTTTCTCTCTCACTTTGTGCTCCATTTTTTCTCGCTCTTCGTTGGCTTTTTGTGCCCCTCCGATCGGCCAACCCGTTCCCAATTGCTACGGATAGTTATTAGAAAACGTGCGTCTTCATCACGAACGGCATGGTGAACGATGAGTTATGGTGAATCCGTTCAATGTTGCAGCCAGCTAGCAGGCCAGCTTCCTGTGCATGCCACACAATCCGGGAGCAGGAAGTAGAAGAAGAAAAAACACCATAATTCAACGCTCGTGAAAAGATTTTAGAAGCTTCTTGTGCGTAAAAGGTTCGGCGTGATTAAGGTTTAGAGCGAATTTTAGTTATTGATGTGCAAAAATTCAATCGATGTCAATAAAATGGGTTTATCGGTTACTAATAATTCCTACTTTTTTATCTATATAATGGCCCAACATGCTTCGTAAATATTATTTTGTTGTTTTTCTCCCTTAAATTCCATTCTCAAAATAATATTTACTTAAACAAACTTCTTTGTTAAGCAATTTGCCTACCTTTAGGCGCTTCTATCAAAACTATCTCGATTGAATTGATTTCGATAGCATCCATGCACTAAACCTTTACGTCAGAGCCATATAATCTCTTAAAACTATTACGGAAAAAAGAACAGAGCAACCATCAGCTAAAGGCTAAAAATCTCACATTACAGCTGACCTTCAGCACTCGGTGACTGTGGCGCAAGGGAATGTAAACCAAATGAAATAAAAAAAAAAACCTTCCACTTTCAACTACATCGTTACAGCGCTGCCATTCATATCCACTTCAATTGGCAATTCGCATCGTTAGCTATCATCACGGCAAGCAAAATAACATCACTCGCCACAAGTTTAACGGCCTTTTCTTGCAACTATCTTGCCGCTTGGCAATGACTGGTCGATTTTATGTCGCTTTTTCTTTTTCTTCTTCGTTTACTATGTACTTACGAACATCTTCAGCTGCAAACGCATAAGCGTTCCACACTGTCCATCCGTATGTAAGAGCATTTAGAGCGCTGGAAGAGGCAAATAAATACAAAAAAAAAGGACGACCAAAAAAAAAGCATCATGAACTATCGCTATCCTTAACATAGCTTCTTGTATTTTTTGTTCTTCCACTGTCTCACACATATCTCGCTATTTTGCAAACCGTTCGAGCACTGACTCAAAAGCATCCGTAATGGTTCGTGAGCGCATGTGAGATTGGATCGTCCCCGGGACGAACATCTCGGGAGCACACGGCTGGGGCCAGTACCGAAACATAACGGATTCAATGGTTCCTTTCTTTCAGCATCCTTTCAAAATCAACGAACCAAATCTTAGAACTTATCCTGTTCCGTTTCCATCGTTGCAGTGTGTTTTTTTTTTTATTTTATTTGGGAACCCGAATAGCGAATAGCGTCCCTCGCTTCCCACCAACTTATCCCTCGGTGCCCACATTTGGTCCTTTTATTACGACGCTTTTGCAAAACGAATGCCACCAGCTCGCAGCATGGAATATATTTATATTGAAAGGAAAGTTTATCGATTCCGATCCACCCACCGATCGCGCCCTATATCCGCCGGCTAAACTATGCTGTTCAAGGACACCACCGAGCGGTGCGTAGGTGGAGGCGACGAAACGACGACCCTATCAAAATATGTCACAAAAACGGCAACAACTGAACTGGGAAACACAAATACACACACACAAACGCGCCCGCAAAAAAAAAAAACCATGGATGACGTTTGTGAACTGTGCTCTATATAGAGCACACCAAAAAAAAAATGGCCGCTGGCAGGGGTAGCAAGCCAAATGGTGAAGAAAGCTGTAGCAAACAAGCAAAAATAAGTTGCCCAACCCAATGACAACCAAACAACAAAAAAACTCTCTCACACGTACGCACACACATAACAGCTCCCCATACGAAAGAATATCGCCAGCAACACACCTACACACCTGTCGTGCGGATCGTTCCGCAGACCGACAGCTATGACATCAACGCCTCCTAGCTGTCATTCTCGTCCGCCGCACCGGCAAACGCGCAGACACTAAAGAAGATGTTATTTTCTCTGCTAAACATCTCATATATGTCACACATGTTTTCCTAAACGATTGCCATACATTTTTTTCCCCCCCTTCCCGGTTCACTCTTGTCCCACTGTTCTCCCTTTCGCGCGCAACACGCTCGCACGCCAGCAAACGAGACTAAAAAGTTTCGTTCGCGATACTTTGTGCCATTTCAGTGTTTTTTTTTTTTGTTTGCTCGCTGTTGCTTTTCTTTCACTTTTACACTATGAGGCACCAACATACGGGCAACGGGTTGGCACACACATACGGGGCGATGTTTTCAACCGCTCGCAGGAACACCAGCCCATGCCGCACCGGCACCAATATAGTTGCTTTTCCTGTTTTCAATTTCGACAGCTTTTCCCCAACCGGCGCTTAAGCCGGTAGGATTTGTGCGACGCCACAAATGTAGCCACGACAACGACCCAGCATGCCCAGCAACAACAAAAAAACAAAACTGAACGAACGAGTCCCAAGCACCGACTCTCGCGCGGTAAAACACACGAGTTTGAGCTCGGTCGCTTTCAAACATTCCCCCCCACAACGGGCCCGCCCGAGTGTGCCAAACCGAAATCCTGCAGGACGAACCGCCGCGGCAATCGTTAGTTGTGTGTGAAAAATCAGATGACAAGTTGAGTTTTATGTGGCCATAAATATGTTGCCCATGGCGGCACTTGTCGGTGGGATGCTCTTTGACGACCCCCACTAGCGATCACGCCGCCAACCAGCCAATGGGTTGTGGTGAATTTTCACAGAAGAGAAAGTGAAGAGAAAACCATGCGAATATTACCATTTGCACCGCTAAAATGCGCCGTTGTCCTATAACGAATGTGCGCCCTGCCCGGTACGATCGCATCACTCGAGCATTCGTTTGCTCGGCGGTGGCTTTATACCCCTTTATACTAAATCAGAGATTAACGAACTTGTCTGAAGGTAGAACAGTACGATTTCGCATAATTGTTTAAGGTAAATCATTTTCCCTACGGAGTATCATTTGAATTATGCGCCTAAAGGTATGCAATTTTCATGCAAAATTAAATTACTATTAGCAACGTTTGTCTGTTAAGGACAATTTTAATTGCTTAAAAACAAAACGCATTATCACACAACTACCATACCACCAAACCACGCGTCTGGTAATCCCAGTGCACTAGCGTGGTTGCAAAATCCCCGGGTAGCACATTACCAAGCACCACAATGCCACCAGAAACAGTGTGTTAGCTTGAAAATCCATCCACTAAAGCCAGCCGCCATTCTGGTGTTTGCTCAGCGTCTTTGCTGCGGATGGAAAATCAACAATTTTTCTGCAAGCTCTTTCAATTCATCCACCTTCTGCTTCATCCCGTGTCACATCCTCTGCCTCCCTGCCAATGCCATCCCCTACGGATGAATAGGGATACTCGATCATTCCAGCGATCCCTTACTCGAACGCTCGATGAATTGTTACGGGTGCGCGTAGAAATGCTATAGCAAAAGTAGATTTTTTTTCCTTCTCACTTTAGTCCACAATTCAAAACCATCCTTTTGTGTCTGTGTGTGTGCAGTAAGACCAACCAACAACGGCAACAAAAAACCATCCCTTCCAAAAACGAACATACGAACGAACGATCTAAAGCGTCATTACTCTGGATTGCCGTCCTTCGCACCGAAAGCGTGCCGTGTGCCAGCCATGGCAGGAACGAAATATGAGTTTTGAAGGACGCCACCGGTCGGTGGTGCGACATAAATTGGGACAATGTTGCTTTTTCGGTTTCGCTTCCGAAACCCATCATGGATCACGGGATCCACACACACACACACACACACGCCCCGTCGTGTGTGCGGCGTCGCCCGACACGGTCAACCTAAACGCAACATCAGCAGCAGCCAGCAAACACCATACGATCAGTTTTATGTTTTCTTTGTCTCGACAAACGGTTGAACAGTTTTCGCAAGCTCATGTATTTTTACGTAAACCCGCTCGCATCGCCACCTCATGGCAGCATGTATTTCCCCAACAGGCCGACCCCGTGCCCAATACCACAAGCACCCTCTCGCGCGCACACACACACACACACACACACACAGAAGCACAGCACAGATGAGGTGGTGGCCTCCTTTTTCCAACGCATTCGATTTTAGTGCTCACATGTTTTACGATTAAACAAAATATGTGTCCAAAGCTTACAAGCGGCTACAGGGAGCCTACCCGGGGCCCATTCATCCGGAAGGGTGATACCCAAGCAGCAGACGATGCGTGAATTTTGCTCCCCGATGGCACAGCCGGCATACGGTGGGAATTGCTGTGGTGTTTTTTTTATACTTGGTGCCTTGTCATTGCCCCCTTTTTCCCAACCCGATCCAGCCTCCGGTGCCTTTATTTTCCTATTTCTTTTCTCTTTTGTTTTCCTTGCTTTCTTTTTATCCTTTTTTTTTTGGCTGTCAATAATTTGCCAAAACCAAATCCGGTTATTTGTCGCCGGTGCGTTCGGTGCCTGCGTGTATGCCACTGCCTTATTACTAATAGACGTTTACGATCCCGAGCAGCCCGGATCGTTCCCTTTTTTTTTTTCTTTTTGTGTGTGTTGCGGAGAATTTTTTAGACCAGCTGTTTCCTGCGCTGCCCAACAATGGAGTTTTACGATAGGGTTTTCCCGTTGCAGAATTACGATATTAAGGCAATTTGCTCTGGTAACGGCGCATGGATTATTTTCTCCCGGCTTCTATCGAGCCGGGAGCGTTTCAAGAGTGGCCCTTTCCTTTATTATGTCCCCTTTGGACAATGAGCGCGGCATGAGTGAGTTGTGGCGAACAGCTGTTGGCCATGGTAATGAAGGGGGAATCTGCTAAACCTACACTGTAAACTATTGCAAAAGCAGTATTTTGTTCCCGCCTAATCCTGACCATCGCTCTTGTGGAGTGGAGTTTTGCAAGAGTAATCGGCTTGCAGTAGAACATAATTTATAATTTCTAGCAAAATAGATACCAATGATAGTGGACCGTTGGAAGGATGCGAGACGGTAGAATGTCGCTTGGCAAACAAAGTTACATTGTATGAGGATAAACTAAAACCAGTGTTTTGTATTAACAGCATAGTCATTGTTTCAAAAAGCACTTTTTGAAGTCTCTTTTTAATTCAAATTGCATAACTTTAGGCTTATAAACGCCAATATGTATGCAAACTGAACTACATTTTTTCAATATCAAGCTTTAAAATCTTCACCCATTGCAAACAAACTTTATTCTTTCGTTCAAAAATTATGTACCAATGCACGAAACCTTCAGCAGACTGTTCTAACCACAATTTCCTTCATAATTCAAACGTGCATTAATTTTGGGCTTCAAATTTACAGCCAACTACACGCACCGTTTAGTACCGTTCGCACCGTTTTCCAAACCAGTGCAGCCAGCGGGAAGATAAAATTCATCCAATTATCTTTCGCCCCCTTACCCGTGGGGACAGATTGCACCCGTCCCATCCGTTACTCATCCGTGGTTTTGAGAACGGCTAAACGATCTCCAGGCAACAAAAACAAACAAAAAAATCCGTAAAAATGAAATGACGTTCTCTTTGGTTTTCGTAAAGGGGACCCCCATGGGTGATGGCGCACCATATCGGCCGAACCGGCTGCAGTTTTGGTTCGCAGGTGCTGGAATGCTTCATTCATTCCACACGAAAGATCCACCTGCACCAACCTGTAGCGAACTCAACTCACCCGAAGCGAATGAGAGTTCAGGCCGCCGGCGAAGTTTACGATTTCCAGGCGGTGAGGTTTCGCTTGCCACCGCTGGTACGTATGGAAAGCGAACACACACACCTCGGGAAGTCGTGCTCGGTTAGACCTGTTTCAGCACCCCTTCCCGCTTTCACCCCCAAAAAAACATCGTGAATCCCTCCCCCTCTAGGGAATGTGAGCTTATTTCCCGTTCGCGGCATCGCACTCCGCGTTTGCATGTTACCGGTGCGATTATTCTTCGAGCGAGCAGGATAAGTGGTTCCGGTGCACACGCTCCAGGCTAAGTGGCTTTTAAAGTGCGCCACATGCAATGCAAGCGCCCAGGTACGTCTCATTGGAGCATTTTTCTGGAAACATTCGGAATCACCACACTGCTGGCGCACCAGCAGCAGCAGCAGCTGCTGCTAAACTGCACAATGTTCCACTCGTGCGGAACGACGCCTTCGGGGTGACGCCCGAATAGTACAGGTGTACACGTGGCCTCGAAAGATGAGCTAGCGTGGCTCGCATCCAGGAACCAGCAGCGGTGAAGTCACGCAAAGCCCTCACGGACGCTCAAAACTAACGTCCGCTCCACGTGACGTTTCGCCCTCCCTATACCGCACGGGACACTTGAGTGCGTTTTTCATGCTACAAATGAGCTTCCTTCTTCCGGCCAGCGTTCGTACACCGCTGGCAGCAAATATGTGCGACTGGCTGGGAATTCATATCGCACACGCTTTCGTCACCTTCCAACCGTCATCCCCAAAAGTGCCTAACATTCTTCGGACTGTGTGTATCGTGTGCACAGCAAACTCAACAGTTTAGCAGCCGAATTGTGATACGTTCCCCCGTACAGAGCTGGCCGGCAGCTGTACGACTACCTCGATCATTCGCATCCAGTCGGCCTTGAGGTAGTTAAAATTTGCAAAAATCACAACCAGAACCCCAAAGCTCAAATTCACCGAACGCTTCCCACGTTGAATGAAGTTACCAAAACACCGACATTTCAACAAGAACTGACACATTCAGGTAGGTTTATTAAACGAGCGAGCCAGACAGTTCGCACAAAGTTCGACCGTCTGCGTGGAATGTTTCGAGCGTCTTTGACGTTCCGTTTGATAACCTCACAGCTGTCTTCGTATGCCGTCACGTGCAAGTACATTCAATCGCATACAAACGCTACATCAAAGCCACTCATCTGTGTAAGTTCCCTGCGATGCCGAAGGGCTTCGGAATATGTGTACGAAGCAGAGTCTATTTCCACATAAAATTATACGAAATACTCGGTTCGATACACGCTTTGTGAGAAGTAGTAGTCATGTAAATCGTTTTGAAATAACTATTTTCTCTGTAGTGCTGATATCAGTTGCAATGTTATTGACGCTTTGGAAAACCTTCTCCAGAACGTCATTTCTCCACTGCTTATAAAATGCTTCAACATACCTCGAAATGTCCTTGTGGCTTATTTCGAAACTATTTCAATTGGTTTCTTAAGGATTTTAAAACGCCTCAAAGTATGCAATGTGCAATTCATCTTCGATTATCTGGTAAAAGTAATGAGCTTTGAAAACTATTTTTATTACTTTACTACTTCCATGATGGCTTTTCCTTGTACTTCTTTGTAATTTCTGTAACTTCTATTTGTTTTTCGTTTTTATTCAATTTATATTTCTTTATTTTTACTTTAATACTTTAATATTTTTTTATTTTGTAATAGTTTTTTCTCAGTTATATTGTTAGATTAATATCATGTTATTCTGCTATATTTTTTACGCTTTACTCAAATGCCGTTAAACGTCAACCCCTAAACCGCTTATCATATTTCATTTGCACCTTCAGCTACTACACCTTTGCAACTCCACACAAAACCAATTCATACATAAATCCTCGCTCGATATGGCTTCCGATTGACCCACTTCGCTTCGAGAAGTATCTATCCGGCAAAAGAATCCATTCCGCAACGTTTCATGCAACATCAAGATACTGACCTGCAGAATATCGTCATGACGATCATGTGATACGGTCCCAAACGCACCGTTATACCAATTGCTTGTGGTCTTTGGTCTCACAAATCTGACATTCGAAACATTTCCACGTACGGGGAACGCCACAATGGGATGTTTTCTATCCTCCATCCTTCCCCTTCCCCCCCCCCCCCCCCCACAAAAAAACGGCTGCACATTCTATGCATAAGTAATGACAACAATAATAATAAAATGCACCATTTGATTTAGCATGCGTATCAAGAATCGGTTTACCGTTTCGTGCGAAGTTGCCGAAGCGTTGAAAGCATGAAACCTTTATATGAACGAATCGCCCGGAATCGCCCTCAGTTCGCATGAGGGCATTACCGTAGCAGGGGCCAAACGATACGAAAGCGAAACAACCCAATGTATTATGTGTACGTTTGCAACGAATCGAACGGAAGGAAAGCGTCCTCTTTAGTGCGATCGTACCGTACTTGATGCTGATGTGGACGAGCTGCATCAATGACGGTCAAAAGCATGCTCAGATGATCCGTTTGTACGCTACAAATGTCACACAATCGAGCAAACAGCAACAGGGCACCTAGCTGCTTTTGCTTTGTGTAGTTCACAGGGAAATATTCTTCTTTCCACGAAATTCTTTCCCTGGTAGAAAACGTGCCATCTCCTACTGCCCTGTGTTAGCTATGTGCTCAATGTAGGGCTTCTTCAAAACGATACTGCAAACGATTCTCCTTCAATTAGGTTTCGATTGCCGTACCACGTTACACGAACATGAATCACTGGCCTAAAATGCCACCAACGAGAAACCCCTAATTAGGCTGTATTTGGTGGTTTCAAATTAAATCACGGTGCAATTTATTTCCATTTTGCCCGATCTACCGAAAACCGAAATTATTGCAGTTCAATTTGGTGTCTGTTTGATCGTTGAACAATAATCAGTTCATGGCGCACTTCACCGGTTACCCATTTTACCCGGTCGGGTCGGTCACGAAGCCCTTAATAGCTTTCCCTTCCGGCACTGGCGGCGGTAGGTGAAATAATTACGGTATTATATTTATATTAAGCTGACGCCGGTGACCAGGATTTCATCCCCAAGTGCGCCGTGTAAAAATATCTGCCCCGCATCGCAACTAATGCGCACCGCCAGTAGATATTACATCCAATTTATTCAATTAAGCCAACAACCAGGCACGGTGCAACCGTACCAACCGGTTGCCAACTATAAGCAGCAACGTGTCGCGTCCCGGCACGACAGAAGCGAATGCGTCAGCGTTCAGCGAATGTACGATTCGAAATCGAATTCGGTTGCCACACATTCCCACCGTTACCCAGGGCCCTGTGGCATCGAGCAGTTGCAGTTTTTCTCGCTCGCTAGCGATTTTCCCGAAACGCAGAAAACGATGAAATGTTTTTGCTTAAATTAATTAAGTCAAAATAATGATGTCGCGCTCGGAAATGCCACCGCCGTGCAAGGGGCTTTTTGTCTGTGCAATGGAAAACCGCCCCGTTTTCAGGTTAAAACATTTGCCCGTGCTGCCGAAATATTTGCCACCCCGGTTTTTTTGCAAAGAGCAATGTTGCCGGTACACATTGCCGATGAATGCGCCACCCCGACCGGCCAAACAATTTTGCCGCCGCGCAAAGGCAAACCGTTTGGCAGTTTTGTTGGATCGCGTGTTTAGTGTTTTTCGCACCCAACCTTCAGGTTAAGAACGGAGCAGTGCTCTTCTATTGAAAATGTGTATGCCAGCGAATGCTTACCCCATAGATCGAGCGGTTGATGGAATCTTCAGCAACTGCAACGATAAGCGCAGACTATTCGCTGGTTGGTAGACCTGATGGTGCTAAACGGATCTGCCGCTTTCGGGCAAAATGCGTTCTGCGTTTGGCATCTTTGCTTCGGCAGTTGGCAGTTGGCACCCACCATAGTCACGCGGCACAAAGCACAGGGACAGGGTTATGGATCTGTCGTTTGTCGTACCGAAAATGTTCGCTCAACTGCCGGGTAAACTTGCCACCCCGAAAGTTGTTCATTACCGAATTTGCAGACCCGATGTCAGACGGACCAACAAGGAATGGAAACGGTTCCAGGTGCCCTTGTTGCGTGACATGCCCCACCTCGTCGAGGATCCTACCTTTATGCCCCCTTTAAAAGCTTTGCAGCAGTGGTTCACTTTCACCATACACCGTCACATCCTGCGGCATCCGTGCCCGCTCAGATAAAGATATAAATTAAGTAAATGCATATTTATGCATGGTTACCCCAGAGTTTTCCCACCCTTTCCCCCCCACCCCCCACCCCACTCCCCTCCCGCCGGATGAGTTGCGCCTTTGGTAAAGTGCATCAAACACACACTTATCCTGCCGCCACACACCAACAGCCGTGCCGGTTCGTTCCGTGTCGCGTAAAAGTTCGGTGCAAATTTATGCAGATTGCTACAAACCGATTTTCTTCATCCAACCCCGAAATCGCTTGATTGCGGTCCTATTGTGGTAAGAGCATGCTCACTGGGACAACATTCCGATGGTTCGACGCATTATGATTGCGACCATGTGCACACGGTAAACAGCAGCCGTAATGCTTCACTGACGGTGACGGTTCCGGATAAACGCACCAATCGATCACATTATGACGCAGATTTACGTTAACGAGCAAACGATCCGAGCGTGCGTTAAATAGCAAACCGAACGTAACGGATAACAAAAGAAATGTCATATTTTTTCATTATCTAGTAACTACACACTTTTTGTCTCGTTTCACCATTTGCATGGTAATAATCAATCCATTAGCATGGGTTGACTTTGCTTTTTAGCCCCTAAATGTATGCAACATGCCATCATTAGTGTCTTATAAGGTGCAATAAAAAAAGAGAAACCTATCTTGACAGCGTTGCTCGTTGCGCTTGAAAGGTCCAGCAGAGTAATACAATAAATTTAATGCCATTCTTAAGCTCAGCGACCGAAAAATCGAACCACACCGGCCGGTTTCAACAGCGAAACATAATTAAGTAAATATTGCACGGTCACAAATCAACTGTTGGGTATCATAATTTCTACGCCATTTTCGACCGGTCTCGCATCGTAAAGCGAGCTGCAATTTCACCCAGCTGAAGTAGCTACCCAAAAACCCCATAAATACTCCATCAACGAGTCGCAATCGTCATCATCAATAAACTGTCACCATAAATTACCGTCCGACCAAGGCCACCGACTACTACTGACGTCGACGTCGTCTGCGATGCGAATTCATCGTAACCAGCCATCCGACCAAACCATCGGTAGGGCGATTATCATTCCGAATCGATGCCATTCCAGGTATAATGACATTCCCTCGATGGATATGTCCCCCATGCCGCTCGATAGCCCTTTCGCCCGTCCATCCCGGCGATCACCCGGTGTGCTCAAAGAAAAGGATATAATGATGAAATTCCTGGCATTCAAACCACATGCTCCTCTGTACGGTACGGTGTTGGTTCCTCATCATCGCGCAGTGGCTCGCGCCCGAGTTCCACAGATGCCATAGGCAGCCTCGTTTGAATTTCTCCTCCACAAACGAACCGACGGTCGGACCCGATCTATTGCCGGGGATAACCATGGCACTCGGCCGGTACAGCTAAAGCTTTCAGCAAGCAGAAGGAAATTCCCACCGCTGAAACTCCCAGGCGCGTTAGCTACCGAAACCCAGATACCAGATATTCTCGCCCAGTCCCGTGCAACTTCGAATCACTTCCTGTTGAATGCTAGTAAATCTTTACAACGTTCACAAACGACTCATATTCTTAACCTTTCCACTAGTTCCAAACTGAACTCGCAATCCGCCTGTTCGTGCGCCTGTAGCATTGCAAAATTTCAAATCTCGTACCAACGTGCGCTGCACTAGTTCCCGGCACCGGAAAGCTGGACATCGTCATCCGGTGTGTGTTTTCCCACCGGGTTCTTATCGAACCGATCGGTTCCAAAAGCGTAGTAACGGGCTTGTAATCTGCTGGTGCTGCTGCTGCTTCTGCTCATCGAACGAACGTGTCCACTGCATCGGCGACTTCTGGGAACGCACACAGTATCATCGTGCTGGCAGCGTAACCGACCGTTTGCTTACCAGGGCGGGTGGACACACCGACCGCAAGACAGTTGTAATTGAAATTGTAAGTCACGCAAACTCGGTCGCATTACGGCCATCCGGAGTGCTAAATTAAAACCGGTTACAGTCCCAAAGCAAACAGGAAGGAGCCGGATCCGTTTGGACCGCAGGGTAGTAGATCTTTGTGTGCTTAAGTGTCGGTTGCGTTTGACGACGATACTGCTGCCTGAACTGTTGGCAACGAAGAACGATGTTACGAACGTGTAGCTGTGGACAAAATGTAGTAATAAAGCTGTGAAGTAGAGACAAAGTAAACATGATTTACATTAAAAATTTATACTAAGAATAAATTCATAATTATAGCTTAGCTATTGTGCTTCAAAATTTAAGAATGGTTTTCAATTATAAGCGCCTAAAAGTATACAATACTTTTTACAAACTGTTTTCAATCATAAGTTACAGTAAGTTTTGTAACTAATTCTTAATGCCAATTGCATACATTTGGGCAAAAAAGCCTCTCTTTTCTTATTTCACTTAAAAAGTATTCCGAACATTCTTTACAACACAAAAATACTTGCAATCATTGCAAGTAACGAATATTTCTAAAAAATATGCGCAGTAATTGGTTTCATTTTCTTCCTTCAATCCAGCTGCGATAAACGCATTTCGATGTGCTTACTGCAATTCGAAAAAATATTCTTCAGCACTTTAACTGAAGCGTGGTGCAATCTTCAGCCAAATGACAAATCGTTCGCATTCTTATCAACAATTTGCCAAACGCCACGGGACATCGTTGGCTCAATGCTCACGCTCAGCGCTCGTGTCTGCAAGATGGTGGCCAATGGGCACGTCGCTCACTCGAACGCCATTGTGTGCTCCACTATCAAAGCATTTTTGCGTTGGTGTAGGCATCCGAATGGTACTCAACGGTTTCAAGCTGCGCTATTCCAGAGCTGTCCCCCAGGCCGTGCCGACACCACCAGTGGGCAGCAAAAGTCGCATCGTTATTAATGTCAATATCTGACAATTGCATACCTAGCGCTTAATTCTATTCTTCTTTCACCACGCAGAGGCATATCTATTTCCGAACCGTTATCCTTTTGCCCGTCCCACTACTGCCAACTCCTTCTCACCTTTAAGAAGCGCCGGGACTTTCTGCCTCAGTGAAGCAATTTCAATTTTCATCGTTCGCGTGTCGGATAGGCCCGTTCGCCTACTTACCATTATCGGGCTTCTTTCGTTCTCTCTTGGTGGCGTTGCTGAATTTCTCGAGGGAATGCAGACCGCCGGACCTTGGACCGGTGGACAAACATTTCAACCTCCGTCACGATCATCTCCGTGGCCGGTAGATAGCCGGAACAGCAATATAATGAAGCACAAAACATCCGGCGCCGTCAACTGCGTCGATGTTCCGTTCCCCCAAAGGACCCGTTTTTCATTCAGCTGCCCGTTGCATGCCGTCTCGAAGTGATTTTCTAGCTCTTATTTTCCTCTCTATCGCTTTCCTTCACATCTTTGGCCATATCTTACGCGGGCACACGTTTGGGGGGGAAAAAAATCTCTGTTCGATAAATGGTAACCGGAAGAAGCTCAATTATTACCGTCCAGAGCTTCCGTCCGTTCAGAAAGCCGGTGCCGATGCCGGTACCACTTGCCACTGCTCCACAGGAAGTGCTTAGCTGCAGTGGCATAAAAATCGTATCCCTAATAAAGAGGATGAAACCAGACACTAAGGTGCAGATGATTGGCCCAGAACGATCTCTCGGAGGACAAAGGCATAAGGATAGGCTATTGAAGAGGGAAAATCTTGAAATTCATATTCATCTTCGACACAAAAAATCGTATATGCTTCATTCTTTTCTCTATGCTTTCATTCTTCACTACAATCGATCCAATTAATCACACAATAGAATAATCAATATCTTAACGTAAATTCGTTTTTTTACATAGAAATCCTTTTATAGCCCGGTAGGATCAGGCTGACATTATTGATATAAGAAAAAAAAAATATCGCTCCTAAAAATATCAACCGATGATTGCAACAAACGACTCCAACGTGAATGGAAATCGATTTTTAATAATGTATGATAAACTCTCATCGCAATCATTCCGTACACGTATTCGTGTACGATATTGCAATGGGTTGCCACCGGCGCTACTGCCGCTACATCTACACATAGATGATAGATGAAAACTCAACACTGAGCATGCGATGTGTGCCGTCTTTCATCTTATGATTTTCAATAAATTGCTTTCAATCAGTCACACGGTGGCATTTTACGTCAATAGCAATCGAAATCGGTACTCAACAGTACTGGGCGCCCTAGCACAAATCCATTCCACCCTCTCGGTTCGTTTCGACTTAGCCCAAAAGGTACTAGTAACCCATCAGCCAGTTTACGACCGAACCACTTGTTGCCTTTGATCAGGATTGAAATGGGCGTAGCGTGTCTGTTACGTGCCAGATACGTAAACCGGTGCGAGGAACACTCTCACTAGCATGGCGTACACCATTCCTGAAGCGGTTCAGGTGTGTTCCTGGCAATCTTATTAAGGGCTTTGCTCACGATTTAATATCGTTTATATTAACGGTGAGTGGTTTGTTTCGAGGTGATTGTTTTTGTGAGGTGTGTGCATGTGTGCAACATTCAAATAACTTTAAACTGATTTAAACACCACCACTTTTGTTGCATAAAACTAAAAAATTAACTCAATTGTACACACACAAAAATCACATTTTGAGCAATATGGCAAGGTTGCTTTTGAAAAATTGAAAACAATAATTAAAGCACAATTATTTAAAACAAATAACAACCCTTTCCATTTCCCTAAAGCAGTCTGAATAATTACCCTTCGAATAACAATATAAACACACCCAACGACGTATCAACCTAAACGAATC
The DNA here is from genome assembly GCA_018908115.1 of Anopheles rivulorum. Taxonomy (NCBI): domain Eukaryota; kingdom Metazoa; phylum Arthropoda; class Insecta; order Diptera; family Culicidae; genus Anopheles; species Anopheles rivulorum. The sequence goes on from STHB01000004.1 coordinate 2,940,239, forward strand.
ATGAAAACAGTGCATCGCTCTACAATCCATATAATACGACGTGCCATTCCCATGGGTCTCACTTCACAAATCGAACGGTCGTTAGCCTGCATAGCTGGGGACATCCCATCCGAAGATGTCTCCTTCAGCAGCAGCAGCAAGATTACGTATAATAATAAACTTCAAATCGCTTGTCAGTACATTCCACTAGACAACGGCAACTGTGCTCGCACGCCGGACGGGCATGAGCCAAGTTCATTGTTACATAACGCCCAACGCTAGTGTAAGCACACATGTATGGAGCTTACGGTGAGCAAACCATTGCGAGACGAAGCAAATAGAAAAGCACCACTGCACCGCACGAGTTGGTTGGGATTCAATCATTTCTTTGCAAGGACTTCCCCAATACTACCGCCGGCAGGTTCTGCTGCCACACTTTCCCTTCGAACAACTGAATCACGCTGCGTTCGGACGAAACTAGCTTAAGGAGCTGGTACATCGTCCGGCGCTGCCAATCCATCGAGAAACAGTCACCAACGTTGGACACGTTTGGGGAAGTTTTTTTTTTCTCCTTCCCACACTTCTTGCTTTCCATTTTCGTTTCTTTCCATTCTTTTCGTTGGCAACTTTCGGACGTCCCATTTCCAGAATCTATCCAGCAACAGCCATCAGCCCCAGCACGTCACAATCGATCGTCTCGGGGAAAAAGTTTTACTATTCGAGTGACAAGACAAACAGACAAACCGAAACGGACGACGACACTCATAATGCTGAAAATATGATAATGTTTCCTTTCCCTTACCTCGCAACTTCGTGCCCAAACCTGATAGTATGGCACCTGCTCCCGGTCACGTCACCGACACTCCTTGGAGAGCCGCACCGGGCTGGACGAGCACGGCGAAGTAAAACAAACCGAAAGCAAAGAAAGCGAAGACCCAAGCATCGAATACTCACAAATTTCAGCCAGCGCCATAGAAAAGTTATGATAACTTTTCCACCCAGTCAAACCCCGTGCACCCCGGGGCTGGGGTATACTTCGGGCGTAAAAGCGCCAGGAGAAAATACCGAAAGAATGAAAATGAGATGATGATGATGATGAAGCATTCAATAGCATCAAGCCAAGTACAATAACAGTGTGTTGCAAAGGGAAAGAGAGAGAGAGAGAGAGAGAGAGAAATACAACAAAACCTCAAACCAGCCACATCGTCAACTGGGTGCTTTCTTTCTCTCTCTCTCTTTCTCTCTGTAGCACACTAGCTCGTTCTTCTAATATCCGAAACTGATCTGTTCCTCCCGATCCCGTGCAAAGAAATGGAAAAAAACACACACGAAACCAAGAAGTGCCATCGCATGACAAAATAAATAACGAACTTCGAACGTTGGCCAAAACGTGCACACGTTATACACGGTATAGGTGAATGTGAATGTGTATGTGTGTGTGTGAGTGCGAAATGGCATCTCACGCTTGTCATGGACCTACTCCAGATCTTTCCTAAAAGAAAAAGAAAAAGAAACAAACCCCATCCGTTCCGAAGCTCCGGATGAAGCAGGGATACAGGGATAAGGAATGAATGGTTTCCAGCACCATTCTGGTGTGCGCGCGTTAGACGAACAACTAAATAAAACCCCAAAACAGCGACCGGCACGGAAAAGCGGTGCAGGTGAAAGGAACCGGCTCGTTGTCAAGTATTGCGAAAATGTATTATTATTCGGTATATTGATCACATTTTGAATATAAATGATGTCAGCGTGCCCTGAGCGCGCGGTGGTGGGCGCACCTAACGAACGAATGTACCCGGTCGCAACGAGTGAACGAGCGCGTGGGTACTGGCGTTGTGAATAAATTGCCACACGGAAAAAAAAAGTCACAGCGTCACAGCGACACGGAGACGCCTGGCATCACCATTTCACTGACTCGGAGACGCGATGGAGACGCCCGGTACTTTGCTGCAGTCGCAGTCGGTGGAGGCGCCTGGTGTATCACCGTCACGGCACAAATCCTACCGAGCGCGGAAGAATGTATATTAACCGGCAAATCAGCAAAAAGCTCCAGTAAAAAAAAAAAAAAGAAGGAAACGAAATGGAAAAGCTACTAAAATCAGCCACCGTTTTATTACCGGCCGCGTCTTGAAAGTGGTCCCGGGGAAGAAAAGAAAAACCCAAGTCCGCTACTTTCCGTTCCACGGCCTTTTGCTAAGCCGAACACCGCAGCTAAAGCACAGATTTGGTGGTGTAAATTAGTTCTAAAGAGAGCTAACATCTCTCCATGGGGTGATTCCGCGTGCACGTCTATTCCCTCGGAACCGCATCTAAACGTGCCAATATCCAGACGGCGGAACGGCGTCAAGGGCCAGAAAACTCGGGAAACAGCGCTCGGGTGAAAGAGGAAGAAGTGGAAAAAATGCTCACCCTGTTAATGGGGGGGGGGGGGGGAAGGAAAAAAAACCTCAACCTATTTTCATCATCTTCAGCCATCTATAGCCCCTCGGCAATGTTAGTCAATCTATCCATCGAATCCTCCATCTGGCGCTGTTACCCTACCGTCATCCGCCAACCAGCAGCATCCGGCACTTTTCTATAGAACGCTGATTGGAGAGGATCTATTCAGCAGCTACTTTCACTGTACTTACTTACTTCCTGCTTCTTTATTCTATCCAGTATGGCCCCTTTTTGTTGTACTCTACGCTTGCTCCTTTCGAATTGCCATTATTTTTTTTTTTTGGTTTTGCTTTGTTTTGTTCGTATCCCCAACACCACCACCACCACCACCACCACCACCGAGGCCAACCCGTCCCGTCCACCGGTCCATTTTCTTTCTCGCTTCCCTCTTCTCTCTCGCTTTTCACGCCTGCCTTTCCCCCTTCATTGTTCCCATCAACCACCAAATGATCTCCCATGATGCGTTTCTTGCCCGGGGACATAAATCGCTTTCGCGCTGCCACATTATCCAAAAGTTCGAAAGAAAAGCTATTTTTCTTGCTGCCTGTGGCATGTACCCACACCATGACCTCGCTACCAAACGCTTTTTTGCCGATTTTGCCGATGTGCGTTTTTACTTTCCATTTTCAGCCAACGGTTTCCACGAAACGGTGGCTCAATTTTTACCATCATACACACACACATACACGCATACGTCACATGCTGTTCGATTTTAATCCCAAATATATTGGAAAAACCCAAGCACACACTTTGCCCGGTTTCATGCGTCGCACCGCTCACGCTCGATTCGATCGGAATCGAAACACGAACATTCGCTGGGCTCGTGCTGTTCTATCGTTCTATCGATCCTGTGGTCCGATCTTGTGCGTGCTTCTGTCGAACACAACTTCCGGTGTTTGAAAGAAATTTGGTTCTTCCTCGTACTTGTCTTACCGCAAGAATTGTGTTATTGTATATTCATTGTTCAGAGCTTTCTTAAGCCGGTAGTTAACTTTTTGCTAGTTCTTTCTCTTTTATATTTGGGATGAAAAAAACGTTTACAATTATTGTTATCAATTATTATCTGTTTCCAAACAATTTTATCTCAATACTTCTGTACAAAAAGGAACGTTTTTTTTGTTAATATTCTTACAATGTGTTACGACTTGAATAAACAACAACACGAACCAAAAGCGTATCTATTTTCCCACGCCGCATAATAGTATACGTTCATTTAAGTTAAATCGCTTCATTTCTACCATATCCTTCGAAATCGATTGGGGAAAGCTTAACTTATTGATATTGTAATCATTTCTCCTTTATTACGCTTTCCCAGCATTATCTTCCCACCATCAGTATGTCACCAACCCTAAAATTCACCCTCCCTCTCCCTTCCCCCATTAACCGGCTCTACCCTAGGGCAATACGTCCTTCAATAAGGGTGTGCTACCAGTTCGCTCTATTGACTGTCCACACTTGATCGAAATTTTCCCATTACTATGCACATAAATACATACGGAAGCTGAAAAGATACTGCTCACAATACCGGCATTGTGTCAGCTGATGGTCCCTTCCACCCCTCCACGATTACACTTTTGTGCCCCGAGATGGTCATGACGTTAGTTTTGCCTCATTTGCTACCCACACTCGTGAGAGCCCGCGAGCGTCCGTATCGGTGACTTATAGTTTACGGTTGATTTGGAAAATCGGATGTTGCCCCACATGTGCGTCGCTGTCAGCGGGTAATCGAACGAGCCGTTTCATCGACAGCAACGCAACTACTGTCCATAAGGAACATCAGCTGTCGTGGTGGGTGATTTATGTTTATGCTCGGTCAAGCCTCGGTAAAGAAACAGGGGAGAGCACATCTTTTGAAAACAAACTCCAGAGTTGGTGGAATAAATAGGAGCTATGCTTATTAGCGAAACTGCGAGGAAAGTTTGCTCGTACTGTACCATCTTCCTGCCATAAATCAGTTGCTCAAACAAAACCCAATTCCCCTAATGTATGTGTGTGTGAAGAAAAAGCAAGAAAAAGAAATTAATTTTCTAGCACAAAAAACATTTCACTTGTTCAGCTTACAAATGCATCTTTCTGTAGTTAAATAAAAATAGAAAGAGAATGATAACAATTAGTTATACTATATACTAGCCTTCGCTTAAAATTTGTACAGTTACATTCAAGTTTTAAACAGTATTTTAAATCTTTACTAAGCTTTATCAAGCACGCTTTCCTGTTGCTATTGCATTAAATTACGCAGCCTAAATGTATGCAATTTGCCACACAATTTATTATAATTTAAGTTATTTAAGTTATATTGAGCTTCATTTAGGATATAATATGGCATACATTTCCAGGGAAAAAAACGAACTGAATTAAATTGAACTCATTTCGTTCCCATTCGTTTTCCATCCAGCTTTAACATTTACGCCCTTAAAGCAATGCTCAATCATCATATCATGCCCCATAAAAGCATCATATCAGTTGAACGCCTGCAAACACCAGCGGTATCGTGGTTTAATTTTTATATGTGTATGTGTCAGACTTGCTCTGACCATCTGCAACCCTCCACCTCCCCCCATAACCCACCTGGGGGCCTGTTTTCTTTAATAATAAATGAATTATAAGCTACTTCAATCAAGCACTTAATTAAATGTAGCTACGGTACTGACCACTTTGGCACTTTAAAGCGGGACCACCACACACCAAATGCGCGTCCGGGATGCCAGGACGGCGTTCACACAAAGAACGGTAGCTTGCTGTTGGTAGAAAGTGTTGCATCAGGCGAAGTCGTACACATAATGCAAAACCGAACGGTAGCCACGGTGCTACGGTAGCATCGCTAATGAGCGACAAAACTAAAATTAGCACACCGAACGAGGGAAGAGGCACAAGGGCAGGACATGCACATGCGGCGTGCCTATTTATCCGACACGTATTTGATAAGCTTTTTTTGTTTTTGTGCAGCTGCGTCAAGCACAAAACAGGAAGAATTTAATTTGAAAATCTATTTTACCATCCATCGTCGTTCGTTTGCCTGACTCATAGACAAGCTTAAGCTTTTCCGTTCCTAATTTCCTCACGTTGTTTTTTATTTTAAGTTAGGTTTAAATAACAGAAAAATATAATGTTAATCAACGATTTTCACCACGTCCAAGCAACTCGCAATGTGCCATGATGTATCCCAACCCCCCCAAAAAAAAAAAAAGCAAACCCCGCAGGCTTGTACGATACGGTACAAAAACAGAACGGTTTTAGCCGTGAAACAAAACCACAACTAACCGGGCGCACCTACGTGAAACACATCCCAACAGCGAACTAGTATCAGTGCTGCCAGTTCTTGGCGCTGCTCGCCATTTTATCCTTTCATTCCATATTCATTTCAAGTTCTGCGTCCCACGTCAAACACACACACATACACACACAAGCACGTGCGTATCGTCGTACAGAAAGCGTTCCCCGGCTCCACTCGAGTGTTTTGTAGCATGATCAAAAGTCTCACCAAACAAATCGCCCCAAACCGAACCGTACAGTCCGGCACAGAAACGGATGAAAGTTCTCGTGAAACCCGAGTAGGGTGGTGCACGAGGCGAGGGGGAGGAGGGGAGGAAGGGGAGAGGAAAAAAAGCTAACAAGCCTTCGTGCGGTTTTTCCACATCAACACCCACACACACACACACAGTGGCAGTACACTTCGGTAAACTCTTCTCCGGTACCGGACTCCTGCCTACGGCGGGTGGATGTGAATGTGCAAAACCATTTTCCACAATACGCGCGATCGAACAAAACTGACCGCTGGCGAAGGCAACCGACACGAGTGGCCACGGTTTTCCACGATCGAAAAAGGGTGCGGCACCGGCACGAAAGACATCAAACCGAAACGTCTGACGCGGTTTGGTTGACAAAGCGCATCGCCCTCGACTGAATGGTCTAACGCCTTTCTTTCTTTTTTTTTTTTGGCTTCAAGTCCAGTCCACGCCGGACGGTAATTGTGCATTTTGTGTCTTGGAATTCGGTGCTACCCACGTACGGTAGCACTGTGAAGCCTAACAAGCAGTGATTGATGTTTGTCAAAAGCATTAGCAAACAAAACCCCGTAACGGCCAACCTTTCTTCAACCGCTGTGCTGTCAAAGAGTTTGCATTGGTTGCAAGCCGAATAAATGTACTCCATTAGCGGGGCCTACACGACAATAAAGAGTGTGAGCGAGAATAAAATAACACATCCAAACGGTGTATGAATTGCGGGACAGCAGAAGCCTCTTTTTTGTGTCAAATGCCAATGGAACCGCACGCGGGAATGGTATTAAATATAAGGAGATTGATGGGACTATTGGCAAAAGCGTACAGTGCCGCCTATGTAAGACACCGCACCGCATACGATAGAAAATGGATCGACTATCTGCCGTGAAAGCTTCCAGTATATTTATGTGCAAAACATCTAAATCAGAATCCGAAAGCCAATCGGGAGCAGTAACTGGCAGTATTTATGTGCACCGGCCGTGACCATGCCGCCTTTGTACGCACGCACGTCTTGTGTGTGAGCACAAAAATCCAACCAGGCAGACAGCAGTCGTATCCGGAAGCTTTCTTCGCACCAGCCAGCACCAGCAAGTGTCTGTGCGGCCGGTTCCGGATCTCCCCGAGGGATACGTTTTTCAACCGGCATTGACAATGGCCGGTACAATTGTCGGCACTGTTTGGCATGCATGCATGTGTGTTTGTGTGTGTGTGAGTGTGTGTGCTCGTACAAGCATCCTTCTTCCCTGCCATTAAGCGGATAATGGCTTCCGGGAGTTGCCGGGCTAGAGCTTTGTGCCGGTGCGTATAAAATTTCTCCCGGCACGGTGGCGTGAGTCCATTATTGTACCATTAAATTGAATCAGATGCCGGGATAGTGTACCGGGTAGCCGGGTGCCGATACTGTTCGAACACCGAATTCGTGGAAAGGTTGTTGATATGGAGTGGCGATGCTTTATCTCCGACAGCATATGTTAGCAAGTAATAAACAAGTGCGAGGAACAATGCGAAGCTGTTGAAGCAAATCATTTGCTAATAAACCATCCAATGCGACGCAAGTGACTCCTGTTAAGCTACTTTGCTAGCAGATTGCATACCTTTAGGCGGAAGATTTTTTTGAAACCGTCTCATTTCTATTCTGCATTTAAAAGGTAAAATAAATTGTTACGGCATGAATTATGTCAAACAATAGCATCCTTTGTAACGTAAACATTCATTACGCCTCTTTAAATTCACCATACATTCCATGTATGCAAAGCATTCCTCCATAAAAGCTTATGCGCAGCAAAGGCGCGCGTCACATAATTACCATCTACCGCAATGTGACTCGCTTTTGTTGTTCGCACCTTTGCTTCCAATACATCGCTTAACACCTTCCGCTTAATCAGAGCGACATGCACACACACACACACGAATGCTTTCATTTCAGTGGCACAACCCTGAACACAGCGAACTATCCGTCACACACGTCGCACTCGGATAAATGGTGACGGGTTCCGGGTTACCCGCATAAATACTCCAAGATTTTCCAACCCATTAGAAAAGTCAGCTCCAGTGCTGTTCACCACATTACCAGCATCACCCGTGGTTGGTGGTGCTCCCGATTTGGATGGTGGTGGGCATGAGTGCAAGAAACGTGGTGGGATATGAGAAAAACCAAAATCGTTTGCAGGTACCAACCCAACGGACGCTAGGAACTGGCTGGAAGAAGTCGCACTGGGACGCAGGAAAAGAATCCGGTCGAATGCAATGCCAGAAGCATAAGCAAGCGCTCGACTAGCACAGTGCAGTAGCAGTAAAGTAGTGGCAGCATCGGGATTAGTAGTAGCAGCAACCGTCGTGGGTAGCGAACGAAGGACGTACAACAAAAACCAGATGAAGTGGTAGTTAATGAGGCAAGTAACAATGCATTCATTATTTTCCCTTACCAGTCCGTGCCAGTTCCTTTTGGCGATACTATTTTAATACGCTCCCACAGTTGCGTGCTTTCGAGCACTATGTTGCCCTACGTTGCCTTAGACATGTGGGAAATTCTCGAGCATTCCTGGAGGGCTGGCCGTTCCGCCGTCTCATGGTCTCTTGCGCGTTCCAGCCGCTCGCTACTTGCTGCTGGCTGCTGGCTGTGGTTTTGTGTTTCTTTGCTACTTAAGCAGGACTTATCCCCAAAGCTGTGCTGCGTACGTGTATGTGTGTTATTTCTGATGCTGCTGCTTTTAGCGTTTGTTTGCATTCCTTCTAAACCAACTCAACCTAGCAACCCAGGCCCAGTGCAAAGCAAACATCAGTCCCGCTTTGTGCTTTCGACTTGCTTTTGCTTTGCTTTCTTCTTGTCATTTTGCATACATTCTTGATTTCACAGCCCCAGAGGGTTGTCTCCATTAGGTGAATCTTTGCCGATGCCACACCGACGATTCCCCTTCGAGACGGTGGGTCTCAAGATTAACTGAAATGGAAGGGCAAAAAATAGAAAAATAAAGTAAACTTGAAACCTTTTGAAGGGCGAGTTGCGTCTTGGCTGTCTGCGCTCAAGGCGGACAGTTACGAAAACAACTCGTGACCGTGTTCGTACCAATCCGGTCGAGCTAACACCCTTCTCCTCCTCCTCCTCCTCCTCACACACCACCAAGGCGGAAGAATGGAGCCGGATCAATGGTGAACCTTGATCGACGAGCGTTTAAAAAGCGAGCGTCCCCGTTTGTGTTTGTGTTTTATCTTTTGTGCATCCGGGTGGAAAATCAGGATTCATTATCGTTCCGTGCCAGCCAGCCGTCCGAACCGGTTTGGGTGGCGTGGGTAAAGCCCAAACCCGGCCCAAATACCCTGCTGTAGGTAGGGTGGAACCAAAACGAACGGCATGTACAGCCCGGGCCCGATTGAGCTGTAATGTTGTTACGTTAAAACTCACCCAAGCAAACCGAGCGTTTTGTGCCGAGAACGTTTTCTGCTCCAGAAAGCTAATTAACATATTTGAACTGACGAAGCACAAACGTACGCGAATCGCCCCAATGATGAACGGAGCCTATTTTAAGAACGTTTTCCAATGTGCAGCGCCTACTGCCAGGTGTTGTTACCAACGTGAAATTTAATTAATATGATACGCTTGAACCAACACGCGACCGTGCAGCAGTGTGCGGCGGTTTCGATTAGACAGGTAACTCATGACCGTGCTGTTAGTGTTAGATGATTCGCTCTGGTCATTGTCGCTAGAAGTGCATTTTCCTTGTTGTGTTCTTTTTTTTTAGGTTTTTAGATTAAACCTAACACTTGTTTGTAACATAAAATGCTCTACTCAAAATAAGTTGAAACATTCATCCAAAAAGCCATTAAGTGTCCAAGAAAAGCCTAAATAATCATTGTTTGCATACTTTCAGGCGTGGAATCAACAGTAGAACATCCCGCTCATTCTTTAATAATAAAACAAATCACAATTCTCTATTAAATGTTTTTGAATAATGTTCGTTATTTTAAATACAAACATGCTACAATATTTCACTTTAAGCAAAACATTGGATAAGATTATCCACCGTAAATGGAAACAAAACATTGCCAGCACAGCTCAGCCCGTGGTCAAAGCGCACTAACAATAACAAGCATTTGCCGGCAAATAATTTGCAACGCACACATTCACCATAAAAACCTCCCCCAAAGGCTTAAAGGCTGTACGGCCAATGACATTACGCTTGACGGTGGGAACGGTTTTGCAAACAACCGTCAACCGTAGCATCATTCGTTTAATGCGTAAGCAAAATAAAACAATAACAAATAAACAAAGTAACCATTCGCAGCAAACTGCTAGCACCGGTGAAGAAATGTAATCTTACTTTCACATTCACCCACTGCAAACCACTCACACACATACACCCTTGTTACCCGGAGCAACCAGTCTCTTCTGTGGTGGTGGTGGGCAATGCATCAAAGCGATTGCATTTTAAAAGCGGTACCGGCTACTGTCAACACTCACTTTTGCCGAACCGACACACGTACCACCCTGCACGTTTCTGTCTTACCCTTGTTGACGGGTGGGTTCGCTGATGGCACGATAAATACGGTGGTAAAAAAAAACATCCTTTTTGCTAAAAGGGGAAGCCTTGTTTCGTTTTTTTGTTTTTGTTTTTGTTTTGCAAGGCCATAATGGAAACGAATAAAGAAACAAGCAAGCCGGCTGCACAAGTTTACTTGTTTTTATATTTTCTTTTCCCACCTCTTTTTTTCTCTTCCCATCTTGCTTTACTATTTACCACCACACCAATGGCAATGGTTGAATTGAAACGGGAATGAATCGCTTCAAGAAAATCCTCTTGTCCTGCGGGGTCCTTATGTTTCGTTTGTTTCTGTTTGCTTCTGTGTTCTCTCTTTCTCCCTGTGTGTGTGTGTGTGTGTTTGTGGCGGTTGGAAACAATTCAACCGTTTCCCTACCCAATGTATCGCGATGAACCGTGGATGGGTCCGCATACACGATGGAGCGTTCCATCACCAGGAGCATCGGCATCAACCATCGCCACCAAGAAGGGAGAAGAAAAAACCTCCCATTGGTGGTGGTTTTTGTTACAACCTGGATGGAGTATTTACTTTGCGCCGCCCTCGTACGTACCAGCGTGCCGCATTTCCAGCTCGCTTCTCACCGGACTGGCAAACTGGCTTTATCAACAGCATGTCCGCGTGTCGGTCGCTTCCAACTTCCATACAAAGCGCTTCCACTTGATGCTTTTGTTAGAGCGCGATGCACACACACCCAGTGACGTGCTTCTTAAGAAGCTCGTTTGAAGCTCGTCTGGTTTTGGCTCTAAACTAAAACCAACACCAACACCCACCATACGTTCTTTTCAGCACGCTCAACCCCATTCACAATTACCGCTTGCCTATTGTGATTTTCAATCCCGAATTGCGAAGGCTGCAACGTGAGTGGCCACCGTGCAACCGCGACTCGCAACAAGGCGAAACTTTATTTCGCGCAATTTCGATCCCTTCCTGCTGGATGCGAATTATTTCGAGCAGTTCGCTTCACTTGCTGAAGAGTTTGCTTTTTGCCCCGTTAACTCAAGTCATTCAACTCAATGCATTTAGCAATCTTGCGTTCGTTTGCGTAAAGTTTCGAGAGTCTGCAACCTCCCTGTGTGCGTTCGTACCGTGCACTTTTGCAACAACATTTCCTTCCTGCAACAGGCTGCTAGCCAACCGGGTGGGTATGGGGTTGGTTTAAGTTTTCCACCACCGACCAGCAAATACACTTGCCGTAATACAACAGTGCCGGGAGGGGTACAACAGGTTGATGCAACATTCATTCCGTTGATTGTTGGATTGTTGCTGATGAGTGGAGCAAATTTACATGGCCCTGTTTCTGAAGTTCTGATTTAATTATTTTGCGAGTAACGAGTGATACATTTGGATGGAGGGAGTGGGTATGTAA
>STHB01000004.1:2967565-2980464 GCA_018908115.1 Anopheles rivulorum
CCCTTTTTTCGTGCTACGGCTCTTTTCTTTCCATTTTTTTGTGCAACGATGTGTAACGATATTGCACCAAACTGTTACCAGAATTCCCAGTACAGCCGGGTTTTAGCTGTGCTCGATCGTTAACGAAGCCGACACCGGAAGGTGTAAAAATAGCAGCTTTACCAAGCATGTATGAAACACTCGGGTGAACGCAGGTGAAGATATTGCAAAATGCTTGTTAAAACAGAAATATTATTTGCACACATCGGAAAGCGGAATCGTTCGCCGAAGAACATGGAAGCACTTGAGCACAAGTGCAAGAACGCTCAAGAGTACAGATGGACGAATCTGTAAGATATTTCGAGGGCAAAAAAAAATTATCAATCTCACCTTCCAACACTACACCGGAGTAGACAAAGAAAATTAACTGTAATTTATCCAAAATGGCGGAAGAAAGATGGTGAGTTATGTAATTATTAATCGAAAATTTTATAAGAATTTTTAAATGTTACCAAAAACAAATACATTCCCCACTTAATAAGGCACCATTCCGAGCAATCAAAGAGTACATAAGTTTAAAACGTTCCCACTCTGAAGCGTGCCCTCATAAATCATGCCTTGTTTGCCTGCCAGCCGTTCCTACCTTACACAACCTCATTAAAACCGAAGAAGATATTTTAGCACATTCATGCCACCAAAACATTAAAGCTCAATGGAAAGCTGCTTCCTTCACGGTACACGTCCACCCCAAAACAGGTGCGCTTCCTTCGCGACGGGTACGGGAAATCTATTATTATTACTTGACAACCTTCCACCTTCCCCAAAACTTGCCGCCCTGTTTGTGTGTCCCCCAGCCCTGCCGAAAGGGAAAAAAAACACACACACCACCCATCATAAATCATCATCTACATTGACTGGTCCCACAAAAAGCATAACCACATCATAACAATTCACCACGCAATGCACTGCACGCTTGCGCTGGGGTCCGGCCTGGCCCGGCAGTACCCAGAATGCCCGCAACCATTCGCGTGGATACGGCCCGGATTAGGAATAATTATTAATTAGCTGTCATCGATTCATTTCCTGTCAGCGGGAGATGATCACTCGCACGGCACTGGGACGGTCCCGCCCGTGCAGATCTCTCAGCTCAGCAAAATCCGGCCCACTAAATCGTCCGGGCGCATCCGGGCGACACGAAACCCCTTGGAAGCTGCCACAGCTGGACACATAATAATGATAGTAGTAATAATAAGCCTCTTCCTTGTTCCGGCCGGTGCGCCCTTCCCCATATTGACGGATCGGATGCGTGCGTGTGCGTGTAAGATTCGCGCTACGCAAGACTATTAATTATCCCTTCGGACAGGCGCTCGGCGCTACCCTCGAAGTACTGACGAGTCGTCATCGGTACCACCGGTTGCCGGTTACCGGTTTTAAAATATCAATTAGCAGCGATGGATGGAAAATTAATGATGGTAAATTAAACCGTCACACCTTCGGTACGCTCTGCCGAACGGTGGCCCGAGTTATAAACTCGAGTGGCTCAGCCTCGGTGCCTCGATCGTGACAATTTATTATCCGCAGAAATTCCGACCGCAGAGAAAAAAATGCTGATTAAAGAAAAAAGCAACTTCCCTAAAACAATTACACCACATTCTCAGGTTATGTGTGTGTGTGTGTGTGCGTGCTTCAAGGTGTATGTGCACAAACAAATGGTGCAGCATATTTACCGAACGGATTGTGTTCCGTAGCCGGGCTGCCAAGCCTACCGTTTTACAGCAACCGATGGGTAACGCCTTACCTTCAAATCGCTTTGCAAACGATATTTAAATCTTTCTCACCACACCACCACGCAACCAGTCACATACACACATACACACTGCACGGCAGACAAAATTCCGGCTCTTCGTCTTATCAGCCCGTGTGCAGACGTGGCATCGAGTGCTTCCACGAGCCAAGCTAGGCTCCAATTCGACCCGCCGTAATCTTCACGTTCATCGTACAGTACGTGCGCCATAATGCCACCGGGCGATGCGAGCAAGCTTGAAATTCGATTACATTTTAATTAATATGAAAGTTAAATATTTAATTATCAGTTAATTAAGGTGAAATTATACTGCGCTTCGCGCGACCAGCCTGCCGTGGCACGGGTCTTCATCGCGTGTCACACACACACATACACACACACACTTTATCACAAAACTCTGTGACGGATTTCGCTCCAAATCTAAGCTCCTACCGAAAACGCTCAAACCGCTTGTAATTATGTAAAATATTTCATCCATTTTACTTTACAGCTTGCATCGCAGTGTGCCATGCGAAAAGGTGCGCCTGCAAAGTATGCAATACGCATCGAAAACCCCCCGGAAGAGAGCAACTTGACAGCTACGCTTTCGGATCCATTTTCACGCACCAACAGCTATCTAAAATCCATTCCATGTATGTATTTCGACTGTAATGCGCAATTCTTCCCGGCAAAGTTTTGCCCAGTGCAATCGGGCAGACGTTTCGTTGTACGGTAATACAACTTTCGCAATAACACTTGCTGGCGAGTAAACAGTCGTTTCACTTGTAAATGTTCCTTGTTGCTTTCCAGTGCTAATGCGATACAAAACTTGGAAATGTACCACTTTTCCACTAATGAAATGCATACTTCAAAAGGTAATTCTGCTTTTTTTTGCGAAGGTTGAAAAGGTTCGCAATCCGCCTGGAAGTTATGCAATTTGCAGAGCAAAACAATTTAAAAGTCATTTGTTCACAGATTTGTTCACATCACGCATTAAACCAAGACAAATATTTAGTGGCAAACTTATGATAATGTAAAAAATCAGATAAAAATTGTACATTTTTCATATAACTAACCTTTAAAAAATTATCTTTACAAATCCCCCTTGTCTAATGGGCTATTTTTAACCCGCTAGAAAACAATTGCTTGTTAATGATTCCCACGCAGAGCTTCGCCTATCACCTAACCGGAAACTGGCAATTCACACGCCATCGTACGAACCACGGCTTCGTACTTGGTGCATACGCAAGAAACAAGAAAAAGTTCTTCCGGCCACAGGAGAAGAGAGAGAAAAAATACACCAGCTACCAGCCACGCGGATCGTGCGGATGGTTCACGCTAAATGTTTGCAAAAAAATGCAATTAAAATTGTACTGCAAAACCACCAGCACCCAAAACCAATGATCTCCATTACCCTCGCCGTTCTTATTCTAATGAAGTAAAATTGCACCCCGCGCATCACGCCCTACACCGTGAGTACATACTTTCCCACGAAAAACCGAAAAGGAAGGAAGGAAGGAAGGAATCCTTTTTCGCACGGTGCCCGGGCGCGTACGAGCCACGTTACGGGCGCCACAACATTCTTTCCACTCGTTCCAGTATCGTTCGCAGTCATGAATGTGATTATGATATCAGCATTGAATATTTAAATTAATTAAATGAATTTCTTTCATTGCCGCATGGATTGCTGCTTCGGGTACGGCACGGTGCTGCTCTTTGCCAGAGAATACGGGAGGTTTTTTTTCCCCCCCGGTTCCTGTGGCGTTCTTTGCTTTGTTCTTGCTCTGTCTCCTCTTTGTGCTCCGCATATTTTCGTCTCATCCATTTATTTCTTACTTTCAACCATTCGTTTGATCCGGCATTCTTTCTTTTTCCCATCTTCAAAAAAAACACTTTGGCGCGTTCGGCGAATGTCTTCATCATCATCTTTCTCGCCTTTCTGCTTACTGCTTTCTGCTCGGTGTGTCGCACGAGGATGACATTTTTGTGCCCAAGTGCTTTCGCTTTAACCAAACCATCCATTCCTTTCTTCCCTCCTATATCTCCTCATTATTCCCTCCTTCCCCCCCCCCCCCTCCACCCTTTGCCATACTCATGAATATTGCAACTCGCTAAGCAGATCATCCGTACCTTTGATTTCAACGACACTCTACTTGTACTGCCAAGGGAGGTCACATTCTTAAACTTTCGCCACGTTTCCCTTTGACATCGTAGTGTATTCGGTGCAGTTGCTGCAACTTTTGCATGAGAAATTTGGTTTGCCGGTTGTGTCCACAAGTTCCCCGGCGAAGGCGCAGGTGGTTGTGTAAAGTACATCGTATCGCTATTTCGATGCAGATGAACGTCCGCGACGTTCATGCTGAGTAGTAATTAAATTCTAGGCTAGAACTGCACGCCCACAACCCACAGCAACAGTCGGGAAAGCATTCATTTGAATATCAATGGCGAAGGAATGTTTTGCAAACTCAAACTGATTCAATCAAATCCTTTGCCAACCACCAGGGGCGGGGGGTGAGACATTCAAGCTTTTTAAGATTGCTTTCCAGCACATGCCACAAAACCGATCAAAAATGCAGCTGCTGTAAATAGATTGCTTCGTTTGAGTTTGGCCTTTCCCGCACATGGCAAAGGTTTTTCTGATTTTATTTCGCATATTTATTAGATTATTCACAAATAATCATTGTAGCAAGTTCACGATTACAGTTTTTTCTTGCTACATTAAAATACCAGACACAAGCAAATAAAAATTAACTACTAAAAATGGATTTGCCACTTGTGACTACTCGTAATCAGACCATAAGATCTAAGTCCCCTAAAAGTATGCAATTCTCACTTCATGTAAATCGTATCAAGGTTCAACCTTATGCCACAAGATTTAGGTCCCCGAAAGGTATGCAATTCTCATTGCATTAAATCGTTTCTTTATTTAATACATTCCAGAGACGAAGCTGCAGCTCAACGTTTCCGAAGTTCTAGAAACGTGTAGGTTAACAACTCAAAATATGTTAACTAAAACCAAACCTGTTTCATGATGTAGATCAGGCCTTAAGATTAAAGTTCCCTAAAAGTATGCAAATCCCTAGTTTGCATCCTAGAGTATTTGGGGCTCAAAATCTTTTAAATTCAAAACCACATCAACCATGTCAAGGTTAATAATTCGGATGATGTTCGACCAAAAGCAAATAAACTGCTTGTCCTTCGCATAAAAGCAACAACACCAATTCTTACTTTCCACAGCACACCATCTACAAAAATTATCAGTTGCTGTTGGAATTCGATAAGCAACGTTGAAACTACTTCATCACCACAAATGCACATGCCGCGACGAGTGTGGCTGCACCACTCGCTGCAGCTCTATCAATTGTATATTTACCATAACTTTCGCTCTAGCAATCGAAACAACTTTCCAAATCGTGACACCATCACCACCACTAGCACCAAACGGACAAGACAAATGGCTTTGCAGAAAAAGTTTGTCAACTTCCGCTCCCCGGCGCTTGTTCCAGCAGACGATTTTCGGCACCGAGCGGCGCACCGGAGATGAAAGCGGATGTGGGAACAGTGGCAAGTGTTTGCCACCCGGCAATGAGACAAACCGCGTGAGTTCGCAACGCCGTAACGAAAGTGGTTCAGTGAATTTGATGTAGTGCTCAAGTTGTTCCACCATCCGGTGGAAGCGAGAGAGAGAGAGAGAGAGAGAGAGAGAGAGAGAGAGAGAGAAAACACACACACAAGCAAACAAATGCTCGAATGGGAAGCGCAACAGCGCATCGGCGCACCGTTTTTCGCATAAAGCGCAACAACAACAACAACAAAAAACCCCTTTGCTCCCTGTCTGCTCCGGGTCTGCTGGGAGCGAACGGGTGCTGTGCGTGCTTCGCCCGCCGCACACAATCTACTGCATATTTTATTCATAAATCATCCGAGTGATGAGAATTTTATTTGTTGAAAAAATTTATCCCCCAAACGTGATTCAATTTGCATAGCACGTGAGCGCGTACGAGGGCGTGCGGAACACTCCGGGGCACCGGGGAAAATCTTAGCGAACGGGCAAAGTCACATCGGCACACGGTCTGTGCCGTCCGGTCCGGTCGACAGCCGTTGAGCCGTGTCCCATGGTGTAGCGTGAGGCACGTAAAAGATTTTCCCGACCCTCCCAGTTCCCGGTCCCGCTGGTGCTTGAGAGTCTTGTGGGTGAAACATTGAGAAATAAAGCTGAAACCCAGCACGTGGAAGGTACAACGCGCGTACGAACTAAACGGATAAATAACCTCGGAACGGAAATCATCCAGCATCAAGCCAACGTTGGCAGTATCGCGACGGCACTTGCCGCGTGATGTGTGTCATCCACCTTCCTGCTCACGGGTGACATTGACAGACTGGCTGAGAATGTCTGGGAGATCATACTACCCCGGTACCATGTACCTTAGTACGTACGTACGTAAGAACGAAAAATCCAGCGGAAATGGGAAATGATAAACTTTTTCGATTTGCCAGTCATTTCTAGCGCTCCTTTTTTTTCAGCATCAGACCAGCTGATGGATGCTGCCGGAAGTGGGTACGTACTGGTGCTTGTAAAACTTCACCTGACCCGTACCTGGTTGCAGGTTTAAAGGGAACATATTCCATTCACCATTTTGTTACTACTCCAATAAACTTCAATTACTCGGAACAATTTAGATAGTAATGGCTGTGTGTGGATGTGCTTTTCCACAATCCTGACTAACTGCTCAAACTGCTCAGACAGTGATAATCTACACCGCTTGTACCGAACCGTCTTACTGCGAGCAACCTCATCAGTAATGTCACACCAAAAACCGGTCATCCTTCAATCGATTGAAGAGCTTATTTCTTTGACTCACTCGCAACAGTGCATCATCGCCACCATCCCCGGGGAGGGGAGGATACTTTTCCAACCGAAGGAACCAAAAGTTAGTAAACCTGGCAGCGAAGGCAGAAGCACCAACAGGTCCGGCAGCATTAGGAGGCGAAATGTTTACCAAAGGATTCGTGCAAATCAAAAGAAACATGTGCACCAGACCGTACGTGTACCAATGATATCCACATTGTAAATAAACTAAAAGCTTCTTCCCTCTGTGCCAATGGCCGTTTGCCGGTTGCCGAAATCTTTCTTTAAAAGTTTCTTTAGTATGGTGCTGAGCTGAGCTCGTCCGCCGCTTTTTTGTACTGTAGTACAGCAATGGTTTGATTGCCAATCGTACCCAATCCCGTACGATGGAACTAGCCAACAAAAAGGGTGCTCAAAAGGGGAAAGGATGCGGGTGGGGGGGGATGGGTTGCGGGCACGGCAAACAAATCTCCATATCAAGTCTAAAGCGAAAAGTGCTCCACCGTACCATGTGCCTGGTACCAACGAAAAACCCCTTTCCGATTGTGAGTTCAATGTGCCACAAATCCCATTCGGTGAGCCCCGGTGAGAGATCGGTCGTTCGGTACCGTACCGTACCGACAATGTTTTAATGATTACCCATGAGTAGTTGTTCCCTCATGCTGCTACCCGTGCTTTCCAACTACTGGTTGCCAAGTGGCCAAACTGGAACGTGCGAAGCATACCGAGATGGAGGTTTGTCTGTTCCCCAATGGCACACACCCAGGCATCGGGGCATCCCAGCAAGTTCCCTATAGTATGGTGTAGTTGTGACACATACACACATCCTTTCAGTAGGGCAGTGTGTTTGGGCGACCGGGCCGACTAAAACAGCTCAATCTGTCCAAGGAGTAACTCAATTGCCCACACCCAGTCGTGACCGACGAGGGAATAACATAACATATTCTATATTAAATCAAATATTTAGAAACAAACTCCATCTCAGTCATCAAGACCCGATGGGCAGATTTTGACAGGATCGGTGTCCTTTTGCTGAACCGTAGCATGGTTCCATATTTTTGAAATCCTCCCCCTTCGATTGTGCCCACACACGCAATGTACGAGTTCCGGCAACACCACTCACTTAACACCTGTGTAAGTGCTTTTCGAAGGCGTTTTATTATCAGCTCACACAGCTCCTTTTCACAAGCAATCACAACATAGGAAATACATCCAAGGCTTGTCCAGCAAGTGGAAAGTCATCCGAAGGATCTTCATCGTTTCTTCCATTAGCATGACAAATTGATAAACACAGCTGCATACGGGGTGGACACCAACCAGTACTATCGAGCTAGTTGTAAACAGCTTCACAACCTGCCTACACGGTCTGTGATGACCGGGCTAGTTTTCCTGGTGTTAATATTCATCAATAGCAAACACTTTAGTCTTAAGCAATAGGAAAAGGTTGTGTTGATAAATTAGTAAGCAATTATGCTTTATTTGACACAAGAAAAGGGGCATTAGTAGTAAGAAAGATCTTTAAAAACAAAAGCACAAAGCCACCACTGAAGTAGTCGAATACTTTAAGCAGACATTACAGATATAAATGCTTCATTAAAATTCCACTCACAACAGCCAAAGTCCCAATCGTTCGGGAACGAGAACGCACCGCAAAGTTTAGCAAATCGAACCCAGGCGAAAACTTATTACCCTGTCCGCAAGCCTTATCCCTTCGTCCGGTACAGTTTGTACTTTAAACACACACACACACACACACACACACAGCTGCAGCTGATAACGACCGGACCCGCAAATAAAAAAAACCCTTCCTTTTTTCGAAATAAAGAATTCGCAGCCTGTTGCGAAACAGTTCTCATCAACCATCAAGGGCAAACGTAATCGTCATAAAAATCACAAAAACATTGCGGTTCGCCTCCCCGGGTTCGCCAAACGAGCTTGTGTTTGTGTGTGCGGTTTTTTTTGTTCTTTCTTTATTGCTTTAAAACTCACCACAAATGGAATTTGCTAACATTTCTGCAAAATAGGGTTTTTGTTTTTGTTTCGGTTAGAGTTTTTAAACCATGACTAGGTTAGCGAACCTTTACGCCATGTTTACAACACGTGTTCGTGTAACCATTTCTACGTTACCATGGGAACGCCCATTCAAGCCGGACCGGAGAGCACGAGCGTTAGCAGTGTTAGCAGGCGATGTAACAAGTCGTTTTTTTGTTTGGTTTGCTGTTTGCTTCGTTCTTACAGTTACGGTTCCAACTGCTACAGCAGCATCTGCTTTCTGGGAGTGGGGGGAGTGAGGAGGGAGGGGGTGGGGGGTACAGAACATTTTGGCGTAAAAACGAATCAAGCGTAAATCGTCTGCCACGTCTCGAAGCCAGATGAATGTTTTAAGCGTTCTGTGCTGTGCGCTGCGGATTGCATACCTCACGGCGGCGGGTAAGCGAGCAACGAGATAAAAGCACTCGTAAAACAAAAACCTCCCCATCCCCAAAAAAGGTTACAAAAATGCACAACACACAGAGACACACATGTGTTTTGTTTTGTTTCTCACTCATAACACCGAGTGTACCTGATGTACGGTGTACTAACACCATCTTGCACGTTTCTTTGCTGCGTGTGGTTCATCGCAGCCATCAAGACCCGATCGTACCAGATCAGATTACTTGCCACGGGCACTACACTACTCATCGCCACACAACATCATCCCGACTTGAGGGAGGGAAGGTGGGCTTGAGGGGGGGGTGGGGTTGTAGAGAATCCGTCCATCCGTCCAACCGGTGAACGTGACTCCCCCGACATCGATTAAAGTGATCTCCCAACGGTGAATTTTGCTCGCTTCCAAAAAAAAAAATAAACCCCCCGGAAACATACGTTACCTGTAAGGGAATGGCATTACACCAAAGAAAAAGGAAAAGTTCCAAACGAACGTGCCATCCCTTACGTACCCACGTTCCCCTTTCGTTGCTTCATTAGTTTCTTTTGTTTGGTTAGTTCACTATTTTCCCGGTGGCATCATTTTCTACTGTGGAGGCCAGTGCACCCGGCACCCGGGTTCATGTCATCCAACCCCATCCTCGTAAGTTAAAGTACTCATAAAAGCATTAGCGTAATGGTGAAAATTATGCACGCTTTCTTCCTTGCAGTCACCAGCCACCAGGTTCAATTCTACGCTTCCGTAAGGTTGCGTCCCATAAACACGGTGATGTTGTGACGGATATTTAATACCCGCACAGCTTTAGATCTGCTCTGGTGACACACTAGCACAACGGGTACGCACCATTTTGTTTGTGAGCATATGCTTTTTTTTTCTTTCTTTCCTACTTTACACTCCAAGCGAACGCTTAAATGTTTTACCTTTTCCCTCGGCTCACTACACGGAAACTGGTGGATGAACACACTCATCCAGCTTCGCTGCAAGTTGCGCCCCAAACTTGTGCCTCGTGTAGGTGAGCCTGTTTAATCTGACTAAAGCCGACCGAAACTGCGCCACCACTGACAGGAAAGTTTACGGTCCAGTGCCGCCCGTCCGCACCGTCGTATGTGTGTGTGTGTGTGTGTGTGTGTGTGTGTGTAATGAAGCGCAAACGATCTGACATGCCACACAGCACCACGTGCAAGTGGAGCACTCGTGGATGAAGAATCTTACCTCCGGTCACAGTACCGCAGTCAAAAGCCAACAGCAAAAAAGGTAAATAATGCAACGTTTTTCCACGTTTCGAGCGAACACCGGGTGCTTTACGACCGTGAAGGTTAACACTGTTGATAGCACAATTTATTAGAAACCTGATAAAGTCAACGCACCAACCAAGGGGAGGGGGAGGAAGTCGTTTGCCAGTCCTGGGATGTGGAGAGTAATGTCTAACCCACTCTCGGAAGTTTACTATCGGTGTAAATATACACACATATATGGGGGGGGGAGGTCTTAAGCGTGTAAAATACTTAATTCTAGCGTAACGGTGAGTTCTAGCGGGAATACGCACTAACAACGCACTCACAAGTACGTTGTTCCGGTACAAAATCTCAGGAATACGTTGTATAAGAATACAGACAAGACCAACGTACGTTATTAACCCAATATTCGTTGGGAATTCGTGAGGCATTTAGACAGGATGAGAATTCTTGGGGTTAGCAAGGTATTCGTCAGATAGTAGAGAAACGTTCGTCAGCGATTTCTTAAGATGGTGAAGAAAAGTTCACCACGAAAAAGTTCGAGTCGATTGCGATCACGATCAGTAATTGATCCAAGTACATCAATGTTACGGACATATTTCCGAGTGGAAGCGACACTAGATGCTCCAAAAAACCCTTGTTGATTTATGTTCATAATCACTCATTCTATAGAGAAATAAGGCAATAAGACGGACTCTTCTGTCTGTTATTGTATTCGGTTGCATCGTTGGGAGGTCGATCCATAGTATAACTATCTTTAGTATATGGAACCAGAACTAGCATTTCGCTCAGGACTTCCAAGAAGGTTTATTCGTCACTGGCCTGCACCTATTTCCATTTCCATTTACACTGATTGGAATAATTACCCACACTCCCACCCAAAAGCTTGGCTTGACACATTAAATCTGTCGACTTGTATGCGAGACCAGCAACTCGTTGGCGCAAAGGTGTCTCCCCCCAACAACAACAACAAAAAATCTCTCGTCTAGCGCGCTAATCAGTGGCACACAAATCCGTTGTACACACCACCACGGGTGGTCCTCACCGAAACTTCACCATACCATATGCGACACACGCGCGCGTACAAATGTGACCCTCGCATCCAGTTCTCTCGGTACAGAATTTCGCAAAAACCGCGCAACCACAATGACAAACCTTACCTTTCATTTCCTCATTTTTTTTTTTGGTTTTGTTTTGTTCTATCTCTCTCTCTCACACATCGCGAGCTGTCCGCGATGGAGTCAATTAAAATGCAAATGAGAAACCGAATAAAATTTCTCGCAATCAGCGCTAAAAGTTCGCTACAGCCGAACCGAACAAGGGAAAGCAGCACCAGTATGGTACAATCCCTTCTGGGGCCAATCCTAATTCATTAAAGAACCAAACGCCGGCACTGTATGTGGCTTGTGTCTCCCGGCGTACCTGCGAATGACCATTCATTAGCGTACGAAATCTAGAATGGTTGAAAATGCGCTGCTTGTTGCTGCGCACGGGATGAATCCTTTTTTTTTTTTTGTTTTACCGCATGTTCAAAGTGAACCTTTTTTTTGCTATGTTTTGCGTAGATAATTTCATAATTATCATACATTCTGCTATGGATAATAAAATTGTTAGCTCGTTTATTGTTTTACTAGTTCTTAAACTAATTTCTTAACTCTCAAACACAAGTTAGAAAAGACAAACAGTGACAGTAAATTCTTTTGAAGAATACACAACCTTCGCTATCTACATTGCATACCTTCCGGCGCATAAAACAAAAGCATACGTTAAATTATGCAATTTGCAGGACAATGCCATACAACACAGAGCAAATCCTTTGAATCCTGATGCTGCTGCTGTTGATGAATACAAAGGAATCTGACCGATTTCACTGTAAAGGAAACAATCCGAGTCAATGGATACCCACAACTTCTTAAGCAATCTCACATTGTTTCGCCCGTTTTACCTTCGTACCGGGAACTGCATGCAGCAGTGCATCGGAAGCAATTAACTAAACAGTGTCTCTCGCCTAATGACGGGCGAATGAAAGAAATTCATTTTCCTTATGGACGGCTATAAAACAATCTAGAACACTCAATTAATTAGCATCAATTGCAAGAATTTACTAGTAGCTACCCCCGGTCCAGACTTCACTTTCAACCCTTACGCCCACCACCAGAGGTTTGCAAAGCCGGACCGACCGAAGATTGTCAATTCACTTTACCTTTCCGCGTTAGTACACACACAGTGCTGCTACACAGGATAGCTCTATGCTCTATGCAAACGATAAAATGGTTTTTGTTTTAATTGGCAAACGCTTAATGGAAATATCTTTCCGGCTGCTGATTGTCATTTACCCCTTCGGATGTCACGTGGCGTGGTGGTGAGTGTTAAAGGGAGAAAAGAAATAAAATAAACGAAGGCTTGAATGCGATGAACAGTACGAACCAGTGGTCCAGGCCATCAAGTTGCTTTCTTGTTCTAAGAAAGCTAACTAAAACCAAAAATCGATAGTTATTTGAAAGTAAGGAACTAAGTGCACTGCTTATATCGCAAACATCTTTCCTTCACTATACCCAACCCCAAATCGAACATTGTGCTTGCGAACTTTCATTTCTTCTTTATTAGTTCTGCTTTATTGAGCGC
>STHB01000004.1:2989983-3145181 GCA_018908115.1 Anopheles rivulorum
CCGTAAGGTTGCGTCCCATAAACACGGTGATGTTGTGACGGATATTTAATACCCGCACAGCTTTAGATCTGCTCTGGTGACACACTAGCACAACGGGTACGCACCATTTTGTTTGTGAGCATATGCTTTTTTTTTCTTTCTTTCCTACTTTACACTCCAAGCGAACGCTTAAATGTTTTACCTTTTCCCTCGGCTCACTACACGGAAACTGGTGGATGAACACACTCATCCAGCTTCGCTGCAAGTTGCGCCCCAAACTTGTGCCTCGTGTAGGTGAGCCTGTTTAATCTGACTAAAGCCGACCGAAACTGCGCCACCACTGACAGGAAAGTTTACGGTCCAGTGCCGCCCGTCCGCACCGTCGTATGTATGTGTGTGTGTGTGTGTGTGTGTGTAATGAAGCGCAAACGACCTGACATGCCACACAGCACCACGTGCAAGTGGAGCACTCGTGGATGAAGAATCTTACCTCCGGTCACAGTACCGCAGTCAAAAGCCAACAGCAAAAAAAGGTAAATAATGCAACGTTTTTCCACGTTTCGAGCGAACACCGGGTGCTTTACGACCGTGAAGGTTAACACTGTTGATAGCACAATTTATTAGAAACCTGATAAAGTCAACGCATTCCACCCGGGGGGAAGTCGTTTGCCAGGCCTGGGATGTGGCGAGTAATGTCTAACCCACTCTCGGAAGTTTACTATCGGTGTAAATATACACACATATATGGGGGGGAGGTCTTAAGCGTGTAAAATACTTTATTCTAGCGTAACGGTGAGTTCTAGCGGGAATACGCACTAACAACGCACTCACAAGTACGTTGTTCCGGTACAAAATCTCAGGAATACGTTGTATAAGAATACAGACAAGACCAACGTACGTTATCAACCCAATATTCGTTGGGAATTCGTGAGGCATTTAGACAGGAGGAGAATTCTTGGGGTTAGCAAGGTATTCGTCAGATAGTAGAGAAACGTTCGTCAGCGATTTCTTAAGATGGTGAAGAAAAGTTCACCACGAAAAAGTTCGATTGCGATCACGATCAGTAATTGATCCAAGTACATCAATGTTACGGACATATTTCTGAGTGGAAGCGACACTAGATGCTACAAAAAACCCTTGTTGATTTATATTTATAATCACTCATTCTAAAGAGAAATAAGGCAATAGGACGGACTCTTCTGTCTGTTATTGTATTCGGTTGCATCGTTGGTAGGTCGATCCATAGTATAACTATCTTTAGTATATGGAACCAGAACTAGCATTTCGCTCAGGACTTCCAAGAAGGTTTATTCGTCACTGGCCTGCACCTATTTCCATTTCCATTTACACTGATTGGAATAATTACCCACACTCCCACCCAAAAGCTTGGCACGACACATTAAATCTGTCGACTTGTATGCGAGACCAGCAACTCGTTGGCGCAAAGGTGTCTCCCTCCAACAACAACAACAAAAAATCTCTCGTCTAGCGCGCTAATCAGTGGCACACAAATCCGTTGTACACAACTCCATCCACCACGGGTGGTCCTCACCGAAACTTCACCATACCATATGCGACACACGCGCGCGTACAAATGTGACCCTCGCATCCAGTTCTCTCGGTACAGAATTTTGCAAAAACCGCGCAACCACAATGACAAACCTTACCTTTCATTTCCTCATTTTTTTTGTTTTGTTCTATCTCTCTCTCACACACACACACACATCGCGAGCTGTCCGCGATGGAGTCAATTAAAATGCAAATGAGAAACCGAATAAAATTTCTCGCAATCAGCGCTAAAAGTTCGCTACAGCCGAACCGAACAAGGGAAAGCAGCACCAGTATGGTACAATCCCTTCTGGGGCCAATCCTAATTCATTAAAGAACCAAACGCCGGCACTGTGTGTGGCTTGTGTCTCCCGGCGTACCTGCGAATGACCATTCATTAGCGTACGAAATCTAGAATGGTTGAAAATGTGCTGCTTGTTGCTGCGCACGGGATGAATCCTTTTTTTTTTGTTTTACCACATGTTCGAAGTGAACCTTTTTTTTTTTGCTTTGTTTTTCGTAGATAATTTCATAATTATCATACATTCTGCTATGGATAATAAAATTGTTAGCTCACCTTACATTTTACTAGTTCTTAAACTAAATTCTTAACTCTCAAACACAAGTTAGAAAAGACAAACAGTGACAGTAAATTCTTTTGAAGAATACACAACCTTTGCTATCTACATTGCATACCTTCCGGCGCATAAAACAAAAGCATACGTTAAATTATGCAATTTGCATGACAATGCCATACAACACAGAGCAAATCCTTTGAATCCTGATGCTGCTACTGTTGATGAATACAAAGGAATCCGACCGATTTCACTGTAAAGGAAACAATCCGAGTCAATGGATACCCACAACTGCTTAAGCAATCTCACATTGTTTCGCCCGTTTTACCTTCGTACCGGGAAGTGCATGCAGCAGTGCACCGGAAGCAATTAACTAAACAGTGTCTCTCGCCTAATGACGGGCGAATGAAAGAAATTCATTTTCCTTATGGACGGCTATAAAACAATCACGAACACTCAATTAATTAGCATCAATTGCAAGAATTTACTAGTAGCTACCCCCGGTCCAGACTCCACGTTCAACCCTCACGCCCACCACCAGAGGTTTGCAAAGCCGGACCGACCGAAGATTGTCAATTCACTTTACCTTTCCGCGTTAGTACACACACAGTGCTGCTACACAGGATAGCTCTATGCTCTATGCAAACGATAAAATGGTTTTTGTTTTAATTGGCAAACGCTTAATGGAAATATCTTTCCGGCTGCTGATTGTCATTTACCCCTTCGGATGTCACGTGGCGTGGTGGTGAGTGTTAAAGGGAGAAAAGAAATAAAATAAACGAAGGCTTGAATGCGATGAACAGTACGAACCAGTGGTCCAGGCCATCAAGTTGCTTTCTTGTTCTAAGAAAGCTAACTAAAACCAAAAATCGATAGTTATTTGAAAGTAAGGAACTAAGTGCACTGCTTATATCGCAAACATCTTTCCTTCACTATACCCAACCCCAAATCGAACATTGTGCTTGCGAACTTTCATTTCTTCTTTATTAGTTCTGCTTTATTGAGCGCAGTACCAATCGTTATGACACAATTTGCTTTCGATAACTTTTGCTATCCCTTGTGCTACTGCTTTCTTGCCTCTTTTCTCTGTTTTCGAATGGATAAATCGTCAAGTGGTTATAGTTCAATTTTTCGCGTTCAACTCTCTGTGCGGCCCCTGCCCGGGTGATCGACCGGTGGGTTGTACTTTTACTGCTCCAGGGCAGCCAAAGATGGAGAAATATTTATTCAAAAAGTTACCACAAGAATCATCATTCCGGAGAACCGAGTCTCCAAGACGAACGTAGAAGACGATCGCACACACTTGTCGCACTTGTGCACTTAATCTTGAAGAGTTTACTTTCCGCAAAAAGGGTCCAAGTCTAGGTCGGTCCCGTCGGTCCGTTAACGGCCGAACGATACGGTCGCATTTCATTTCCAATTGTTCGCGATGTTCGCTCGATAAACTCAGTTAAGAAAACTTTGTCACACTGCGCTTCGTGTTGGTGTGGTGTGTGGCTAGCTGGAGCGTACACTCGGTACGAAACACTTTGATTGCAATTTGGCAACTTTCTGCTCAAACGGTTGCAAACCCACAGAAAAAGAATAAAAAATACAATCATGTGATAATTCAGTTGCACGGATAGCTCAGCTGGATGCCATCAAAATGGTCAACTTGTTGTTGCCCTTTCAAGTTTTCAGACAATCGTTTGAAGATTACTTTTCACCGTACATATGGCGATCATACGCTGTTAAAGTTTTTAAATCGGAAATATTCAGTTTTATTGAGTTTGAAACTCACACAGCATGAGAAGAGTTGATCACACAGTTTTTTTTTATAAGCTGTTATTTTGACTATTTTCTAACATGAATCAAGCAACCGTAACCGCTATTTTAAATTTGGTGCGATCATTAAATGTCATTTTGAGCCGGCACTTTTGACAGCGCATTACTGACAGCGCAGATGTTGTGTTGATAACAAATTGCATTTTCATTTACTTTTTGTACACCAATTTTGCATTTACAGTTTGCTTAGCAAAGTTTGAAAAATTAACACCCTTCTTCAAGCAGTTCGTGGCCTTTCAAAGTTAGGGAGCAATTTATATTCCAGTAAGTACACAAACGTTCACCAATTCCTTATCAATACTAACGGTTGATAAATACTGTTGCGTTTCCCATCGTAGCCATGACGGTGATTTCCCTTATCTCATCTTCCAAATGCTTCGGTGGATTGCAAAAGATATACTCGCACCAATCGAAGGAACTGGCGTGCGAAATGAAATTCGCCGTATTTCTTCCCGCCGCTGCCGATGAACGTCGTCTCCCGGTGCTTTACTGGCTTTCGGGACTAACCTGCAACGAGACCAACTTCATCCAGAAAGCCGGTGCGCAGCGTTACGCGACCGAAAACAATCTTATCATTGTCTGTCCGGACACTTCGCCGCGCAATGTTAACATTCCGGGTGAGGATGATTCGTGGGATTTTGGATCGGGTGCCGGATTCTATATCGATGCTACAAAAGAACCATGGAGCAAGCACTATCGCATGTTTAGCTACGTTACGCAGGAACTGATCGATGTGATTAACAACAACTTCCCAACGGTGGCGAACAAAATGAGCATCGCTGGTCACAGCATGGGTGGACACGGTGCGTTGATATGTGCACTCAAGAACCCCGGTCTGTTCAAATCCGTGTCGGCATTTGCTGCCATCAGCAATCCTACCAAGTGCCCCTGGGGTCAGAAAGTGTTCAGTGGTTACATTGGGGCAGAAAAGGACGAGTGGAAAAATTGGGACGCTACCGAGCTGGTGGCTAGCTACAATGGTCCTCCGTTGGAATTGTACCTTGATCAGGGATCGGAAGACAGCTTCCTGACGGATGGACAGCTGAACCCGCAAAACCTGGTCGATGCGTGTCGTGCCGCACAGGTCCCATGTGTGTTGAACATGCGCGAAGGATACGATCACAGCTACTTCTACGTTGCGTCCTTCATCGGCGAGCACATCGCTTACCATGCGCGACATCTGCAATAGGAACGCTTTAGGCGGGCCATTGTTTGTACACTCGTCGTGTCGTGTTTGCATGCGGTAAATCAATATGATTGATGAAGCAATAAATGTTTGAATTTTATTCCTCTTTTCGCGCATCGCTTTCGTTCAACGGTTTTGTTATGGGTCATTTCCTTGGTGGACCTCTCATCTCGTGCCAGTAACCGATAAAGTGCTCTCGCAGTGGCCATACATTCTGGCTGCCGATATAACACCAAAACAGCCCAAACATTGCTCCGCCAAGATGGGCCGCATGGTCGAAAATTCTCCAACCCAGCAAAACACCCGCCAGATCGATGCCCAGAATTACTTTGATGGCCTACGGTGAAGGAAAGTTAATGTTCGTATTGTTCTAAACAGTACTGTACCACAGCGAAAAACTTACAGCACCGGCTGAGAATGTGTACATCGGCAGGAACAATATGCTAAGCTGCGTGTCCGGATACTGAGAGCACACGTACGCCAGAATGCCCATGATTGCACCGGATGCACCCAGTGAAAGTCCCGGCTGGCGTGTCACAGTTTTGAACACATGGCTAGCAAACGAAGCGATCACACCAGCACTCAGATACAGGCCCAGGAACTGTTCCCTTCCCAGCGTAGCAACGGCTGCGTGTGAAAAACTGTGCAATACGTACATATTTGCCAGTATGTGAAACAGCGAGTAATGACTGAAGGTGGACAGAAACATTGGCCAACAAACCGCTTCTGCAAAGAACGCACTAATGTTAGTAACTTAGCTGCCAGGCCATATGTTACGATACTGCTTACTTGCTGCTGGATTGGAGGCGAAATATTTCACCATCGTCGGTGCGAGGCTCGGTATCCGCCACAGACCATAAACGATTGCGTTCAGTGCACAAATTGGGGCAAATATCCGCTCCCCAGGGGACAGTTTGTTCCACCAACCGGTCAAATCTTTTCGCCACTGTTCCATCTCCTGCCGGTTGTGTTTCATCCGGTCCTTAAACCAATTGACGCTCAGTTTACTTCGCAGTGCCTTCATTGCACGCGATCGTATCGTTTCGTACTCCCAGATCGATACTCCAATGAAACTGCCCGTTGTGAACTGGTACGGAAAGAACAAATGGTTAGAAACATGCATGACAAGGGTAGTACATGAGGGTGAATTACCGCGGCGGTAAACAGCAATGATCGCCATATTTTCGAAGGATCTATGTAACCCGATTCGATAACAATCCCTTGCACTTCCGTCGGTACAATCGTTTGCCGCGGGGCGAATGATTCCGTTCGAGTGTTTCGTGCATTCCTCGTGTACCGTAGTATCGTTAGCTGCCGATCGCTGCCAACGTTGCTTAGAATTTTCCGTGGATGATGAAATACGGTGCTGTACCTGGTAATAGGACACACGCAAAGAGGGACAGTTACTTCGGAGCCGTTATGGAATGCTACTGCTTCGATGCGGTTACTCACCGGAATACGGAAGGAATCTGCTGACAGTTTAACACTATGCGCAGGGCCATATTAATTTTTCAAATTTAACTCACTACAGCCAACGGATGCACACATTAACATTTTCCAATATTGCGATTCTTGCATGTAAATTAAGGCGTTTCGTATTACACAAGTTTTCACTGTTTTTTGTTTTGTTTTCGTTGTTGACAGCGTAACAGCTGATTACACCCGCTGTCAAATGAGTAACGCACCGACAATGATGACAGCGAAACATTGTTTTTTGGCGAGATACATCGAATTTTGTTTCGCCAAATTTTTAATTTTTCATACATTTTGAGAACCGGATCACTTCAATTAGTCCGAAAACAAGGTTTCTTTCCCTTAGTGTATTTTGCATTTCATTATTACTTACCATTCTTAACTGCCGGCAGGAAAAGTTGATGTTTTTTGTGTTTGGCCTTATGGAAATAAAATTTGCTCTGGGGTGCGTTTTGCCCCGCTTCGCGCTAAATTTCGTTGTCGTTCGATATTTGACAGCCACATCGTCCATTCAATTATACAGCAGGCTAGACAATGTACTGTAACTCGAGGCCATGTTTATCGTCGCATTTAGCTGTTATGCAAAACGAAATTTCTTCCCACAATTTCTATTTAAGGTTCCAATTTCGCTGTTTGTTAAGTTTTACTACCTTATCAACGTTGCAGTACTACACAAAAAAACCCTTTTTTTATAAAACATATCTCATTTTATGGCAAATTGCACTCAAATTACATTCCCTGTTTGGTTAGCTTATGTCAATCTTTTTTACAATTTTTTCTGCAATATCTCATGCCAAAACACGACGCACGTAGCCTGCCCGATCGACATTCACTTTTGCAGCTGATCTGGTGAATTTACTTCTCGTTTTCAGATTCTGCAAGCAGTGCACGGTGCGAGAAAAATCGGAAATGTTTTTTTCCAGTGCCTTCTAGTGCGGCCATACTCTATCGCAAAATTTTCGATCGCTCCTTTCGTCTTGCCGGGCTGCGGCCGTGTATTTCTTCGTGTTGTGTTTCTCCGTTTGCTATCCAAACCACTTTCTGGTACGTCGAGAAGCAACCCCCTCACATCATTATCACGGCCGAATGCAAATCGTGCACAGGAAATCTCGCAACTCCCAGTGGTGGTCCACGGCCGGCCGAAAGCACTTGCGGAGACGTACAGTCTAAAAGTCTTACAGCTTTGTCTACCAGCTTCCGGCTACTAATTTTCCGGTGTTTTTTTTTTTTACTATTTCTGCGCCGTACGTGTGCCCGTGTGTTCGGTGGTTAACAGCAGTTCTTCCTAATTATTGGCATCTGGCCATCCCACAATCTATCGGCTGCTAGTGCGGCCAAAAAGGATGAAGTAGCACAAAAATAAGAAGCCACACGGCAAAATGTAATTGTCCAGTGAAATGTGGATGGATGCAGCTGATTTACAGCAGTACGGCCCAATACGGGTGCATACGTGCACATCCTGTGAGCTCGCAGTGAGCGTACGCATATATACGTGTGATACTACTATCAGTGATATGAAGAAGAAAAAATAGTTTTATTTTTCGTGTGTGGTTCCCGCATTCCCACATTACTAGCTGACCCAGCAAAGGAATAGAAGAAAAAAAGGAAGGAAAAAGTGTTGGCCCCGAATAACAAAAAAAAAAGGTGTCGGTGAAAAGAAGTGCCTCTGTGCTACGGGCTGCCCGTTGGCTTTTATTTCTTATTCCTTTGTGTGTCCCGTGCCTGTTTCATGTGCTAGTCTTTCAGCCGCACATTCGCTAGCTTTGATTCGGATCAAGTTTTGGTATCCCACCCAGCAAAAGGCTTTCCCCACCCCATCCACCCACAACAGTGCCCTCGTGCAGCCTACTTCGATCAGTGAAGGTTAAATAGTGAAACAAGTGAGCAAAGTTACAGTTTTCTCGTGCGTTCGTGTTTGCGTCCCTGTGTGTGTGTGTGTGTGTTTGTGTATGTTGGCCGTTGTAAGAGTGGTCTGTCCGCTTTCGGCCAGCAAAGCATACGGTGAAGGGCGTGTAACAGGTGTAGCACTGGCAGGAAATGTCTCAGACCAATTCGTTCCAGCCTTGGAAACAAACGCTCCCGGTCGGTTTGCCGTCGAACCTTGGCACCGCTATCTTCGGTGGCACCGCAGCTGTCAGTGCAGCAGCAGGCTATGGAAAAGTACCAGCTCTACTACCACCACCACCACCGTCAACACTGCAGCAACCCACCCCCTCGCCTACGTCCTCCTCGTCGTCATCCTCGTCGTCACTGTCCTCCGTTAGCTCATCGACGCCGGCACCAGCGGGCGGTGCACTAGGTACACCCTGCCCTCCAATGCATACGCCACTGTTGACCGTTCCTTCGCCCGGTGCCGGTACCGTGTCGTCATCCACAGCCACCACCACCACCACCACCGGCGGTGGATCCGATTTTCTCGCCCAGATGGCCGTTAACAAGCTGAAGCTGGGAAAGCTAAACGCCAGCTATGAACTGACCGCGAACAGCACCGGCTCAGCATCCCACCCACCCGGTGGCACCGAGCTAGATATGGACCTGGGCGCGGAACATGATCCGAGTGTAGCAGCGATGAAGGCAATGTTGGCTAGTTCCGGTTGCCACAACACAGCCGCGCTTGGGGACCGTGACCGCGAGCAGCAGATACAGCAAATATTTGAAAAATCCATCAGGTACCTNCCGTTAACAAGCTGAAGCTGGGAAAGCTAAACGCCAGCTATGAACTGACCGCGAACAGCACCGGCTCAGCATCCCACCCACCCGGTGGCACCGAGCTAGATATGGACCTGGGCGCGGAACATGATCCGAGTGTAGCAGCGATGAAGGCAATGTTGGCTAGTTCCGGTTGCCACAACACAGCCGCGCTTGGGGACCGTGACCGCGAGCAGCAGATACAGCAAATATTTGAAAAATCCATCAGGTACCTTATCCCTATTCC
The DNA here is from genome assembly GCA_018908115.1 of Anopheles rivulorum. Lineage (NCBI taxonomy): Eukaryota > Metazoa > Arthropoda > Insecta > Diptera > Culicidae > Anopheles > Anopheles rivulorum. The sequence continues at coordinate 2,999,504 of STHB01000004.1, forward strand.
TTTTGAACCGTTGACGTTGGTAAATTCAAACCTGCGTAAACACAATGCACGCACCAAAACGTCGCGAATGAATTAAACCAATGCATACTCGATTAAACTACATCTGTAGTGAGCGGTGAAAAACGCAAAGATGGCGGAGAGCATAACACTCACCCCAAAAATCATCCATATTAAAAGCCATTGGCACGGAGTTGGTGGGGAAGGAGGGGGAGGGGAGGGGGGAGGGGGGTTGATGCCGTTGGCGAGAGTCCCCATCATCCCCGAAGAAGAAAAACAAATCATCCCCGACTGCCATTATCGTTATCTGGCCTCGCGCGCCCGCGTACCTTATCGTTTGATTTTGATTCCATTTGAGCCCACTCTGTTTTGGCTTGCGATTTTTGCCTCTTTGCTACTTGCTTTCCTTTCTTCTTTTTCCGTAGCCCCCCAAACTCCGAGTCTGGATTATTTATTTTATTGTGAATGTGTGGTACTTCATGGTGCGCTCCCCCTTGTCTATCGGGCTTCACCGTGGTGTGCAGTATAGCATATATTTTGGAACCATTTCGTGTCGTGTTTACATTTTCGTTTAAGATTTTCAATGCTTCAAACCAAGAAGAATTGACAAAGAATTCAAAACCATCGTTTTCGTCGTGCCATAATATCGCAAAACGAAAACAACACACGCAAAACGTATTAATTGTTGCTAATTCGCAACCATTAGTACCCCCGTATGCAGCTGTTTTATCGCTCGCACACGCCGCCTTTGATTGATCTGTATCGGATGTCAATTAGCAGACTGATTATTTTCATACCTTCCCGAAACGATCGAGTCGCGCGCTGAGATCAAATTGGTTTTTATGATCTGATCTTTTTAAATACGATCAGTATTCATAGGCAAATTTTAAAAATCAAAGAAAAAGATAGACAAAATGGCTGGCAGCCAATCGGGAAATAGTCGCCCCAATTCCGGTTGATGTTTCATATCGCACCACCACACCCCGATTAACCATTCATATCGTGATCGATCATGTTTGCTGTCTGGTTTTAGCAAACAATCTGACCGTTGGATGATATCTGCATTGTTTGCACTGAATGTTTATTTATTTCTTTCGTTTCCGTTGCAGTGACACGACCAAGAAACAGATTGTGGAAATACTGGAGAAAATATCAACGCTACGGCCACCGGAACGTTTGCTGCTGTACCTTCGCATGCCTGGCGGTTATCCGNCACCACCACACCCCGATTAACCATTCATATCGTGATCGATCATGTTTGCTGTCTGGTTTTAGCAAACAATCTGACCGTTGGATGATATCTGCATTGTTTGCACTGAATGTTTATTTATTTCTTTCGTTTCCGTTGCAGTGACACGACCAAGAAACAGATTGTGGAAATACTGGAGAAAATATCAACGCTACGGCCACCGGAACGTTTGCTGCTGTACCTTCGCATGCCTGGCGGTTATCCGGAAACAGGTCTCGTACGCTGCAATGGTACGAGCCGCAAACCGCATGCTTACTAAATACGATTTCTCTTTTTGTTTTTTGTGCCTTGTAGATCCTTTGCGCCAGTCACAGAACCCGCTGGGGACGCGGCTAGAGATTAATCACACGATCAACTGGGTTCGGTCGCATCTAGAGCACGACCCGAATGTGTCAATTCCGAAGCAAGAAGTGTACGATGATTATGTGTAAGTGTGTCCATCTGTTGTTTACCGCCTCGTTCCATTACACGCTGACGCACGCAATCGCTAACTTTTATGCATAATCCCGCCCCAACCACACTAACTCTAACAGGGCATACTGCGCCAGGATCAACATAAAGCCGCTTTCCACGGCCGACTTCGGCAAGGTGATGAAGCAGGTGTTTCCCGGCATCCGGCCGAGACGGCTTGGCACGAGAGGACATTCCAGATACTGTTACGCTGCCATGCGCAAGGCCACGAAACTTCCCACCCCGAAGCTTCCCGATCTCACCGGCGCAGGCGGCTCAGTCGAGGTAAGATTGATTGTTCTTCTCCAGCCTACCAAAGACTCGCGTAACGTTCTAATGCCTTTCGTGGTGCAGAAGCAGTCTAGCGAGGGCCAAAACTTCAGCGAGGAAGAATCCTGGAAGGTGGTAAAGGCGTGGGCCGAAGCGATGCTACCGTCCTGCTTCGGCACGATCACCGAGCTGGCTGGGTTCATTGCGAAGAACAACCTGAACACACCGTCCGGCATTGGTAGCCGGCAGCAGCTGCACAAGAAGATTCTTCAGCGCGAGATGAAGGAAAAGCGAAAGCTATCCGTAAGTACGAACGAAACATTTCACCTCACGAGACACGAGGAATCCAGGAAGCCGCGGAAAGCCATGGCTTTTTCGATGGTCGACCAGAGCCGGCCTTATCGGGCAAAGGCCTCTCTCACTCCCGCTCCTCGTTTGCAAAGCGTGCAGCGACAATCTTAAGCGCCCCGTGCGGTTTTGTAGTCGCCCCCTTTGCCGTGCGAACCTAACTGTTCGCATCGCTTAACATTGTTGTATGCCACCAGTGTGACAGCGACGTGGCAAATGCGAAGCACGCGCACTGAAACGTGACACCGTTTCAAGTGCGCGCTATCCGCGCGACCGTAGGCAATGAGCAAGACTGAGAGAAAAAGACCGCAAAAAGATGGTAGGAAACGATCGGCACTAGCGGCATATAATGATTACACTTGCTTTTCACTAAATGTATCGTGTTGGGATTTCTGCTTCTTACATTTCTTCGGTGTGTTTTCGTTCTTTTTTTTTTGTTCTTTTTTTTCTTCTCTCCCGCACGCACGAACTTATGCAAACTGCATCTGCAGGCGGTAGCGATGAAGAAGCGCCGCAAAAAGCGCAGGAAAACACTGTCGACCAGCATTTGCGAGGTGCCGGAGTCCCGTAACACCAGCACGCCGGACAGTAGCAAATCGAAACCGCTGGGAGCGTTCGGCAGTGCGGTGGAAAGTCAGCAGCGAACCGTAAGTACAAAGCAAACACCGCCAACACAGCAACAAAGCAACACGGCGATCGATCGTGGCGGTGGGATGGCACCTTCCTGCAACGGCGGGTCTGCACCGGGCGCGACAAGTCAGCTGCTTCAGCATATGATTAAGCGTGAGCAGCAGGATTATCTCGACGAGGACAACAACAATACGCCCTCGGCCGTCATCGGTAGTGGCAAGATGATGCTACTGCAACGTCAGCAACAGCAGCAACAGCAGCACCAGCAACAGCAGCAACAACAGCAGCATCAAAGTACAAATCTCAACTGTGATACTAGTAATGGTGTCTTGGAGTCGTTGAACAAAGACCTGATGCTGGCGGTAGCGGCCAGCAGTTTTCTTCCACCGTCAGCGGTCAGCGGTGTACCGTCGGCGATCGCACACGGCACGCACCCACCGCAGCATGTGCAACAGCAACAGCAGCTGATCCAGCAGCGTCTGCTAGAGGGCGGCATGCGCAGCCCGCAGGATCAACAGTTTCTTCAGAACGTGTACTGCAAAAAGGTACGGCAGGCACAGCAGCTGAAGGCCGTCCAGCAACAGCAGCAACTGCAGCTGCAACAACATCAGCAATCATCCGCCGGCGGCCACCCTCAGTCATCGTTGTTCTTTCCGCACCGGCCGACCAGCGTGCAGAAGCGGCAGCTAGCGAACAGTGTTGCGTACGCCGGTCGACAGAAGCGGCTGAAGCTGCTCCAGCAGCGCCAGCAACGGTCGCTCGAAGCACAAAACAACAGTGCGCCCCGGTACGATGAGCAGGGCAATCTAATACTCATCGAAACGCAGGATCCGACGACACAGGATGAGTTTATCATTCCGCGCGAACGGGTCATCAGTATTTGCAACATGGACAAGAACGCGCTCGACGGTTACCTGAACTGCGACGAGGAAAACTCGCAGGACCAGGACCAGGAGCTGCTGAAGTACTTCCCGGAGGAGGAAGGTGCCGGCAGTGCATCGCACCAGCTTGACGCTTCGGTCGATAATGATGGTCCGTCGGCTAGCTTCGGCACCAGGTTGTTCGATGATGATGAAAAGCTGTACCAGATACGCATGATACTCGAAAAGAACCAGAGCAACCAGAACAAGCAGCAGATGCTGCAGCAACAGCAGCATCAGCAGCAGCAGCAAATGCAACAAGCGCTAGAATCCCACCTGGCGGGGTACGATACGACGGGACCGGTGAACCAGGGTCACCAGTCGAGTGGTATAGGATTACAGCCGGGTTCGGCCGCAGCCTCATTGGCTGCCCTATCGCAGCGCCATAACACCACCGGTTGCACCGATCATCCTTCGGCCGCATCAACAACGAACGTTCACGCACCGGATCAACAGTCACGGCAGCAGCAGCAGCAGCAGCTTAAACACTCCGCTGGTAGTAGCACCAGCACCTCCTCCCACGAGGGTACCATGTCCGCTCAAAGCTATGGAACGCATCAGTTGAACAGAACGGTCGCATCAAGTCAAACAGCGCACTCGCAAACGTTGCAAAGTCCAACGGCACGGCGCAAGAACTTTAGCTTCGTGCCCATCTCCGAGCAGCCGCGCGTCGGCACGGGCAGCAAACAGCTGGCCGGAGGTGGTAACATAAACCACACACCCACCGCCAGCCCCTTCGTAAGCCCCAGAAGCACACCGATCCACCGCAAGGTTCACAAACCATCGAACGGGCTGACGTTAAACTTGGCGGAGCACAAGTTTAGCAATCAGCCGCAGCACGGACACCACCAGCAGCAGCTGCAGCTTACCGGCGCCCCATACGGTGGCCAGCAGCTGCAGCAACAGTCGCCCCATCATCAGCAACCGTCCGCACGGTCTTACCTGAGCGGCTACATTAAGAATGAACTTCCTGCATCGGCACCGCCCAGCCCATCGATGATGCAACCGTACCGGTTCGGTGCGATGAATGGGCTGAGCTGTGGCATCCCGTCACTTCCGACCACTTTCCAACCGATCTGCAATCCGCACGGCAGCCTATCGTCGAGTGCATCCGGTGCGGGCGGAACGCATAATGGGCCGGTCTCATCGCTCGAGTCGCGTTCCAGCAGTGTGCCACTGATTCCAAACTACGACGCGTACTGTAACTCCAACTATACGTCCGTCTCGCAGACGCCCGTCCCGTCCGAGTACGACGATTTCACCGACACGGGCAACATACTGGACATGCTGAACGAACAGTCGAACCAGCTGACGGCCGCGGTAAAGATCGAAGAATCTGAACTAACAATGCCCGATTTGCTGCCGGAGCAGCTTCAGCAGCAGCAGCAGCAGCAGGAAGATGGCGGATTTTTTACCCGTTCCGCCAACTACAACATCGTGTCGCGTTCTGTTCCTTCCACGCCACTGCCACATCTCGGTGGGTTCCGGCCCAGCAGCTCGACCGCCGGTTCCGGCGCCTGCATCGGCCCGATGGGCGGTGGATCCGGTGGGCTCGGTATGGTAGCGACCCGTTCCATGTTTGAGCTCCCGAAATCGGTCCCATCGACACCGATCGCACTGAACGAGAGCAGCTGCCAGGGTGAATCCATGTTCCAGTACAGCCCGGAAACGTCGCGCGATTTCCTCATCAACGGCAACTCGGTCGATCGGAGCAAATCATCTGCCGCCTCGTTCTACTCCCCGGTGGGCGGTGCTAGCGGTACCGGAAGTGGTTCCGCAACCGGTACCATATCCGGTACGCTTGCCGCGATGGTTGCCAAAGGATCGGCCGATACGGTCACGGTCGGTGGTAGTGTGGCCGGTGAGCTCGGTGTCGTTTCACCGCATCCGACCGGTACCGTTCATTCCACCGCTTCGGCGACGGCCGACCCGATCGCACCACCGTCGGCCGATCTGGCCAGCGTGCTATCCGACGGCATCGACGGCCTTTCGAACGAGCTGGACAGCATGGCGGAATCGATGATCAATTCCGACATCTTGCGGAATCTGTAACAACAACAGCAACAAAAATGCGACATTTTGTGTAGTTGTGCGCGGTTCCCTAACCCAGGAAGGCAACATTGTAGCTACAATGTGTTTAGGTCGACGTTTTATTTGTTTGGTAATTTATTCACCACGTGCCGCCATCAACTGTGCGGTCGAGATTGTGTACCGTCTGTGTATGGGCGGCCGTACATAGTAGTGCGCACCCGATCGTTCATTACCCTCCGATCGTGGAAAACGGGATATTGGGATGGCGGGGGGCATGGGATGTGCGTCCCATCCCTGTTACGCCAATGTTGCGCGCCGCGGCTACTACTAGTGCACTCAACACCCAACAGGCACTGCGATGAGTGCTATTTAGTGTAGGGGAGATGCATTTGCTGGCCAGCTACGACACTGTGCAGCATCATCGGAAGCGGCGGTATGGCGGGTAGGCGGTATGGCGGGTAGGCGGGTGCGGTGCATCGACGCTGTACCCTACACATTCTTCCAACCCCATTCGCACACTCACACACATCTCGTCGTCGTCATCGTCGTCGTCGTTGTGACATTGGCCTTGAAATAGTGCACACACTTTCCGACACTTGCGCACCACATCGTAGTGTGGTGCAACGTGCGATGTGCGGTTCTGCGCCGGCCGGCTCTGTTACATGGTTAAGGGGGGAGGGATTGAAGAAAAAACAAAAAGAAGAAGGGAGGGAANTTCGAACGAGCTGGACAGCATGGCGGAATCGATGATCAATTCCGACATCTTGCGGAATCTGTAACAACAACAGCAACAAAAATGCGACATTTTGTGTAGTTGTGCGCGGTTCCCTAACCCAGGAAGGCAACATTGTAGCTACAATGTGTTTAGGTCGACGTTTTATTTGTTTGGTAATTTATTCACCACGTGCCGCCATCAACTGTGCGGTCGAGATTGTGTACCGTCTGTGTATGGGCGGCCGTACATAGTAGTGCGCACCCGATCGTTCATTACCCTCCGATCGTGGAAAACGGGATATTGGGATGGCGGGGGGCATGGGATGTGCGTCCCATCCCTGTTACGCCAATGTTGCGCGCCGCGGCTACTACTAGTGCACTCAACACCCAACAGGCACTGCGATGAGTGCTATTTAGTGTAGGGGAGGTGCATTTGCTGGCCAGCTACGACACTGTGCAGCATCATCGGAAGCGACGGTATGGCGGGTAGGCGGGTGCGGTGCATCGACGCTGTACCCTACACATTCTTCCAACCCCGCTCGCACACACACTCACACACATCTCGTCGTCGTCATCGTCATCGTCGTCGTGACATTGGCCTTGAAATAGTGCACACACTTTCCGACACTTGCGCACCACATCGTAGTGTGGTGCAACGTGCGATGTGCGGTTCTGCGCCGGCCGGCTCTGTTACATGGTTAAGGGGGGCGGGATTGAAGAAAAAACAAGGAGAAGAAGGGAGGGAACATCGGAACGGGATCAATGAGGACAGGGATAGAACATGAAGCCGGGGTCGGGAGCGCAAGTGGTGGGTTGTAGTTTACAATATTTCTTCCCTCTAGATAATGTTGCGCCTTTTGCCCACCGATTGCCGATTTTCTTGCACCCCTAAAAGGAGAGGAGTGGAATAATAGGCTTGGAGGGGGAGAGCGGGGGGGAGGGGTTTGGATGCACATTGCAAATTTTATTGGGCCACCCTTCTCCCATCCCATCTCGGATGCCGATGACGTGTGCCTTGCGTGTGTATCGACCAATGCGCAAAAGTAGAATGGAACGGAAAACATTAATTTGTGCCAAGAACCAAGTTTTTACGACGCACGTTTGTTAACTATTTTTAATCGTCCCACGGAAACGCACACTCGAAACGGCAAGCTATTTAATAGTGCACATTGGGTAAACTTTGTTGCTTACTTAATTTCTAAACGGTGTTTCTTTTTCGAACCGAGCCCAATTGGAAGTAGTAATTTATGATTTTCATATTTTAAAACATAAGTTGAAGATTAACCATCCGTCAGCATGCCGGCAATGCTTGCTATTGATTGTTGTTGCTACAATGTTTTCACTTCTTGCCTATCTTGCTACCAACATTCCAACCAAGTCGAAAGTCGTTCTTCCTTCCCTGCATTCCGATCGCGTGTGGTTGTTGGTGGTCACTTTGCATGCAAATTAGCAATGGAAAAATCAATAATTCTCACCCCTATGCCCGTCCATTCACACACACACACAACAGAGCCCGGCGTTGATTTACGTCCCGACACGCGGGCCTGCCGGCGGCCATCCTTACGGTGCAACCTCGTACACGTGCCAGCCGTTAATAGGCCCGGACGATTTTACAAAGTTGCGCTGCGTGTGTAAGGAAGCGTGCGAAACAACGAAATGAACGAAGACGCAGTGTTGACGCGATCGCCCTATGTGCGATCTGATGTGGTAAAGTGAGCTTTTTTTATTATTATTGCACAGTTTGCACTTTAATCGGGCGCTGGTTTAAAGTTTGGCACTGCAAATGCATCCAATCTATGTATGTAAGCCGTACAGTGAGTCACGATAATAAATGTATTAAAAAAAGACGTACTTGATGATGATTCGCACCCACCCAACCCACTCACTCAACTTGTTGATCGCTGTGAAACAGTGCCATAAATTGCTTTCAGTTTTGTTTAGACGAAAGTGGCAAAAGGTCCTCACGGGGTCCTCTTATCGTGCACTAACCATTACATTGTAGCCCTTTCGACGTTCCCTCGATACAAGAGGAAGCGTCCACGCGGTTGATAAGGCCCAATAATAGTTATTGGCAATGCAATGAATACCCCCTTTTTTTAACGGCAGACGAGGTATTGCGTGAATCTGGCTAGACTTCGTGCGCACGATCGTTGTGCCGTATGTAATCATGGGGTAAAACTTTCGCACTCAAGGTGGCAAGTGGGGCACGGCACTATGTTCAAGTACCCTGTCCGCTTATCCTCTCCTTTTCTGTTTTGTTTGTTCAACTCTTGCAAGCAAAGCGTAAGAAGCCCTTTTTTTTCTGCGGGAATGCTTGCACCAGACGTTCGGAAGATTATGGAAACTTGTTCGACTGGTGGGAACGCCTCACGTGCATCGTACACGATGACGGGTGATGATGCTTTATCAAACACGGGAGAAAGTGATCAATGAAATGGAGTTGATATGATTTCAGGTACAGCTGTAGCTTTGCAATCGCTTGTTCTTCGTTTCAATTTCATTGCCATTAGTTTTCTATCTTCCGCCGATAAACATAGCTGACAAACGCGACTTGCGATGCGTTTTATACCGACGAGCGGTTCCGATATGCATCCACTTGGCGTGTGAGCAAAACGTACGAGCAGAGAGAAAGAGCGAGAGAGAGAGAGAGCGAGAAAAGCGCCCTGCCCTTGAACGGTATCACAAGTTCATCGACTTTGCCCCGCATTATGTGCTGGTCGCACACGCACGTCCAACCCGAATGCAGTTCCGGAGCCGTGACAAGCCGGTCTCGCACCAGTTGTGTAACGAATCTCTAACACGGACGAACTAACACACAACGGGAAGAGGAAGCATGACGCAGAATCATATCCCGATATCATCCGGCAAACAACAACACTTTTGCAAACAAACTTTGCCAGCAGTGTGTGTGTGTGAGGAAAAAGAAACTAGCGACGGATATGCATCCGCACGTCACACAACAAACGTGTGTAGGGTGTGTGTGCAATACATCAATCTAATGGCACAGGTGTTAGACATCGTACGATCGTGTTTAATTTATAACTATTACTCGACCGATCGCGTCACGGAGCGATGTTGCGCGTCAACCACGCGTGCGCTTGTGTTTGTGATCCAGAAAGATCACAAGCAAACCCCTAACACTGCCCGGTGCAGTCGTGGAGTTGTGGTTAAGGTTCGCACAAGTTTTGCAGACCGCTAACCTAAAAATGTATGTCCCGGGNTTTTTTTCTGCGGGAATGCTTGCACCAGACGTTCGGAAGATTATGGAAACTTGTTCGACTGGTGGGAACGCCTCACGTGCATCGTACACGATGACGGGTGATGATGCTTTATCAAACACGGGAGAAAGTGATCAATGAAATGGAGTTGATATGATTTCAGGTACAGCTGTAGCTTTGCAATCGCTTGTTCTTCGTTTCAATTTCATTGCCATTAGTTTTCTATCTTCCGCCGATAAACATAGCTGACAAACGCGACATGCGATGCGTTTTATGCCGACGAGCGGTTCCGATATGCATCCACTTGGCGTGTGAGCAAAACGTACGAGCAGAGAGAAAGAGCGAGAGAGAGAGCGAGCGAGAAAAGCGCCCTGCCCTTGAACGGTATCACAAGTTCATCGACTTTGCCCCGCAATATGTGCTGGTCGCACACGCACGTCCAACCCGAATGCAGTTCCGGAGCCGTGACAAGCCGGTCTCGCACCAGTTGTGTAACGAATCTCTAACACGGACGAACTAACACACAACGGGAAGAGGAAGCATGACGCAGAATCATATCCCGATATCATCCGGCAAACAACAACACTTTTACAAACAAACTTTGCCAGCAATGTGTGTGTGTGTGTGTGTGAGGAAGAAGAAACTGGCGACGGATATGCATCCGCACGTCACACAACAAGCGTGTGTAGGGTGTGTGTGCAATACATCAATCTAATGGCACAGGTGTTAGACATCGTACGATCGTGTTTAATTTATAACTATTACTCGACCGATCGCGTCACGGAGCGATGTTGCGCGTCAACCACGCGCGCGCGTGTGTTTGTGATCCAGAAAGATCACAAGCAAACCCCTAACACTGCCCGGTGCTGTCGTGGAGTTGTGGTTAAGGTTTGCACAAGTTTTGCAGACCGCTAACCTAAAAATGTATGTCCCGGGGACACTTTTTGCTCCCGGACCAAAGCTTATCCCCCACCCCCACCCCCGTGGTAAGCGGCTCTATCGCAGACTGTTATGTAAATGCACTATAGTGCACTCAGTGCACTTGTAGCGGGGATTGCGAACGTTGGCTGATTAGAGGGTTGGCGGACCTGTGTTCGGTTGGGATAAAGGATGGGAGAAATATGTTTTGCTAATGCGCGCACTCGCCTGGTAACAGGCAGCCGGCGTGAAAAAGAGATTGTTTTGCATGTCCGGCGGCCGATTATTTGTCTTTGCGGCCGCTCTGTTGCGTTTATTAATGCATACAAAATGTATAGTCAATCGCGTCTATTTCGTGTGGTAGGGGGTAGATTACTTGCTAATGCTTAATGTGAGTAATGTCCTTTTTGCGAAAAAGAAAACCACAAAGATGTGTATTGGTTGGTTTTGTTTTTTTTGCAAAATCTCCCTCTTCACCCGGTGCCAACCCATCCCCTATCAGTGTTGCAAAGATCGTTTAGCCAATCTCGGGGATGCAGCACACGATACAGCGAGCACGTGGAACCTGGAACGGCGCCAAGCGGTAAGCTATAAGGCAAAATTAGGCAAAGAATAAATCTAGTGAGAGAAGCAAAAAAAAACATTGTGTTGCAGAAGAAAACAAATCAACAAACCACACAGAGCTTTTGGCGAAACGGTAGCGTTAGAGAGAAGGATAGATACGAAAATCATGGAACAGTTGGCACAAACTTAACTTAACTGTAATCAAAAGTAAGAACAACAACAAACAAACAAACAAACCACATTTCGTAACGAAAGGTTTACATCTCGGACCAAAATTATTTACAAATTGAATAGGCAAAATTTAACGAAAGCGAAGTCGAGGAGTCGAGAAGCTAGGAGTAACGATAAACCAATTACAAAATAACTACAAAAAGTGCTAAACGAAACAATTATGGAAAACAAATTATTAAGAAACTTTAGGACGCGGAAAAAGGAACCAAATTTAAAAGAAAACGTTGTTGTTTAGAATTTAGAAATCTTTCGAACGGTGCTTCTGTGGAAGTTGTGGGTTTTTTTTCTCACTCTCTTTGTTGTTTAGAACACACATGGAACTGGATGCAAATTGGGTGCAATTAGTACGCGTAGCGCATAAGTACGCAGAGAAATGAAACAAATCGTATAGACAGTATACCAACTAATCAATGATCTAAATCCCACCAGATAGCGGAAGCAGCAGCACATGTACACGGGTTTTGGCATGAATGTCCATGGATGGGTGGACTTTGTTGAAGAAGAAGAAGAAGAAATGGATTAAAAATCCCAACCCCCGCGTAGTATGTGTCGATTTATACTAGGTACAACCGGCACCGATGTCCTCCGCACGATATATTACTCTACAAATCGGTGTGTATAAGTAGCAAACCCTAGCAAAACCGTCTGTAGCGCGCCATACGGGACAGGACGGGAGAAAGTCGCTAAAGAAGAGACACTAAAACGAAAAGGAAACAAAATCGCTCATTCATTGTTTGCAAAACAGGTTCGTCTCTACTGCGGCCGCCAGCCAAATCAACCGGTGGCAACGGTGTTCCCCTTATCCTATTTCTATGCTTTAGTTTTACACTGTACTAACGTGTGCAGGCAGCATACTTGCCCCTCCCCCTCCTCCCCCCCCCCCACCCCCAACCTCCCCGTTATCCTTGTCCCAGCCTGTGTACGTGCATATTATAGGATACGCAAATTAGAAGAAAAGAAAGGAAACACAAAAAGTGCAAATTAATCGTTAAGTGTTGAGTTGTTGCAAAACGAAATAATTAATCCAAGTTACATTTATGTTTATGTTTATGTTTGTTTTTTTTTTTGTTAGTTCGTTTGTGTAAGGGGCGCGAAGCGTGGGGTGCAATTTATGTGCAAGCTGTTGTTTTGCATAAGAAACCGATCGTACTCGTGCAAATCGTGAATCACAAAGTGTTTTACTTGAGAAAGAGAGAAAGAGAGAGAGAAAGAGAAAGCGAGAGAAAGAGAGAGAGACAGAGAGATAGAGAGACAGAGAAAGAGTGAAAGAGAAATCGTTGACCCGTGTGTCAAAGGGCCGAACGATTATTACCAACAACTAGAAGCTAAAATTCATGATTACAAATAATCTACTACGAATAAGGTACCAATCCTTGCAAAGGAATAGATTTTTTTTTAAATATTAGTACTATTATTGATTAGTTATAACATGTTTGTTAGTTTTGTTACCTTTAATCACCGCACAGAGGCGATTTTTTAAACAACTTAGCAAAGTCCAATGTTAATCAGTGTGCGCGCACCGCCGCCGCCAGTTGCAGGATTTTTAAACGAAACGTCCCGCCATTGGTCGGATGGTGGCGTGTGATTTAACGGTTCCGTTTTTCCGCCACAGCGACAAAGCAACAATATTATTACACAACAATATCAAAGAATCGAACAATTATGAAAGACACAACATGAGAACACCGCGCAACACCCGGACCGCGCTGAGCGTGTAGCACACGTTATATTTAACCTACGACTTGGAACATCAGCAAAACAGTGGCTGGATGCGTGTTGCGAGCTCTGTCGCATTTGCAGGTAATAGAGTAATATAGAGTCCGAACGTTTGAAAAAATCGTTCGCGAAAGCAGCGCTCCAAGCGGTTCCGCAGCTGGTGTACTTGGGTAATGACGAACAAATTATGGTGAAAACACGAAGAAAAAAAAAACACACACACACTTATATTCATATGATGGATGTGCCTAAAACAATATACGAACAAGCTACACACACATATAGTGGAAACAGTTGTAACTGCAGTGTGTTGGGGTTTTTTTTTTGGTTAAATTCGTCCGAAAACTTCCCGTAAATTGGAATCAGAGTCACAGAGAAATCAATCTTAGTATATCCTAGAGGGCTCTTCAACGCAGTTTTACTGAGATCCACCCTAGATTCAAGAATATAAATGTGAATCAGCTGATAGGAACGATATCAACTTAACTTTCACGGGACTCGTTAGCTTCTGTTCCTTCTCAGGTAAGTTCGAGTTAATGGTGAAAACCCTCAAGTTTCATTTGATGATGATCAGCATATTTTGTTATATTGTGAAGTTATCTACTCTACTCTACCCTCCCTGAATACCCGACACTTCACATGTTATTGGGAAAATCCCAGAACTCATGCTTTACTGAAACACAAACTCTGACCATGGCGAATGAGAAGGTCATTCTCATAATGGCATTCGAAAGGAAGTTCGGCAGGAACCTCTACAGCAACGATCGCTGAGAGCTATACGATGATCTCAACATGATGAATTAAACTGACTGAAATTCTGTGTCCCATTGAACTTGATTTAGAATCCATTACTGGTTTAATTATCGGACGAAAGGTCGTGTGACCACATCACCGTTTTGCCATTCGAATTCTTCTGGTTACAACTTCCACTTGTAATCAAAGTCCTCAGCAAATAAGCACTTGGACTTTGTGCGATCAACAATTCGATTTCATTTCCACTTCTAACAGTTTATTATGATGTACAACCGACTGAAACCCATTATCTGTAGCTGAAGTATTCGACGAGAATTAGAAGGAACTCGCCTTACTGAGCTCTATATTGAGATGGAAGATATCAAGCTGTATATGGAAGAGGTAATTGTTCATTTCTTTCTTTTTATATCCATTTTCGACCAACAGCTATTTTCTTGTATTATTAGCTGACCATCTATGACTGTTGACTCCAGTCGAGTATTCTACTTCAAGAGGACCTCGTGCTCAATTGCACAATACTGAGTATACTATCTTACCGATCACCTGTTATACTCACTCCTCATGTTATTCCTTATACTCTCACGTACAACATTGCAGTCAATGAGACACAGAATCTTAATTTATAAACAGACCTTTATTAAACTTAACTATATCACTTACATCGGTAGATTATTGATTAAATTAATCATTTCCGGGGATTTCATCCCATTGGCCCACTTGCTAGAATAAATAAACACCAACGAAACGCGCACCTAAGACACATCATCCGCTAACTTCAACTGCTTCGCTATCCTTGAGATTTCGTTATCCAACGACTTGTCCTTCAGTTCGCACACGTAGCTATACTGTGCCGAACAGTCCTCACCTCGATAGCCGTACGTGTATAGTGCCGAATTGTAACTCAACCGAAGACACCGCCCATTGCCTGTTATCTCCAACGTTGGCTGTTTGTTGGCGGGATTGTTAACAATCTTTGTATTTCCGGAGGTATCTGTACCATTGGATGGCGGTGCTAACGTACTGCCGGACGTTCCTTTGCCCGGTTTGGATGAGGTTGTGATCGAACTTAAGTTCGTGTTAGGATTGACCGGTTTGGCCGAGTTTGCCCATATCCACAACAGCCCCGGGTTGAGTCCACCGAGCCAAAAATCTTTGCCGCGGTTCACCGGATTGTTCAGAATGTAAGCAACCACATCCTGGAACTCGGCCACCGTTTCAAACTCTGCCAGATGCGCACCGTACGATTTGCACATCGTGCTCGCGGACTTCCAGTTGAGGCCACGCTCGATGTCAAAGTGATAGCATCGATCGTGTACTTGCGTGAAGTTCTGCGGACATGGTTCTGTGGAGACATTCGCATAAACAATAGTAAGTAAATCAAAACAATCGCCAACTAAACGCGTTCCACTTTACCCTGTTTCTGGCTGTTGCCTGCCATCAGGAAGTAAATAATCTGCTCCGCCCGGCGCAATCGATTCTCCATGTAGTCCACCCGGTAAACTAACTTCTCAATCGCACCCAACAGGTACAGATCCGTCTCGGACACTTCGCGCGGCGAGGCCAGCAGCTCGGTCGGGCTGGCGCCACCGAACGTTTGGCGCATCGGTGTAAACGTTGCACCATGGTTCGCACCGCCCAGATGATTGTCACCGTACAGCCCACCGGCACCGGTACTGGCGATTACTTTCCCTACCGGGGGTGCTGGCATACGGTGGTGCTTATGCTGCTGCTGCGATTGATGCTGTGGGTCGAGTTCGAGCGCTTCACCGATGCGTTTGTTGATGTAGAAACTGGAGGTTGGAATGTACTTTGGTGCCGGTGCCGCCACGACGGTTGCTTGCATTACCCGACTTTCCCTCGGTGCACTCGTGGCACTGTGGTTCAGCCTGCCAGTTTGCAGAAGAAGTAGAGAGAAGAAAACAAAACAGACACACAAAAGTATGATCAGTCATACGCACGCTTCCACACCACTCGGTACCACGATCAATGATCGCGTTGCAATCGATGACGACGGGGTGGGTCATTGCTTTCTACTTCGGTGGCGATCGCTTCACGCAGTCTTGTTTACGGCTTTGCAGATGAATGTTAGCCTGCATCCTGACTTTTCCAAAGCTATTTTTAGCAATAATTTGAATAATGAATTTTGCCTTTTTTAATGTAAAAAGTATATCTGTTTCTAAACGAACCCGACATTTATTTTGAACAGTTTATTAGTTGTAGCATTTACAGCACGTAAACAAATGCTTCTTTACGTTTCTGTTGTTTTGTTGTTGCATATCGATAACAGTTCTGTTTTGGATATCTTATCACTGTTTGTGCGACTGGTTTGTGCATAAAACTTTGAACGGTTTTTTAAAATAAAGTTATATTTTTTATTACTTTTCCGGAAAGCGTCAAATTGATGCCGAGACTAACCCTGCAACTAAGCTACATTCGATAAGTGTGCCCCGCTCGAATGTTTGCTAAACCGCGATCGCGATAATTGCACGTAAAATAGATTTTTAAATAACCAACTAAAACCACTCCGACATTGAACACCAATTCACACAGTCCGTTGCACCCGAAGGCACATCGCTGTCTGTACCCCATCGGCTGAACTCGATTTTGCAACCAGCCCGGATTGAGTTCCATTTTGTGTGAACACTTCCGGTTCGGGTGAAATGAGGCGCCCGATGAGGCGCTGCGGGTAATTGCTCACCCGACGGTGTACTCCTCCAGCAGGCTCGACCACAGCCCATCGTCTTCGGCACCATCCGTCCAGTGATGTGCTCCGAGCCGGACGTACGATTTCTTGCCACCGCTCTCGACCACATAGATACCACTAATGTTACCGATGGCCATCGCTACTACCGCCAGCAGAACCATCGTCCCGTAGTAACTGAGCGATCTCATTGTTACACAATTTACATGCAAGGACACAGACACTCGTACACAACGCACAAGGAGGAATCGCGTTCCCAAAACCCGGGAAAGAAGGTTCGTTCTTTTGCTGACACACACACACACACGACG
Source organism: Anopheles rivulorum (assembly GCA_018908115.1). Taxonomy (NCBI): domain Eukaryota; kingdom Metazoa; phylum Arthropoda; class Insecta; order Diptera; family Culicidae; genus Anopheles; species Anopheles rivulorum. Next base: position 3,016,525 of record STHB01000004.1, read on the forward strand.
ATCGTACGTTCCGATTCCACGCCACGGAGTGACGGTACACGTTGCGTCACGTTTTCCGTTTCTTTCTGTAAGTTTCACTTTCAACCACTTCACCACCGAGCGGTGCGCACCGTCAGACGCGAAGGCGACGCGTAAATGGGCATTATCTAATGCGCAGATCGTGGTACGTGCGCGGGCATGTTGGCGGACACTAGCCGGAACCGGGTGTCAGCGTGCGTGAGAATTGATCCACGGTGATCGGACGAGTGGTTCTTCCACTTGCTGATCGAAAGGTGACACAAACACACACCTTTCCAAGTGATGTGTAACGTTCAACGGATCCGGCAAACACCTGGCCAGTACGATACACGGTTACTCAATTGGGTCGGTTGCAGGGTAGAGAGAAACCCCGAAAAACAGCCGATCCCCTTAATGTATCGATGTCGAAGATCGCGATCCGCACGCTTCTGCAGTCGTTTACACAATGTCAGCCACGGTCGAACCATGCCAAAGAGTGATCGGCCAGCAATCAGCAGACACCCGGTGTTCGGGGAAACGGGGATCTCTTCACCAACCTGTGCAGGGAAGGGGACCACGCAGGTGATATGCCTGCGTGTGTGTATGTGTGTGTGTGTGTGTGTACGTGCGTTTTTTTTTTACACCATCCGAAGCTTTTTGGTTGCAATGACGGTACACGCACGGGGTGACTTTCTACATCCGTTTCGCCATTCGCCGTGATGGTTGTGAACCGTAAGGAGCAAGGAAATGGTAACGACGACGGAGAAGAGAGAGGGAAACCCCAACGTTGTCATGTCAACAGCAGGATGGCGTGTGCTGGGTGGGTTTCCCATTCCCGTGGCCCCCAACGGGTTACCAATGCAGAGATTGGTGGGGTTTTTTTTTTTTTTTTTCGCGCGCTCTTCACACGGACGATTTGTGTGCTGGAACACCTGGATGTCGGGTGCACAGTGGAATGTGTGTTCGACCGAAGGTGGACAGAAAAATTGTTTTTATCTTAATTTAAATCATTTCGCAGATTTGATCACTTTTTGGCGCTCGATTGGTTGCTTATTTTGTTGGAGAAGAATTTCAACTTTAATTTGTGTTGATTTGATGGATTTTGTTGGTAGTTAGCGCTTAAGTAGACAACAGAGATTTATCTAGGTTATACTAAAGATCGTGGATGAACTCTCATCTGAAAAGGCACTCAAAAATAATAAGTAATAGGACTTTTACTGTAGTCCAATATTTTACTACTCCACTAGTCATGAAGAATAGGCCGTATAGTGCTTATAACAGCGCAAAGAGGAATACATGAGAATGAAGGACATTAGAAGAACCTCAGTGTGCTAGTCATGACATGAGAATGATACCGGACAATCAATGTGGAACTCCCAGGTTGTGCTTCTACGGTATTCGGTAAGCCTGATTAGTCTAGCCCAGGATGATCTTGATTTTGAACGTAACCGTCACAAACATTCTCCCTGTTGAGTAAACAAATATGTTTTATTTTGAATAAAACATATTCTACGAAAGAAGTTGCTGACGCTGAATTCAATGTTTTGTCCACTAAAAGTCTATTTTAAGTGAAGATTCACCCCAAGCTGATAGCTAGCTCACAAGTTGAATGTCTGCACTTTCTAATCAATAGCGTACCACTTCGTGCAGGTCTTAAAATGTTGTAAAATGCTGCCGCTTATCTACATGCAAACGCTTGATAAGGGTTCTCGCGTTCACGGAATCGTACGATCATAATCTTGAGGTCATCGAAACTTCTACTTTAAGTGGGTTCTCGCTTATTTTCGTGCAAAGGCGTTACGGCTAACGTAAACGCGCATTAATTATCGTACCGATCGATAATCGCTAATCGAAAAGATCGTTGAGTAAGGTTTAGTCTCGGTGGGTTAAGATTACAGTTTTGCTTCCGTAGGTGTTTCTCGCACACAATTCAACAGTTTGGCATATGAATGGAATAAACATGCAACCCACTCCCGTCCCATTTGTGACCCCGTAGCCTATTTCAGGTTTTAGGGTTTTATGACAAGGTGTACCATAAAGCTGACCTTTGCCTTTGTTGTAGACGCTGTTCCCATCGGTTGTTCAAAAATTGACCACAAGCGTCCAATGGCTCGTTCCCACCGTGCTAATGCCGTGGTTTCCCGTTTGTACGAGTGTGTGAGTTTTTTTTTTATTCGAAAGTAGCAAAGAAATGAGCCGGTCGCGGGTGCCGCAAGCGCGCAACTCCACTTGGCACCGGATTTACCACGGACACGAACAAGAAAGGCGATAGCAAATTTGCATCGCGATCGCCAATATCACGCAGACCGCGTTCGATCGGAAGGTGTGCGCACATGTATATTTCTTATCGCCATTTTTTTCTCTCTCTCTCTCTATCTCCCGCGATCGTTACTTTCCTCTTCCTTCGTTCGCATGCATTCAATGGCGCAAAATCGCGTTTATGGCCGTGAAGGTTACCCGAACTTCGTTGACGCCAGCAAGTTTTTGTTGTGTTCATTTTTTGTGTTGCACGCTTTATTTTCATTCAACTTTTAAATCATATTTGCATTTCTCTTTGTGTCTCCCGGTGATGTACGGGCATCGTATTTCGCTTACCACCGCGACCAGCTGCCCGAAGTGATCATGTTGTTTTTGTTGGTTCCTTTTTTTGAAAATTGAACACATATTTTATGCACACTTTCGACAAGGACATTGGGATGGAAATGATTTCAAATCATGCCGCTGTGTTATCCTATTTTACTGTTAAAAAAGCGAACTTATGAATTTTAAAGTAAAAAGCCAAACGCGGGAATGTAGCTGATCCGGTTCGGATGCGGGATAAAGTGGGTCAACGGTGAACCGATCGAACGGTAGGCTAATATTGATTGCCCGTCGTAAAACTGAATTGCTCATCTGCTCGAAACTTCGTGGCGCACAATAATTTTCCGTTACCCCGTTTTTGGTTTTGCGCAATAAAGTGCAAAATGGCACCTTCTTTATTTTTCCTTCCAAAGCGTTGTTAAAACTATTTCACATTAATACACTACATTCGAGCTATAACTAGACATGTAAAAAAATCCTTTTCGCACACACTTCTCTTCGGTAAAATTTTTAAAACTATTAAAGTATGTTGGCACAGTTGGTGATCATATGGATTCTGAGCGGTCCCTTCTTAATGCTTAGTTTTCAGGGTTCTCCATTTGGCGCACCTAGGAACTGCGATGTAACAAAGATCACATCGGACACTCTCACTTTCCCTTCTTGTTTCTTCGTCCTGCTACTCGTCTGTTAACACTAAGCTTAGCACGGACATGAGCGAAAATCCGATTGCGACCGCAAAGAACTGTATCGGCCCGATGCCTCTCGTGTGCAGAAAACGTTTCGCCCGTTCGCGAGGTAGAACTTCACTTACGGTCACGTACAGAAGTGTACCACCGGCCAATCCCTGCAGGACGGGCATGATCAGATTGGTAAGCGTTTCGTTCAGTCCATCCAACCCCATGCCAATGCCGATGCCGGCCACCGAGCCGAGCGAAAACGTTAACACCTGCAGGACGTGGGAACAGCGCTGTCGCGCATTGTAAGTGCACAGTTCGACACCGAGCGCGAATCCCACGACGAATTTGTGTGCACTAACCGCACCCAGCAGAAGCAACACTTTGGGGCCGGAATTTTGTACACCGATCGCTAACCCTTCGAGCAGGGAGTGCATGCAAAGGGCTAGCAATAAACCGAACACACCGGTAAGCTGCATTTCGGCGGCATTCGTCGACTGTCGCTGTAGTGGTTGAACGCTTACGGATGAACGGCGAGATAGGTTGCCGCCAAAACCTACCACACTCTCCAACGATCGGTGAGGGGTGATGTTTTCGGGATCATTTCTGTAACAGAAAAAAAGGTCACATAACATTACAGCCTGATACAACTCGTTCGCCTCTTACACCGGCTACTTACTCTTGCTGTCCAAGAAGTGATTTTGTTTCTTCGTTTGCACCGTACCGCCGTTCTCGACGACTCGAAGTGCTTGCCGCATCCGAATCTTCACCAACACTGCAGGGTCTCACGTGTTCCGGTGCTCCCCGATCACCGTGATCGTGTGCACCGATACCACAGAACAGCATCAGCTCGTCGATGGCGTACATGAGGAAAAATCCACCACAGAACACAATCTCGGCAAACACGCCGAGAGATTCGCGGATTTCCGGCAGCATGTGAACGATGGCCGTGGCAAGTAGAACGCCCGCTCCAAAGCACAACAGAAACGACAGTGTGCCCGGATATCGCTCCCGGTTACGCTGGGAAATGTACATCGGCAACACACCGCACAAAAAGCTGCCAAATCCAAGCACCACGATCGCCAACAGTTTTGCTTCATTTTGGCTTATTTTTTCGCCCGGTTCCGATGCGTTCCACGCAACCGTTGCAAGGCTTGCAGATTCCATACCGAGAGCGTCCGCAAGCTGATGCAGCACAATCTGATACCGAAACCTTCACTAGATCGGACCGTTTGTTGTCTGCTCAGCAAGACAAGACGATTGTTTAGGGTTTTGTCCGTTCTTATCTTCTCTCGCAGCGCATTTCGGCTTTGCAAATACGCTAAGACGCTGCTGCGTTCTGCTTCTGAAACGAAGAAGTGAGATAGTTTAGTACGGCAAATGTTAGTTATCTTCACTCCCGCTGCCGTCGGTGCATGCGGAAAGGAGGTCAATGTTTGTGAACATTACATAAGGTAATAAAATATATTCCTGCAAAACACGACCACTCCGAGAAGCGGGATGGCAAGACAAGAGTCAAGAGATTAACGTATGTTTCAACCAGCATGAATGATTAGATACACAGCATAGTAGGCTGGATTCGGTAATACACGGTGATTTGATAGACAAAAGGTTGACCTTCAAAGCATAAACTAACCTTTCAACGCTGCTGATGATTTTTTTACCTATTGCACGTTAAGCCAAATATTCGTGTCTTACCAGCCACAATAACAAGCTTCTACAAAACGTTGTCCATTCGAACACGTTTTGCGGTGGAGCAAACAATTCAAAACCAAAGTGTGTACGGATCACTGTTTACACAACTGTTTAACGCCCGTGAGCCGAACATCAACTAGCATTGCACTGATTCACTGTTCATGATGGTGCACTACTTTCGGTAAATTAGCAACCCACGACAAAACTCGAAACGCTTTTTTTTCTCGGCCAGGAACGTTTTTAACTCGCTTTACTTTTTTTTGCCTGTTGTAATTCGAAATGTGCCGCAAGAGAACTACTCATTCACAATCGCATACGACGATGTAATCGTTTACAGCTTTAGTGAGTCACCCTGTACTGTGCAAAATGTCAAACTCTCACGCACACCACTTTAGTTGCCAATCATATGGTCTTTGTTTATTATGCCCTTGTGAGGTAAAAAATCATTCCCTTTGGCTGATTTTGATTGTTAATTACCTACTGTTTGAATGAAATAGGCTGCACAAAACATAAAGTAAAGAACGAGTACAAACTGTTAATCATAGACAATTGAAACGCTATAAGTATTACGTCTCACGGTCACCTTTCTATACACGGATTAATTAAGGCTTAAAACTCGTACCGTTTCACACTTGATTGTAATGCTTACTCTTCCTTCCAGTGACACCTTTGCACGATACAGTAGCTGCGACAGGTATGTGCAGGTTTTACTTGATTGTTAGCTAGGAAGCGCTCCATACGACGTCCAGCAGAACATCCGTGAAAACAGCACGTTCCGACGCGAGACAAACAACAACAAAGCTACCCGCACTCTACTGCACGCTGAAGCGACGCCTGCACTAACACCAACACAACCAACGGCTGGACGCACGTTAAGCTCGGTTCAGACACACGAATATGTATCGAACAGGCGCAAGTAATGGCTTGCTTGATCTTTTTTTTTCGAAACAATTCAAACTGTTGACGGTACGTTTATCACCAGTGGAACCTTTCGGAAGGTTTTGTTGTTCAAAACATTTGTTAAGTTAAAAAGAAATCAAAAACTTCCTTTCACAAAATATATACATTACCAGTGCAGACATGTTTGATTGATTTACGCCTACCTGTTTTACCCTTTTCGAATGTTTCTTCACTTGCGACTGATGGAAATTGAAATACCTATTGGGGCCACTCACTCAACACTCGACACTACTACTGTTTGCAATTATTCACCCGTCATCATGAAATGTGCAGAATTAAATATAACTCTTTCGCTACAGTAAACATATCACCCACTCCCTCTCTCTATCGTCCCATTCTTGTTGCAAAACCATCCACAATTTGCACCTAATACCGCCCACCTGTCTGCGATAACTGGCCAGCCTGGCCAGCAAAATGTTTGCCATTGTTTGAGCGTTGTATTATTTCGATGTTACTATAACAACTTTTCTTTGCAAATTCATCAACTAACTAGCGCTCCAAACGTAATTGTTGCGCTGGGGAGCTGTGGAAAAATTGAACAGAAACGTGTTTTCCTATGTCATGGTCGTGTCTACTACGTTAAATCCTTGATATACTTTCTTTGTCGTTTGACATATGGCAAATATCAATGCATCATAATGATTGCCTAGATAAAAATGTTTCGTTTAATTCAGGCAGAAAGACTTGCCAACAATAACACCACACCAAAGGAATAGTGGCACCAGCTCCTTTTGCTACTATCCACCATGATCTAATTAAGCACTTTAATTGATCCATCGTTTCGATATCGTCTCGTGCATCAACCGTCGCAAATTGTACATCAAAGCAACCCATGGAGCAAACTGGAACACAACAAGCAAACTGAGAGTTAATGGTTCCGTTTAGAGGTTCACCTTTGCCGGCTTGCTTGGTTGCAAAATGGTGTAACATGCAACACGTTACACGTTCGTGCCCGTTGGAAAACAATCAAACACAACCCCGTGGCCAGATTCCATTACGGTTGGGGTAAAAAAATAAACAGGTATCATATTTTAGCTTACCAACCCGCGGGAAACACAATTCTCTTCATTCACGCTTTATCGCACCGTGCAATCGCCCATTTCGACCGGGGACTTTGACTTATGTTCTTTGTTAATTCTCGATTAATGGTATGATGAAGGATNATTCATCAACTAACTAGCGCTCCAAACGTAATTGTTGCGCTGGGGAGCTGTGGAAAAATTGAACAGAAACGTGTTTTCCTATGTCATGGTCGTGTCTACTACGTTAAATCCTTGATATACTTCCTTTGCCATTTGACATATGGCAAATATCAATTCATCATAATGATTGCCTAGATAAAAATGTTTCGTTTAATTCAGGCAGAAAGACTTGCCAACAATAACACCACGCCAAAGGAATAGTGGCACCAGTTCCTTTTGCTACTATCCACCATGATCTAATTAAGCACTTTAATTGATCCATCGTTTCGATATCGTCTCGTGCATCAACCGTCGCAAATTGTACATCAAAGCAACCCATGGAGCAAACTGGAACACAACAAGCAAACTGAGAGTTAATGGTTCCGTTTAGAGGTTCACCTTTGCCGGCTTGCTTGGTTGCAAAATGGTGTAACATGCAACACGTTACACGTTCGTGCCCGTTGGAAAACAATCAAACACAACCCCGTGGCCAGATTCCATTACGGTTGGGGTAAAAAAATAAACAGGTATCATATTTTAGCTTACCAACCCGCGGGAAACACAATTCTCTTCATTCACGCTTTATCGCACCGTGCAATCGCCCATTTCGACCGGGGACTTTGACTTATGTTCTTTGTTAATTCTCGATTAATGGTATGATGAAGGATATTTGCCTTGCTTTTCTTTACCCTTTTCACTCTACTTTCTTGCCGAGTTCCACGCAGCAGGACAGTAAAACACAAATATATAGGATCAAATTAGTATGTTTGTGGTTAGACAATGCCGTGCCGTGACTAACGATGATTCATAAGCTTCCACATGGTCCCGGGGAGAACGTTGAATTTAAATGAAAGAAAACGTCGGAACAAAAAAAAAAGACAATTGTAGACTTGCAACAAATTTTTCAAAACAATAATTTCTATTAAACAATACATGAATGAACATGTTTCGTACATGCATGTCTCATCGTTACCTTAATGGGAAGATTCCAGCATATCGGACACAACCTTCCCAGTGCATACAACAGTCAACGACCGGCACGAGGGTCGATCGTGGAGTAAAGGATATTTTTAGCTGCACGACCGTTCCTTTCCTCCGTTGTAACTTTTTGATAGCAAAACTTTGCTAAACCTGTTACCAAAAACGTGCCATGCTAGGCCAAAAAAATGGACAATTTATTATTTAAGTTGGTTCTTTTTTCTTTTGTTAAAAAAAAGGAATGAACAAACCCGAAATATGTTTTACTATTCGATTCGATTTGTTGCAAAGTAGTTCTGTGGGGAACTCGGTTGTTCCATCGGGTTTCACCTTCCGCTGCTACGGGAAAGGTGATCCCGAACTTGAAGTTCCCTTTAATGTCGTAATCAAATGGCGGACGAATTGGTTTTCTAGTGTGGGGGGTAGTAATATATTTTTTTTTCTTTCTACTCTAAACATCCATTCCAGCTGGAACCGGAATGATGGTGGCAGCCAAAGCACCATTTGCACCGGAACTGGAACGATGCCTAGTATCAACATCGTAACAGATACGGCCACCCGTTCGTGACATCATTGGTTCGCTTTACTTCGCACAGAAACCAGCAGACAGGGTCTAAAGTACTGAAGTTATACCGCTTTTTTCCACCAGCACCACCACCATCACCCCACAGTACGTGATGGAGAAAAAGTTTACGCGAAAAACTTTTCCCGCGCACGGTCGTGCACGGACGGGGTTGAATCGGTTCGTGAAAGAGACGACATCACACGACGCTTGTGGTTGTGGAAACGGTGCATCTAAGTGAGCGGAGCGCACCCGCTTTCGCTGGTAAGCCTCCCTTTGCCGCGCACTATATAGTAGAGGGAGCCTTCGACACACAACTGACAGGAGCGCCCTAACAAAACCCAGCGGGCAGAGAAGTGGGCAGGTGAAAACGGCGTTCGTCCTTTCGTGACGAGCCCACTGTTGGGTGGCTTCGTCCGTGTGGTGCTTACTATTTTTAGTATCCTACCGAGCAACGTACAGCTCAGTCACCTCCGAACGACGATCCCGCACGGACACCCGGATCGCGCGCACCTAAAAACCGCGCTTAATATACTATATACACTCGCGAGTCGCGACACTCACTAACACGCACACACTATCATCCGCCGCGGCCTGCCATTTAAAAGCTTTTCTTAGCAAAGCGCCTCGAAAAGCGCAGCATGTGTACACATGTACAGCAAGCAACAAACACACACACCTACTGTGTTCATTAGTTTAACCTACTTCGATTGAATTTTGAACGGTGCGCGGGATTTCGAGTGCGAAAGTGTACAAATGTTCGGCAAACGGCAGCACGGTAGCAGTGTAGACATTTCTGGTTAGGCGATGTACGTTTGAAAACGCTAGGAAAAGCCACGTTCTGGGACTGCCTGTGCAAGGGAAGGAAGCGGGAGCTTGGGCAGACACCCACACACCCGCCATTCGCCGGTAGTAGAGGTAGTTTTCTAGGCCACCCAGCCAAAGCCAGCTAGAACGTGTCACGAAGTGTGATGATGTGTGTCCCGCACATTTAACCGTGTTCCTCCGGGTTTTGCAGGTGTGAATAGCGCGATCCGCAGTTCTGCAGGGCTGCACGTCCAAAATTCGACCGTAAAAGTGATTGCCCAAAAACTCCCAACCAAGGGGAATCATGATCAACCGCAGCTACGGCAGCAAACCGAAACCGATCGTGCAGAAAGGTGCGAGCAACGATGAGAGTGACGATTCGAACGAGGACACGTCGTCCGGTACGGCCGAGTCCGGTACGAGCTCGGACACGGAGTCCGAGATGGATACGACCGAAACGTCCTTCTCGTCCAAGAGCACTACCGAGTGCGGTGGCAATGCCGGTGCACCGTGTAAACAACAGCTCCAGAGTCAGCAGGGATTGCTGCGGATGAACAATCGCAACTACGCGGTGTACTGTGGTGGTGGTGATACGGATACGAAAAACACCAAACATTTCTGCAACCATCATCACCATCATCACCATCATCATCACCATCATGGGGATGATGAGAGCAAGAAGGATGTGAAGTGAGTATGATGGATGCGCTGCGTATGCCTGCTTAGATTCGTGTATGCCTGTTGTATTTGTAGGGTTCTCTTACATATTCCCCCCCACCGGTAGGGCAGCTTGCTTTGATATAGTTGTGCAAGAGTAAACCGCATTTTTTACCACGACTTGGCTTAGAATACACACCAACACGAAAACAGCACTATTGCCTGGCGGATGAAGAACGTCAGCCAAAAAAAAACAGTACGCCTTGAGGAAAAACCGGAACAAGTCCGCTTTCTTAAAAGGAGGCCACCATGCTAATCCAACGAGGGGAGGGAGTGGGGGTAGATTGAAGGAGGAAGAGAGGGGGCGTAAAGTTTGTTCCAGTTTTGCGAAACCCATTTGAATGAATGAGCTTGAATTATCCGCGGGGGCACTGGCTGCAGAAGCGCTGCAAGACGACGGCGTACAGTCCTTATCTGCTAGCTAACCATCGGCTCAGTATAGACGTGACTCCAATAGATATCCGTGCCCTTTCCTGTTCCGGGACATCTCGCGCACCTCTCATCGCTGGTTGGCATCGTCTAGCCGGTCCAAGGGGCTCGTCCAAGAGAGTGCCTTTGCCAACCCCTCCCTACAGGCTACAGTGTAAAGAGCGGTCATAAAAATGGCGCTGCATTGCCGACTGAGCGCGCAATGTGGCGAGGCCCCTGGTGGAGATTTAGGCGCTGCAAAGAAGAAACAGACCGAAAGCGCTAACAAACTAGATTGCATAAATCGATATACGGTGTTGGGTGTTGGGCCTGTCGCGTACCAGCCACTACTCCTCATGCACTATTTCCCCATAGCGCCTAGCGTGGTAGCGCCTAGGCAACTCAAACTCCAATGTTTCCCCGTTGCGAACGGACGGTTTTGTTGATTATTTGTTGCTTCGGAACAGCCGCAATCACCAGCAAGCCAGGGGCCTGCAATCCGGGGAAACCTAAAAGCAAGACAACTGCTGCGCGAATGAAAATTGCACACACGCACACACACACACAAGCGCACCGGGAATGTTCCTTTCGGGGTACGCGAAGTTCACCACCAACAAGAAGAAGAAGAAGAAGAAGAAAGACCCCAAAACCGGGGGTACTACTAACTATTAATATCGTGGCGCGTTTATTTTTGGACTCCGGACACCGTCCGGAGAGACATCCAGCGGGTTTTGGCTTGCCGTTGCCTTATAAAAATATAAGGACTCTCCCTTTTGTGAGCGCAAGTCTTTGGGGAGGGTTGTGTTCGTGCGGGTGAATCATTATTTTTGGGGCCAGGTGAATCACGGCGTATAGGAAAGTTTCTTTTTTTTTTTTTGGGTTCCCGTTTCCCAGTTTGAGGCGCGCGTTCTTGGCATTGTTCGAAATTTGCAGCACCACGCACCTCTTCTCGGTTTTCGGGCTACAACAAATTAGTTGTCCTCCTGGTTCCCTGTCGAAGTTGCGCGGAAGCTTAGTTATACGCTTTTTTTTTAGGTTTTGCTAATGGAAAGAGGTTTTACCTATTTTTAGCCTTTTTGTAGCTTCCCTAGTCTATTTTTGCGGGTCATGTGGAGCAAATGCTGCATTGCGGTATCTACTTTGGAACCATTAAATCATTAAAATGTTTTTCTATAATTATTGATTACCGTTCATTTCTTAAGACACTTGAAAAAATGGGGCTGTACCTTAGTAGTTATCGTAGTATCGCTGCACCTTCCTTTTACACATTTATTTGTGCATGTTTAATTGGGTTATAATTGGGAAGGGTATATGGTACCGTTTTTGGATGTTGTGACTATTTATGGCACCCACATGTGCATGTAGACACACACTGCATCTCTGCTTTACTGCACAACCGTTTATAAATAGTTCCACATTAGTGTATTGCTCCACTCGACAACTGGTGTGTACATTGAGTGGCGTATCCAGACATTCCGCAAATTAGCTCCTACCAATGCGTATGAAAAGACTAGTGATTGCATACTTTTAGGCGTACTAGGTACTAAAGAAAACCGCATGCCAATGCCAAGTTTGTTGTAACTAAACTCGGTTCGTTACGGTGCCGTAATCACGCCACGTCAAAAGCTGCAAATTATGCTCCTTTCCATTCTAAATTGTTGCTTTAAATAAGTCATTCACTTTACCTTTTACCGTAGTACTGTTCTTCTGTCCGTGTGTGTGTGTATACAACTGTGTGTTTTTTTTCCTTTCTCTTTCCGTTCAATCTGCTGTCTTTTCGCAGCTGTTGTAGAAGTGCTCTCGACCAAAATACGCGCCTTGTACATAGACTCAAGAAATCGAAGAAAACGTAAGCGTTCTTATACTTTTTTTTTATTTGTTTTCGTCAAACCCATTCGATATTCTCATCCGTGTCATGCAGCAGCACATGCGTTACCCAGTTCCGATCACAATTACAACATAAAGTCCACAAAGTTAGGATAGGAATCGCAGTAAACAAAGAGAGGCCAAATAAAACACTTCTCACTCACCACCTTTTAACACTAATAGACACCAAAACAACACTCACAAAGACCCTCGTGGCGCCATGGCCAACCATCCGGTACGAATGTACTAACCACACCAGTACACACGCTGGCTCAAAGTTGCAAGGAACATTCCCCGTCATGTACACTTGATCATGCGCTCGTTGGAAAGCTGGCAAACCTGTGCACCGGCATTGATGTTACTTATCTGCTTATCCTTATCAAACAGACTACCGATCAGTATTTGCATACTCAACTGCCGCTACGACATCATCACGCGCGTCTGCAAGCGACTCGGCTATCGGCTGGTGAATGAGTCCGATCTCTGGAACGTGTGCTGGACGGATTCGTTCGTCGGTGTCGATTTCTGTCGCGATATGCGTCGCTTCCAGAAGGTGAACCATTTCCCGGGAATGTTCGAAATCTGCCGTAAGGATCTGTTGGCACGCAATCTGAACCGGATGCTGAAGCTGTTCCCGTTGGATTATCAAATTTTCCCCAAAACCTGGTGCTTTCCGGCTGAGTAAGTGATGGTAACCTTGGATGGTGATCCTTTGCAGTAGTGGATGTGATTAATTGAAGGGTTTTTGTCTCTTTCAGCTTGGGTGATGCGATAGCATATAGCCGTACGCACCGTAGCAAGACGTTCATCCTGAAACCGGATCAGGGTTCCCAGGGGAAAGGTATCTTCCTGACGAAAAACCTGAAGGAAATTAATCCGAAAGATCGTATGATCTGTCAGGTGTACATTACCAAACCGCTGCTGATCGATGGGTACAAGTTTGATTTGCGTGTGTACACGTTGATCACCTCGACTGATCCGTTGCGAATCTTTGTGTACAACGAAGGTTTGGCTAGGTAATGGTTCTGGTTTGATGCCTCTGTCGATCAATCTCTCAATCTCTCTCATGCTCATGCCCATTCTTCTTGCTGCAGGTTTGCCACCAACAAGTATAAAGAACCGTGTGTTACGAACGCTTCGAACACCTTCATGCACCTGACCAACTACTCCGTCAACAAGTACAGCAGGACCTTCTCGAATGATGATGAGGCCGGTTCGAAGCGGCGCTTCTCAACACTCAATCGAATCCTTACTGCCGAAGGGTACGATATTGCGGAACTCTGGAGCAACATTGACGACGTAATAGTGAAAACGGTCATGAGTGCGTGGCCCATGCTGAAGCACACGTACACGGCCAGCTTTCCGACGCACGATATCATACAGGCGTGTTTTGAGGTGCTCGGTTTCGACATACTCATCGATCACAAGCTGAAGCCGTACGTGCTGGAGGTGAACCACTCGCCATCGTTTCACACCGACGAAGCGATCGACAAGGAGATCAAGGAAGCGCTCATCGCGGACACCTTCGTAATGCTCAATCTCAACGGGGAGGTAAAGAAGCGAGTGCTCGAAGAGGACAAGCGACGAATTCAGAACCGGCTGTTGCAACGGCTGCGCGACTATTCCAAGCAAACGGGTGGTGGTAAAGATCAGCAACAGAATCAGCAGCAGCAGCAGCAGCAACAGCAGCAGGGACGCGATGGGAACGATCCGGATGAAGATCCGTACGGGGAGGATGGTATGGGACCGTGGGCGGAACAGATCACCTGGGAGGAAACGCATCTCGGTGGCTATCGGCGCATTCTGCCAGCGCCCGGTGATCCCAACCGGTACCTGCAGTTCTTCATCGCCCAAAGCCAAGCGTCGGTGTACAACGAGACGGCGGCCAGCAAGCGACGCGAAGAGTGCGCCAAACAGCAGCGGATCGAGCTGGAGGAACGTTTCCGACTGAACCAAGCGATCCTGCATAAGCACAATCCAAAGCTGCAGAAGGGTGGCATGGGAGCGGGTGAGGATGGGAACGGTGGTAACGGGGCGAATGGGGCTGGATCGTTGGCGGCCAAGAAGAAGATCCGCAAGCGCAAGGTATCGAAGGTGACGAAGAAGCACGACGAGTTCACGCCGGACCAGATCGCGGACTACGAGGAACGGGAACGTATGGCGTTGCTTGGGCAGCGTGATTTCTTAATACGCACCTGCGGGTTGGTGCAGAATGTGAGTATGCATGCCACGAGCCGTATGGCTCCTCTAGCGATTAATGAATCTCTGTAGATCGCTCCTTTTTTATGCAACATTACTTTTGTAACGGAATTCCACAGATATACATCAACTTTCATCGGAACAAGCTGCTAACCGATTCCGATCGTCGCAAGTACAAGGAAACGTACGCAAAGTTGATCACCAACGATCAGCAGTCCGAGGCGTCTCCACTGTCCAGCCATACGTTCTCGACCATCCACAGTACCAGTACCGTGGCAGGTTCAACGTCAACCGGCGGTTACGGTTACAGTGGAAGCAACAACAATACCACAACCTGTCTGCCAAGTCTGCAGAACGGCACCAGCATAGGTCCACATTCGGCGGCCCAGCAGCAACATTCGTCCCAGCAGCAGCAACAACTGCAACAGCAGCAACATTCGACGAATCAGCTACAGAAACTGCAGATCAAAAGTCTGGTCGCCATCAACGACGTTACCTCGTGGATGCAGTGCACGGAGGTACCGGTACAGAGCCGTCCACCGTTGCCATATCTGCTCGCAACGCAACCGACCAACTACCGCAGCACCAAATCGACCATGGCCCGGCAGGTGACGAACGTGGTGAAGCGGCACAGCATGGAATCGCGCCAATACTACACCTCGGACAAGCTCATCTAGTATTGACTCCGGCACGGCATTAGCGGGCCGTGCGTTAGCAGTAGCAGCAACAGCAGCAACAGCGTCACCACTGCCAATCCAATCCACCTGCTAGTCGGGCTGCAAATGGGCGGTGTATTTGCCATTTTATTCCAAGCTCAGGTGCGATTTCGATGAAGCGTGAAATGTGCAAAAATTTAATTGTTTCCAAAAATTGCAAGTACACACAGCTGAGCTTGCTGTGAAGGAAGGGACGCGCTTTGTTCTTCCGAATGTTTACGAGTGTTTGTTTTTCTTTTTCTTTTGGTTCCCCCTAAAGTTTTGTCCCTCGAAAGTAGCGCGCAAGGAGAGCAGAACCATTGCTAAAAACAGTTTGATTAAAAATTTAATGTTTATTAATAATAAAGGAATAACAAATAATAATCATTAGCATCTATATGTACACGGTAAATTGATGAACAATCTTTTGTTTCGGTTTGCGCTTTTGTTCTGTAATGGGATTGTTGTAAACGTGTGTGAGTGTGGTTTGTTTTTTTTCTGTTTTGTTTTGTATGTGAGTTCTTTTTCATTTGCTTTTTATATTTCTCTCTCTCCCTCTCTCTTGTTTCTGTTTTCACCGTTGGAGTGGTACAATAAAAATATTCTCAAAAAAAATATCTGAAGGGCCGTAGCACCCCGTCACACAGGACTATGTATACGTCTCACAGGCTTATATGAGCAAGAGAAGTCTGAATGTAATACATAGTGATTTTTCTCTTTATTTGGCGCTATGGTCATTGTTGTTCATGGCCACACCATTAGATACTGACTGTTTTTTTGTAACTTGAATTACCATACAACAAGGATGCTAAGGTCCATTCGTGGTTTTGAAATGAAAAAAAAAAATTCCCCAAAATATAGCATGGATGGTTGGCTGGCAGCTTAGAACAAGTAACGTTAAAGCACCAGATTGTAGCACCTAAGAGTTGCGCTGCTTCGATACTGGCCATTTCAGTTGCATCCGCACATTAGCCGACTTTAGGTGTGCTCGCCAAAAATATCGCGAAAGGTCAAAATAGAGTTACAACGGTATATTTCATCTTAATTAGTTGATTAACTATTCAGGCGTTAAGCACACATTAAAGAGCTCTCTTCTGATGCGGAAGTAATGCTGGGAATCTGAAACAACGCATCAACGGAAATGCACAGCGACGGAAACGTTCGATCCTAGTAATGCTTTAATATCCATCTTCCGTCTCCCTCTATTATCACATTCATTACTTTTCTACCGCACAATCAAAGCCTACTAGTACTAAACCGTTATACCGTACTGCCCATTTCCGTTGATGTTATTTCATAGTAGCCGTTGCCGTGTATTTCTGTGTTCTTGTTGCCGGCTTAAATTTGCCATTTGAGCTTGGTTTTGGATTTTACTTCCCGAGTGTGAGAGAAAGAAACAAACGCAAGTTTATCTGCTGTTTTGCTACTGAACTCCATTTTCTAAGCACAAAACTGTACCGTAACGTAATGTAACGCTGTATTCGTGTATCGGTGTATAAGTGGTCCTTGCTGTCTTGTCAACATAACCGGAACAAAGTTACTCAAGTTCAATTTACATACCCCTTAGCTACGCGCTCGTGTTACTGCCATCCTTGCTCACGAGACTGTCTTATCGTACACCCGAGCGCCATTTACATCTGTGTGTGCCACGCGAAACGAAGTAGTATTTAAGTGTTCACATTCATTCAATATTTCCTTTACCAGTCAAACTCTATCGTGCACACATCCTAACACACATTCACGCACGTTCCTTACACACTTCCGCTCACTGCTTTGTTTGCTGCGTTTTTGTTTTGTTTGCTTTGTTTCCTAGAGCGCAGTGTGTTGCATTTAAATAATTTAAATATTTTTGTTTTACTTAAACTTATCTGTTAAAACGGTGTTTACTTTAATTTTAGTTCGTTTCTCACACCCCGAGTTTTGTGGCGCATTCCTCGGTTCCACTGTGGGGCGTGTGGGCGCTTAATCTACCATACTGTGTGAGTGTGTTTGTGTGTGGCTTCTGTTTGCAGGGGTATTCACACCGGTGAACGATAGGAATGCAACACTAACATTGCATTACCTCTTTCCCCCACCGGCTGTGTTCTCGTACCCGGCCCTTTCCACTCTTGAACTACCGGGAGGGGGCGCGTTTTTAACTAACTCATTTGTGTATGTGTGTATTTCTTCTTTCTTCTTTCTTTCTCTCTCTCTCTCTCTCTCTCTCTCTCTCTCTCTCTTTCTATCTCCCTTGTTTGCTTTTGTTGTCTCTTTATCTTATCTCATTCCCTAAGCTGCTACATTAAATTATATGTATTTTATGTATAATCATTATATAATATTTGCAATATATTTGAGAAGGCCATTTTTGATTTCATTTATTACTTTTACACACAAGCACGCGTCCCTTTTCCTTATCCTCATTCGCTCTCTCTCTCTCTCTTTATCTGTTTACCACGTAAATCTCTTGGCTAGCGGTTTTGTTTCAACTAAAGCCCGGAGGTCCCCTTCACGATTTATATACCTAGTCCAATATTTTCTCCTTCTTTTCTGTACACTTCCCGGTAACACAACACAATCCAAATGCACGCCCAATGGGATGCACACATGTGGGTGGGCTGCTATCGTTGTGGCTCGATTCGTGTTTTGTGTCTGTATTAATCGTCCCATTCATCCCACTATGTTGTGTGTATTTTTTGTTTGTTTATCTGTACAATTGTCAATCTCACTCAAAAGCTAAAGGAGCTATAACGCGACCTAACCGTTGTAACATTGATTGGGAAGATGTGTGTGTGTGTGTGTGTGCGCGTATGTCCAAACACACACACACGCACACACACAGTGTGGTGTGCAGGTGCAACCTTCATGCCATCTATAGGAGGATATGGCCATGCGTTAACCGGTAAAAAGATGATCAGTTGAGGAGAACAGAACAGATCTCACCCAAAAGAACCATTCTTTACTACCGTTATGACTCAGTCAAACGACCAGGACATGAAACGAAACAAACACAAATGACAAGAACAGAAAGGACATCTTCCAGTTGCTATTAAGCAACAAAAGTAGAAGAAAACCAACGATCGGTTTTCTCGTTACCTTATCATTGAAACTAACTCCTACCCTCGATCGATCATCGATCATGATCTTCGTCAACTAATAAAAGTCGTTTGTTTTTTCGCCGGAAAACTTCGTCTAAAATTATCTACAGAAATCTCACAGAAACATAAGAACCGTACAAATGCAAAACCAAAGTTGATCCTCTCTAATGGATTCCGTTTCTTCGCCTCCTAACTCCTAACGCCTTTTAGGTCCAGTCTTTAAAAGATAGCACACATCCAGCCGATAGATCCGCACACATCCTCATGCCAATCCGCTCCGCTCCATTATCCACACTCCATTGTCCGATCTCCGTACACACACACACACACACTAAAACCTTGCTTTTCAAAAGCAAACTGACCTCCACCAACGGTGGGTTGTGGGTGGGGACGCGCTTGTGTTCGGTTTGCAGCGACAACGGAAGCGTCGTCCTGTATTGTGTTTGTTGTGAAGTAGAGTTGACGTGGCTCAGGCCCTCTGCTGTGTGGTGCAGCGTCCGGTCGAGCTACGGGCTCGCTTCTACTACGGTTTGAACTTAACCAGCGGTATGTTTTTGGAGTTGAGACACTTGTCGCAGCACCATTCGGCGTACACTTCCGCGTGTATTAGGTTGAAGGCCGCCTCCGTCAGTCCACTGCACGTCCTGCAAAATAAGCAAACAATAATATTAATCGATGGTGTACAGAGGGACGAAAAGCGACCTACAATAGTCGGTGTCCACAACTTACCGATGAAACCAAAAATTGCATCCCGATTCACAAAGGATACCCTGGTCATTATCGTGCACTTCTTTATGGCATCCTCCACAGGGATAGATTGGCGGGGCGTTTGGGTTCTGTGGGTTGAACACCTTCGACTGGTCGGGCGGGTACAGCTTGCCGGACGTGACCGGCATCGGTTTTGGTCCAAACATACCCATATGGTGGTGATGGTTCGGCCCATTCGGACCGTTTCCCGGTGGCCCTAGTCCACCCATCGGTCCACCCATTGGTCCACCGCCCATCGGGCCACCTCCCATCGGACCGCCTGGTCCGCCGCCGCCGCCCATCATGTGTGGCGATTGCATCGGACTGCCACCAACCATACCACCGCCGCCCATTCCTCCTCCACCCATATGGCCACCCATCGGTCCTCCCATCGGTGGTCCACCCATCATACCACCCGGGCCCATACCACCGCCTGGTCCACTGCCACCCATTCCACCACCGTGCATTGGTGGCCTGTGTCCACCACCCGCACCCGGTGGCATATTCGCGTGCGGTGGCATTATGCCTCCTCCTCCTCCACCTCCTCCACCGCCACCGCCACCACCACCCATATGATGGTGCATGTTGTTCGCACCCATTCCCGAGCCTAGGTGCGGATTGCCTCCCGCCTGTTGATGATTGCCCGCGTGATGATGGTGGTGATGTGGATGATGATTCATGCCACCCATCGAGTTCGCCGGACCTCCCGGACCACCGGGGCCCATCATGCCACCGCCACCCATGGGTCCTCCCATGCTGTTACCCATCGGAGGTACACCGCCCGGGCCAACCATTTGGTTCATCTGCTGCTGCTGCTGCTGTTGCTGCTGCTGCCCAGGACCAGGACCCGGGCCTCCACTGCCGGGACCGCCAGGATTGTGTTGAGCATGAGGTGACTGTTGGGGTAGTGGCAGTTGCTGATGCTGGCCGTGTGGCGGTGGATGAGGCTGTAGCGGTTGTGACTGTTGTGATGACTGACTGCCCGGTGGGCCACCCTGAGACGAGGGCCCCTGGTTGCCACCGGGTTGATTGCTCGGGCCTTGACTACTGTTCTGCTGCGGGCCACCACCCTGCGGCCCTTGTGGACCACCGCCCTGCTGCTGCTGATTCGCACCCATGGGTCCGAGTTGATGAGGTAATTGATTTAAGTTCCCTGATTGCTGATTTGTCATTGCACCATTCGGTAAGTTCATCCTACTATTACTACTGTTCATGCCGACCGCATTGTTGCCGCCCGGTCCACCGCTCATCACCACGTTCGGCGATGTTTGGCCACCGACGGTCACGTTCGCGGCGGACACCGGTTGCGGCGTTTGACTGTGGCCGGCCGAGTTCGGCCCGAGTGGCACATGGTTCGGTGGGCCATTTCCGAGCGGGCTGTTCATTGGCGGACCCATCGGACCATTGTTCATGTGACCGCCGCTCGTGTTCATCGGACTGCCTAACATGCCACCGCCGCCGGCAGCATGCGGAGAACCCATACCGGGCACGGAGTTCATGGGGCTGCCAATGTTGCCGGCACTCAATGGACTGCCCACGGATTTGCTGTTCATTTGCTGCTGCTGTTGTTGCTGTTGCTGCTGCTGTTGGCTCATTGGAGACATACCTCCCATCGGACCCATCGGCGACATGCTCTGGTTCATGGCACCACCCATCGGACTAAGGCCACCCATCTGCGCTCCCGGACCCATGTTCGGCCCCATCGGACTCATGCCGCCGCGCTGCATCCCGTGCGGCATGCCACCCATCTGGCCCATACCGGAGTTCATGTGCATCCCGGGATGATGATGACCCATCGGGCTGCCCATACCCATCGGGCTCATGCCCCTCATCGGTGGCCCTTGTGGTCCACCCGGTCCAGGACCGCCCATACCGGGTGGTCCATGCGGTGGTCCACCCGGGCCCATGCCCGGGTGTGGTGAACCATGGCCAGGTCCGTGTGGCCCCATCCCGTGGGGTCCCATACCGTGTGGTCCCATGCCACCGCCGTGCGGTCCACCCGGTCCACCCATCGGCCCACCATGTGGCGGTCCATGTGGATGACCTCCCATCGGTCCCGGACCCATATGGTGTGCTCCGCCGTGCATCGGTCCCATATGGTTCATTGGACCCATCGGTCCACCGTGTCCCATCGCACCGCCACCGAGATGACCCATCATGCCGGGTCCTGGCCCATGACCGCCACCGTGCGGATGACCCATATGGCCCATGTGCGAGGCAGGTGTTGGTGGTGGAGTATCGTCGAACGGGTTCGATGCCACTATCGTGTCACCGTACCCGGTCGGTGGCGGTGGTAGCAGGTCCTGGGGCGATGGTGTCGGCGTTGGTTGTGACGTGACCGCGTTCGAGTTCACGACGTTGGACGTTTTCCTTCGCTTCTTCGGATTGCTCGGCGCAGATATCGGTAGCTGGGGTGATTCCGAGGGCGACTTGAAATCTGGTGGACATAGTCCGGGTCCTGGTAGCCGATACGACGCCATGCCCAGATTGTGTGTCATACTATTACAACTACTACTACTAAACAGCTAAACAGGTCCCACGTGCTGCGCTTCTTCAGGTGTGCGCCGCTTTGGTGAAAAGGATGTGTGTCCCACGATTTTTGCACACACGATTGCGTCTAACCGACGTTTATGTCCTCGCGCTTGTTAGCACTTGTCTATGCGGGTTGAAGCACCACTAACCCACCGTAACAGGGGACCGTTTATCACACGCTGCTGCTCCATCGCAATTCACACTACACAGTCACAGTCTTTACGATCGATACTCTAACGCGGGCAACGTAATCGTTCAATATACACATATTCACTTAAACATTTTTTTCTAGCGGCACAAAACTCGGCATTATGAGCTGTTCTCCATCGTTTCCTACAAGGAGGTTTTACATCGATACCAGGATACCCGCGTACATAGACCTCCTCACTGACTATTCAGAGCGACACAACACTATGTCTAATGCTAATAATACGATGTTGTTTGTGTTTTTTTACCACACGTTACGTTATTATCTAAAATATTGCTCATATTTTGCTTGCGATGGTTGGTTTTGCACGAACTTCACATATTCTTTTCACCGTGTTTCCGATTGCTCAGTCCGTTCCCGGATAGCACCAGTGTGACCGTATGTCGATACAGTATCCATTGACAACGTAGCCTTCCTTGGACCAACGTCCGATCATTTTCCCTATGTAATGCGTGGGAGAGCGGCTCAGTACCTTTCGCCGTCGTTGCTGACTATCAGTCCAGACTAACAGCACGTGCTGTATCGATCATTTCATATGTTCCATATCGATCTTCTGCCACTGTTCGATGACATTGCGGTGAGAATCTGAAACAAATAAAACAAAACAAAACACAGTTAGCTGCGATTGGAAGAGCAGGATCACATCGAATCAAACCGTTGCCATGAGTACAATTCCAGCTTGCTAAAGCTGAACTAACAGACACCCCGTCTAAACGAACGTTGCACACCAATCCATACGGTACCAATCCGTCGTACCGAGCGAAATTTGCTAACTATGCAAAATTCTTCACCTAGATGCAAAGATGATAGATTTTTGCAGGAAACAGTATAGTATTACCATTAATCGGTAGAAATAATCGGTCTGTGACTCAGGCACACACACACACACACGCAAACATGAGAAGAGCTTGCCTATCAGCAAACGTTATCGAGGCCAATAAATGTACCGATTCAGCCGCTTTACGGTTTTTTTCTTCAATCAACATGGCACTGAGCTGCTGAGTAGACGGCGAAATATAATTAAACAAATCAAAGAGAAATCGCCTACGTCGCTCCGTACCACGTTATTGACGCCGGGCCTTTACAACCCGGGGCCACTATTGCTAATGTTATTAGGACTGCTAATAATCAGACGTTTGAAAACAAACTAGCGCTCGTAGCGCACCACCGCACCATGCGACTATTTTTCCGGAGAAATCAAACCGTGTGCAGTATTGTTTCACAGTTTGACGACAAAACACACACGGGGCGCGGGCTAGGAAAGGCTCACACAATCAACAAACAACACACACACGCGCGCGCGCGCGAGTATCAAAATCCCTTCTGTCAAATGAATACGTGTGACATTCGATCGAGCATGTGTGTGTGTGTGTGTGCGTGTATCGCGAGGAAACCCCTCCGATGAAATACTTCCTGATCTCACACGCAATGGGAAGATATCCTTGAACACACTTTTTTTTTTCTTCTCTTCTGTGCGTTCTACTCACAGCATAAATACCGCGAGTTTGCTGATTCTCGGCAAGCAGCGCACACACTACCGTTTCGTTCCGTTTGCAATAATTCAGTCGCTTCGATCGTGCACCGCAACACAACACACATCCCGTAGCGGACCATCGGCCCCTCCACCGTCCGTTCTCACCCATGCAGCTGCGTTGATAAAATTATTCCGAATTCGGTGTGTGGATGAACTTGAAAAATGGTACCAAAATCAAGCAAGGTGCTTGTTGTAATGATTCTTTTCGGAAATGTCAAAAGCTAACCTAACATTTCGTTCGCTGCTGCTGTCTCTATACCTCCAAAAACAGAACGCGTAGATAGAGCGCGACTCATCTGCTCTCCGTCTAGCGCTAAGACGTTCTGCTTTCCTGCTCGCACGCACACGCGCGACCTGTCTGTTGCGAGAGCGAAACAACCATATCTCGCGCGGTACTATCTCATTCTCTACGGCTGTTTCGTTAGCCAGTGGAAAAACGGAACACGACGACGGTGTGAAGGAAATTATTATTGGCCATTTGTTACTGCTGGCCGCCGCCGCCGCGCTTTCGGTATTTTCTTTTCTTCGTCTCCTACACAGCAGCTGCCAACCAATCTTATCCCAATCAAACCCCAACAGAA
This sequence comes from Anopheles rivulorum, assembly GCA_018908115.1. Classification (NCBI taxonomy): domain Eukaryota; kingdom Metazoa; phylum Arthropoda; class Insecta; order Diptera; family Culicidae; genus Anopheles; species Anopheles rivulorum. The sequence continues at coordinate 3,040,523 of STHB01000004.1, forward strand.
CGATAGGGCCCCAGTGTTTTTACCATCACTTACAACTGCATCCTTCGATTATTCGGCCGACGGAGAGATTGCCGGATTTTCCGGAATATATTTTTTTCAATTGATTTCGTCAAAGGTTGCGGGCGAGAACAAATGATGCGCGTTTGACAAATCCTACACACTTCTTAGCCGATGATTTCTTCGCTTCGCACACACACACACACACACATACACATGCACGGAAGGTGTATCGATGGGACAAAACACGACGGCGGTCACTTCTTCGGCGCGGAGGCCATATCACACGCGACAAACAAACAAGAAAATGAAATTACGTTCCAGCTTTTTTTTTCTCGTGTATGTTTTTGGGTTTGCCCTATTTTTCCAAATACAAATAAAACATTCCCGATTGCAAACTGCTGCACACCACGCGAGCTTCATGCATTCCAACGCGGGTATCGAACTGGACGCGATTTGTCGCTCGATTTCCTTCCATCAAAACAATTACGGTTGCAGCGTACGGGTTAGTGGTCGAGGACGCCGGCAGGAGTGGTGTGACGTACGCGGCCGGGGGAAGAATGTTGACGGAACGCGTTCCCTTATCCCGCTGATGATGCGTGCGTGTGTATGGTTTGGTGTCCGCTCTCAGGCACTCTGTTGCGTTTGTTGGGCAGGAAAAGCCGTTCCACAGGGATGCAACGGCTGCCGCCAAAAAAGGATCACTCGCGCAGGTTTGAACACACAATGCAACCGGGGAACGCAATTTTCGCTCCTGCTTTCGTAACCATCGATCGTACACTTTTTCGCTACGCTTTGCTTTTCTGCTTCTATTTCGATTGCTTTTATCGAATAATCATCACTTCTGCTTCTTTGCACGGAACAACGTCGTTGTCGCGAGAGTCTCGTTTACGTTATGTTTTCTTCTTCGCGCTTCCTATTCGCCTGCTCATGCTACACCACTACATGCAACGCGATTGCCCGTGTTCGCACACACACACTTGCACGCGCAGCGAATAAGCCGCCGATGAATAGAAACCATCCGTCTCGTGCACTGGCGATGCCATGCACTATCTCGCACGCACGGAACAAATTGTACGATTTGCGAACGCTTATCAGCCACACCGCAAGTGCACTTCCCGTACTTACGCTCACTATTCCGCTGCACTAACCGGCACCAGTAGCAGCAGCGCGTATTTTTTTTCGGGGGACGCCCGTTTCAAGAGAAATCGTGATTTGCTGCACGACGGCGTTTTTGCTTTCGCTTTTTTGGACCTTCTCAGCTTCTTGCACGGCACACCAACACTACCAGAGCCTACCTTTCTTGTTCACTTCTTTCACACAATCACTGCTGCTTCTTCCTTTCCTTCCAATGGCAACTAGATGCGGTCTCGCTCACACATCCACACCGCTCTACACATGTCCGCACGTACTACTCTCGTTCTAGTTAGTTCGGCAGAACTACGGCCTTACCATTGCGGGACGCAACAATTATCTTCCCCTTAACATTATGTGCGAAAAGGTGTCGCTTCATCACTTACTACTAAATCATTTACCTTTGGCCACCCAGAGATGATTCTGCATGCGATTATTTTGATCCTCAAAATTCCCTCCTGCTCGAACAACGCGAGTACTTTTCGCTTGGCTCCAACGTCAGAATGTCTCTTTCTTGCCTTCTTTCAATGCGTTGGTGTATGTGTGAGCACGATCGCTAAATGGCTGTCACGAACACCAATTTGACACATCGTATTATGCGTGTTTCCTAGTGATGTTTCCCGGTAATGCAAAGCATGGCAGGTATTGGGACACGGATAGTAAGAGATTTTTTTAAATGTTACACTTAAATAGGATGATGTACTGTACTTACGGTTTAAATCATTCGAAACTTGTAATTGATGACGATTCAATAACTAATACTTTCTTCTTTTTGGTCATGTTCTTCTTCGACTATGCTATTGTACAGGAACTACGAATATCTACATTTCAATTCTATCTACGTTAATACTGAAGCTTTAAGGATGTGAAAAGCAACAAGCTATATCCTTGTAATTGTTGCAAACCGCAAAATTGTAAGTGTGGTATCAATTTTGAAGAGAAAATGTTTTACCTGTTCGATTTGTTTTGGAAAACCGTCGTGTTGATTTTGACAGTCTACATGTCAGCTAGTGTTTACACTAGTAGGGTCAATACTGCGAGTCACCTTGATACAGGGTGGCTACCTATTAACGGTAACAGCAAATTAATCATTTTTAAATTATGTTTATGTTTATCGCTAATCAAAACACAATTATTGTAGAAAACAATTGCATCAGATAATCACTCTACGATTAGATCACTTCAAACAAAGTGTATCTGACTAAATGCGTTCTCGTTGCATTTATCAAAAATTACCTCCTGATCAGGGTTGAGTATGATCCTTAACTTTTTTGAAATTCCCTCAACCGCTCGTGGAAAAATAATCGGTACCTCGTCATTCTGTTCCTAGCAAATAAAACTTAGTACTACAGATAATAATTTCGTTTTATTATTACTTTGACTTACAGCAATGAAATACATAACACAACGGGGCGCTTTTAAAACTGACGAATTTTAATACTATACATCGATGAGATGAACGATTCACACAACACATGAATGTCGTATAAACATTAAACATACTACAGTAACTCCTTCCGGTTTCCAGTAAACATGCATAATAACTAAGATGGAACTTAACAAAACATTTTCTACTCAACGCACCAAGACTTGCACCACGTGTCACACTCTCTGCACAAGAGAGTCTCTATTTGTCCTACAACGTCTGCTCGATCACTCCGTGCCTTTCTTTATACTTTTCCGTTTCGTTTGCAGTAAACGTCCATTCTTTAATTGGTTCTGCGTTAAGTTTGCTGAAACGATATATCAAGCGAGATATTAGTTAAGGAATGGATAATGGATTTACTTTGCCGGTACTTACTCATTTTCTGCCTTCAACGAAAAATCGTTTTGTCGCACCTCCTCCGGTAGCAACCAGTGTACGAGCGGGGAAATGAGCTTCGGTCGGAAGTTTCGCATATCTTGCGAACCGGTAAAGTAGCTAACAGGAATGCCGACCAGAAACACCATAAACGTGCCGACCGTCGAGTACCAGACGAAGGAAATATTGTAGATGGAGAATTCGGCATCGTCCTGTGGTGCCACCAGTGTTGGGAAATCGTTCGCGGTAACGTTAAACCCGTACTCGTAGCATCCATCGACGCTAGTGTCCTTGGGCGGGTAGCTGATCGCCTTGTTACTGATCGCCATCTGTGCCCCCGCAATGATCCAAGACATCACGATCACGCTCGATGCAGAGCCCCAAAGAGCGCCATGTTTGTTGGCCCACGGCCAAAGCATACCGAGGCAGAATATTCCCATTACGGCACCCTGAGTAACGCTCGCGATCGTAACGACCATCTGCAGTATGTGTCCGAACTGTTCCACGATCAATCCCATCGCAATGCAGTATACACCGCTGACGAGGATCAGCAGCTTCATGGTCCTATTCGCCGAAGCGTCGGTGTGTTTAAACAACTTAAACGGTCGAATGTAGTCCTCGTAGATTAAACCCGCCAGGGAGTTAAGGTTGGCGGACATTGTGCTGAAATTGGAAGAGAATGCATCAGTTCCGTTTTCACACCATTCGCTAGCGTCTTGCTGCTCACCTTAATCCTGCACTAAACACACACGAGATGAACACTCCTGGCATACCTTTCAGGTTACCGACGACGTCCTGTACGAAGAAGGGCAGTAGTTTATCCGCCTTCTGCACAAGCCCAACCTTTATCGGATCACAGTCGAAGTATTTGGCGAAGATTACAATGCCGGTAAAGCAGTTGAGCGTCATGATGATGATGAAACCCACGCAAAAGATCCACAAAGCCGTCCGTGCATGGCGCATGCTCGGCACGGACACGATACGTTGCACGCAGCTCTGACTTAGCCCCAGATAGCCGGTCCAGAGGAACAGATTTCCCACGCTCGCTGTCCAGAACGTTTGACGCGTCGTCGTATCCAGTGTCATGCTGCAATGTCACATTAAGCATTTTACACGTGAACAGGTAAAATCTTCTCAATTGCCACTGGAAGCCCAGTCTCTACCAGACAATAAACACTTACTCAAAAATTTCCAACCGATCACCGGCAGCAGCTCGTTCGAACACCTCGGACAATCCGCCAATCTTTGCCACACCGATGACTACCACCAAAAAACAGGACACAAACATAATCATTCCCTGCACAACGTCCGTCCACACGACCGCCTTAATGCCACCGAGCATTGTGTAGAAGATGCAAACACCGCACACGATCCCATTGATCAGATGGATATTGATGCCGGTCACTTGCGAAAAGGCTAGCGCCGGTATGAAGATGAAAATCGGCAGTATCAGGTAGATGTTGAGTACGTACGTAAACGTAACGAACTTTTTCACCGCCGGGCTAAACCGATCCTCCAGATACTGGTAGCAGTTCGTGATGTGATTGTTGTAAAACACCGGCACAAAGATGTAGTTGATGATCATCGTGATCAGTATCATCGTCGGTGCAATGATCCAGTACTGTGCACCGTACGAGTACATTTCCGCCGGAACTGACATTATCGATACGCCCGACAGTTGGCTGCAAAATCGGGGGAAACAGAACAAAATGTACAAAACTTTAGGCAATCGATTTGGGCAGGAAATTAACTGGCGTGCGATGTCGTAAACTGTCCATCAAAGTTTTATGGTCCCCAATCGTAAAACTAAAAACACCAAAGCGCATTCGAATGCCGCCAGTGTGGCCATCGGAGGTTACAATGATCTTTTTTTTGTGCAGATGCAATCGACCTAAACTAAAAAAAACCAAATCGGTGCCTCATTTTAATCAAACGTGCAACCATTTTTTTTTAAATCAAATGGCCATTTTAAAAATTAAAAACTATCACAAAAAGTACACTATGTGCGGGACGTTTCCAATGTGTAACTGACCACAACAAAAAAAAAAGTACATAAGGCACGCTTCAAAAAATTCTATTTACCAAACCAAAAACCACTTATCACCATCGCCCGTGGCATAATCATCATGAATGGTGAAAGCATCAAACCAAANCTAGCGCCGGTATGAAGATGAAAATCGGCAGTATCAGGTAGATGTTGAGTACGTACGTAAACGTAACGAACTTTTTCACCGCCGGGCTAAACCGATCCTCCAGATACTGGTAGCAGTTCGTGATGTGATTGTTGTAAAACACCGGCACAAAGATGTAGTTGATGATCATCGTGATCAGTATCATCGTCGGTGCAATGATCCAGTACTGTGCACCGTACGAGTACATTTCCGCCGGAACTGACATTATCGATACGCCCGACAGTTGGCTGCAAAATCGGGGGAAACAGAACAAAATGTACAAAACTTTAGGCAATCGATTTGGGCAGGAAATTAACTGGCGTGCGATGTCGTAAACTGTCCATCAAAGTTTTATGGTCCCCAATCGTAAAACTAAAAACACCAAAGCGCATTCGAATGCCGCCAGTGTGGCCATCGGAGGTTACAATGATCTTTTTTTGTGAAGATGCAATCGACCTAAACTAAAAAAAAAAAAACAAATCGGTGCCTCATTTTAATCAAACGTGCAACCATTTTTTTTCAAAATCAAATGGCCATTTTAAAAATTAAAAACTATCACAAAAAGTACACTATGTGCGGGACGTTTCCAATGTGTAACTGACCACAACAACAACAAAAAAGTACATAAGGCACGCTTCAAAAAATTCTATTTACCAAACCAAAAACCACTTATCACCATCGCCCGTGGCATAATCATCATGAATGGTGAAAGCATCAAACCAAACCAAACAAAAAACAAACTCTACCAAAGACGCGTGTAGTAGCGAGAAACTCTTGTCCAACGTGTTGAACAAACTGGGCACGCTTCCTAGTTCAAAAGCACAGCAGCTTCCCCTATCAGCAGGAACGTAGCATGAATTAGCAACGACGAATTTCAAGCCGGAATATTAATGATGCGCATCAACAAACCGCACTGCAATCGTTGGTAGTAATCATCGCCGCAAAAAAAAAACAGATTGTTCGGTTCACTGTGCCCGCCAAACCGCAGCCAATTTCTGCTGCAAATCGCCTAGTGCAACCAGTGAGCTACTTACCTTGCAATCAGCGATATCGCAATCGGGAACGTTTTCATCTTGCGCCCGCCGAGCAGATACTCTTCGGTGGTTTGATTTTTCTGCTTCTGGAAAAAGCCAAAGTACACACCGATCGCCGTCGAGATTCCGAGCATGATCGTAAACACCGTGTAGTCCTCGACCGAGAACTGGCCCTGCGGGTTGGCCGTGATGGATTTCATCGTTCGCTGTACGCTGCGGCAACCTCCGATCTGCAAAGTGGCGTTTCCCGTTCGTTTAGTTCTTGGCCTTCCCGTCGACTGTCTGGTACGCCGGAACAATCAAGACTGATCGTCTTGCCCGATAGAACGTCACCCCCAACGGTACGGATGCGCCCGGTCCAAAACGATACGGCCGCTGGCCAACGGGGTGGCTTTGCGAGTCGAGCCGCCGATAAGGATTTGATTTGCTGTTGCACGTTTTTGCTGCCTAGCGTTCGGTGGTGGTACCCTTGTTATTTGTCATTCTCAACTCACCGCCCGATTGGGTTGTTACAAATTTGTGCCCGCCTAATAAAACAATCCTCGTCGTCGTCCGCCCTCGGTGGTGGTCTTTGTCACACGCGATGATAGCGATGGTTGCGATAATCGAGAGCCCACTTTTTGTCTCCTTTCCAGTGGTGCACTACTGTGCCTTTACGATCTTACACGGGTAATCCTGCGGTAATCTACCTGCTAAGGACGTGGGAACACCCTCAAGGGTTCAACGATGGAAATTCCTGCGTCCGCACTGTAGCGTGGAGTGTGTTTGTCGGCCGCTTTTTATGACCATGCACAAGAACTAAAAATACACCGGGATGGTTTGCGGCAGACGATGAGTCAGACGTGGCTGCCTATTGCCGGTGGCCCTTTTTACCGAGCGGGCACGATCCGTCACTTTCTTCACGTAGCACGTACGCTTGCTGATAGTGTGCAAGTTTATCTGCGTACGGGAGCATGCAAGATGTTGCGTGTCCACGGTGGCAGCGCGTCGAGATCGATAATCAGAGATAATCTGGCTGTTAGTAATCACCAATTTGACTGATCGGTGTGCGATTGAAGCCACGACTGCTAAACCGGCTGACAATTGATCTCAATTAAAGTGCTTCGTATGTACGCGTGTGTGTGTTTGAGTGCGTATGTGTGTGTTGGAAGCAAATACACCGGCGCCTTTCCATGTAGTGATGGGAAATTTATCAAAAAAAAAGGAACGGAACGGAACGCGAACCTGAGGTGGAAAAGAGCCGGTTGTTTTATTGTAGTTAGGAGATAGTAAAAAGCTTAATGCATTAACTTACATGTATAAATAAATTTAATGTTTTTTAATTTTATATCACTTTATACAATATCCTTTTCATCAGTTTACCGAAAACACCAAATCTGGTAGCAATTCAATTTCAACAATTTCATTTGGGCACAAGCGTGTTAATCTGCTATCGTTTTTAGATGGACAGCGCCGAATATCTTTCGAAAAAAGTCACTGTGTCTTTTCTACGAGCTGTGGCATCAAGTTCTTTCCCTATCTATAAGACTACATCGACGATCCCCGAGCGATCTCGGTCCCCGACACCTTACTTTCCCATCGGTCAGCGTAAAAAACGCAACGAAAAAAAAACGGAACGAAAAGGAACGAAAAGGAACGGGTCGGAACGGAACGAAAAGGAACGGAATGGAACGGATCGGAACGGAACGAAAAGGAACGGAAAGGAACGGGTCGGAACGGGTCGGAGCGGAACGGAACGATTTTGAAAATAGGAACTGAACGGAACGGCCAACAAAAGGAACGGAACTATTTTGCTAGGTTCGAACCGGAACGGCCAACACTATTTCCATGTGGTCCAGTGTCAGGGAGGGTCTTACGTTTAATTACAATTCCCCAATCGCAAATCGCACGGAGAGTATGCAATTTAAAACGATTTCTGTGGTCGCATCCGCTTCTATTTTATATCCATAGAATACCAAACCACCAAGCGCCTGTGTGTGTGTGTGTGTGGGTGCGTGCTCCACTTTCAACGCAGGACGCAGGATAAACGCAGACGGTTGCGGTTACTGCCAAATAACCACACCACAGAACCAGAACCGTACTCAATACACTCTTAAAGATCGTAGATCACCTCGAACGCACCGTATGCAGGTGTAGGTGAGCAATTGTCTCGTTTTACAGCACAAATTCGTCGTTTACGGGCCTCCTCAGAACAACACGTGGTGGTAACAATCGAACCAATACTGACCGGATACTTATTCCACGGCAAGTGGCTCTTGCCCTGGTAGCGTCACGCAATTGCGAGTGTCTGAGCGAGTGATTCAGTGTAAATGGTCCTCAACATCCACAGCCCGTGTCCCCGATGGGAAAAGTGTTTAATTGGCCCTTCGAGGGGTAATTTGGGTGTTTCAATTTTCAAGCGCCTTCACACGTAGCTCTATATAATTTATTGCGATTAGCGTGAGATAGAGGAGGGTGTTTTTTTTTTCCTCGTAAATAATTTAAAATTTCTATAGAAAAGTGAGCTTAAATTGCGCTGCTAAAGCTTGTTCTCAGGAAAGATTCTTAGAAGTTATTTAAACTAATTAACCATATTTCAAGCATTAAGCAAATTTTAAGCATTAAATGCACATGGAATCCACCGAGTTCCAACCCTGCTGTAATGGATATCGGTTAACGCACGGGCAATAACCTGTCAAGGCACAACGATACATGTGTGTTGTATGCCCTCATCAACCGCAACCGTAGAACGAACACGTCTAGCGAAGGTATCTGCGGCTTCCACAACCTGGTGTGTATGGCTTCATGTATCGTTCACTCGCCGGCTTGCCGGCTTCCCGTATGTCAAACGCTTCTCGCTCGCATCAATCGTACAACCAGGTAAGCTACCGTCGACCGGGGTAGCATATCCTTTCCGATGGGATACACATCCGAACCATCCGTCTCAATCCCGGATGCAGCAACATAAGGACGATGCCAACACCAGATATAGTGCTAGCACGTCACCATATGCCGATTCTTGCCGATCGAAAGAGATAACACAACCCGCTATCGCATACCGATTGTTTCGCTGGTGGTCCATTGTTTTATTTTACGTTTACCCTGCCCTGTGATTCGCCCGTGCAGAATAAGAAGAGAGACATTAAATTAAAAGCAATCATTTCCTCTCAAAACATCAATCATACATGGAAGCTGCTCGGTTCGGTGCTTGTTTTTCACGCCGATCTCTATCTTGACTCTGTGCGAGTGTTTGTTGTTTTTTGCAATAAAAAGCCCGGTAGCACCGTATCGTAGACAGTGTCAATCTGCATCCGAATTATTGACACGTTTGGTTTCGATTGCGTTCGATTCGGTTCGGCTGTGGTTCCCGGGCGAACTTTGCGCTGTGATGTGATGTTCGAAAGTGCCACAAACCACCGGTCTGGTTGGTGATAAGTGTTCGCTACATTTCATGCATCGCTGCATATACTGCAGCTGCGTGCAGTGAAGCGAAATATTTGTGCCGCTACAGGACTGCGAAGCACCAGTGCTTATTGATAGGAGTACAAGTTTTAAACATGAATTTCGATGTTGCATTCAGTATCAGTAACAATTTTGGGCACATTTCTTACACGGCATGAAGCACATAAAAAAGGGTCTTGCGAACTGTACGTGAGTGCTGATTTGCTAACCAAAATAATGATACGATGACTTCCAAGTTGAGGTTTACGCGCACGCGGTTCATCTACGGCTTAACACTGTGTGTCGTTATCAGGTTTCTTCACAATCGACACTTTTTCACAGCGTGAGCTCATTAAACGAAGGTTTTAGAGCTTCCTCAACGTTAAATTTTTTGTCTTAGGTCGTCCGAAATCGGAGCGGCATGGAAGAAATTGGCAAAGGGGCATCATTAATTTGCGTTGCAGCTGGTTCATGGGAAAACCTATGCCGGAACGTGTTGGGCTACTCTTATCAATGGTGGCACCATACTGGATGGGAGGCTAGCATGATGAATTGAAAAGTAACATCAATAATTATGCTCGTTCACTTGCAGAGAAGAGTTGTGACATGTTCTTTGGTTTGCTTTTGTTTTATCTTCGTTCGTGATCGTAATAGAAACAAAAGAATGAAAAAAAGGTAAACAAAAGGATTTAACGTTTAAATCAAACGAATTGTTTTAATAGTGTTTTACCGAAATGATCACGAGAGATCAAACTGCATGCCACACAAGATGCGCTGCACGTAAAGAAGGAATTAAGGTACATCCCCTGATCACCCTGATCACTCAATTAATTGCTCTCGAGCAAGCTGACGCAATCCACTTTGGCGTCTTTCCGGCCGGCCAAACATTGAACTACCGGAAGCGATGAAGTCGCTGCGGTCTTATCAAAAGCCCTTGGCCACTCAATGGTGATGGTGGTTTGAATTGAATCGAATGTCGTTACCAATTAGTGCGCGGTACGCCAAATCAGGACCACTCTCGGTGTGCTTTACCGATTGCGATCACCGCAGACAGTGTGGAGAACCAGCGCCGGCCCGTTTAAATCCGTTAATGAAGACACATCCGAGTGAGTGTTTATTTTTTCCCCGTTTTTCTTCCATGCGCGCGCCGTAAACCATTTATGCAAATGAATTGGAATGCCGATGATGAAAGTGTCTGTCACTCGGGCGCGTCTAATCTCGCGTGGTGGAATTTCACAGACGGAACCTACCTCAATCGGTACGGGCGAACAGTCGGGAACCAATCAAGCCGGTAGCTGTTGTGCGCACGATCGAGTGGTCATCACTTAATTTACACACATCCTTTCATAAATGTCTACAGCAGCTTTGGGTTTGGGTGAGCGCGAGCATTCATCTTCGGCTTTGGGTGCACCTGCTGAAAGTGTTGATTTGGGTGGCTGATTTTCGGTTGACAAAAATGTCTTGCACCAGGCTCATTTGCATATTGGACAAACCAAACGGCAAGCTGTCGCTGGTAGGCTGGTGGTGCAAGATGGTGTCCAGCCTGGGTGGGAATAATGGTTTGTACAACGCATCGAACCTAATCGTCCGGTAGCATTTTGAGCTCCATAAATTAGTGATCGTCGCGTCGCGTGTTGGTTTAGCACGTTATTGTTAACCTTTGTTGGCTACTGGCGTTTGTTGTTCGGTTAGGGGCAACTAGGGGCAGCTTTGCAGCTAGAGCTGAACGATGAAAGCCAGTTCCGTACCGGTTTCGGGTGTGGTTTTAATTGCTGTGAAAGAGCGAGTGTTTAACGATCCTTTCGATCATCATTTGCGATCAAGATCGGGATGGCACACGTAACAAATTACTTAACACCGTGAATGGATGATCAAACGATGCATATGGAAAACACTCAACACTCGTTCTTATAACATCGTCTGTAGAAACGATTCTGAGTTCCATTCGATCTTTTACACCAAAATGGTACGAACGAGATAATCAACAAAAATAATAAACTTTTATTCACGGCTCCATTAGTAATTCCATTTTTCCACTTCCACACTATAAGAAAACGTGATGAAAGCTAACAAAACCACAGTTGTAAACCAACGGATTGAAATAGTTTTGCCCATTGTTTTGCTACTTTTTTTCACGCCTGCCATTCGTTTTTGCACGCTTCGTTTGTGCAAATCATCTTCAAAACAGGTCGACTGGTGAAAATGGCAATCCGGAAGTGGTCGAAGCTCTCGAACAAAAGCAGAAATGAATTGAAAGCTGTGCGACTGTCTTGGGGGGGGGGGGGTCATTGCATTTTGGGTTTTGCATTTTCGCATTTCGCCACTTAAAGTTTAGTGTTTTTTACTTTCTGCTTCTGTCAATGGTGATCGTGATCAACCAGACCAGATAGTAGTTCCCATCTGCAGGAAAATCAGTCCTAAATAATGAGCTCCTATTTTAATTGTTTTGTTATTTGCTTAATTATCAAGGTGCTAAAATCACTTTCGTGGTCTTTGGAAACTTGTCACCACGTTTCAGTACTAATATCTATCATTTTATGAGTAAAATCACATCATTAGGCTTTCTGTTTTTGGCTTCACGTGCGAGTTCTGCTCTTGAAGACTTTAAATGCTGTAATGTCCATGTAGTGTACACACTGTCTAGTAGTCTAGAACACTCCAGAGAACGTACCGCGTTGTACAATCTAGTGAGGATCAAGCAATTTAAGAAGATAGTTTATATAATGTTGTCCCATCATTCCATACTCCATATCGAGGAATTTGGAGAATTTGGAGTTCTGGAGACATGAACTTCTGAATGACTTGAGAGCTTTGAAGTGCTTGGAGCAACACATATTTTTTTCTAGTGAAGTACCTACAAACCAAACCAACTTTGTAAGTAGTTCCTGGAATAATCTCACTTGTTCTCTCTGATCGGTCGAAAAACGTAAGAGATACAGTGAGACGTTATCTATACGTTATCTTATCTGTTGCCAAACATCACAAATACTCTCAACCTGCTCGATCTAGCTCGAAGCCACACTTCTTGCCTGCAGAAATGGATAACATAAGCTTATCAATCTGCTTCATATCTGCCTATACATGCTCATGAAGAATTCTGGGCGATCTTCCGCCTTGATGTATATCTATATCTTGATATATATATAAATGTCTTGATAGATATATCTTGATTTATTACGTCCAATATTTTTATATTTGACTTTTACCATCTACCTAGACCCTGTCTTTTCAAACCCTTTTTATCTGTGTCGAGATAATTAATACACAAAATATAAAAATTACATCTCATCACCCAACATCAAATTAGTAGCACAATGGAACCCCCTTCCAGCATGCAATTAACCGAATGTTACCAAACGTCTAAGCCCTTCGCTTACAAAGCAACACGACCGTACGATGGGTACCGTTGGGCAAGATGGATGCACCCTATTTCTTCTCACTCATTTAGCAAACCGCACAGCGCGTGTCCAAAGCGTAAAAAACTTCGCAATCCCGAACACCACGAAAGGGACGCCGACCCGGGACCTGTTACGGGGTAATCGGATTAGTTTTGGGTCAAATCATACCATTATGCAAGCCGGAGAAGCGTCTTGCATCTTGCTAGATCGTTGTCAATTAATCAATGCCCCCCCCAAAATTCGCCTTTCACAACGGTGTGTGTGTGTGTGTGAATAAAACTGGCCACAACAAAAAAAATGTAGAAGGGACAGTTTCAGTGTTGCACGGACGTTCCCCGAAAGGCGATCAACAATCGTCGTAACCAATACCGAGTCTCACCTCACAATCACTCGATGCGTACTCGATCGTGTATGAATGGCATTTAATGGTGTGGAGTGGAGTTAGTTTTGGGTCTCCCACACTCAGGCCAGTCATAACAGGCTTATCGTGATGGTACATCGACGGTATTTCAAGTGCTACACAATCCACTTCGGGCCGGTTTTTTTTTTATATGTGAAAACTTTTGCAGGAAAGTATGCGAAACGCCTCCGCAATGCGTTATGACGAGCATCTCCCACGTGGGATGGCACGCTGTTTACTTTTTTTTTGTTCCCACCCGCACAAAACAGCATCAAGTAATGATGAAAAATGGAAAGAAGAAACACTTGGCAGTTAACGGTGACAAATTTTTCGATTTTTTTATTTTTTTATAACTTTTTTTATGTATCCTCGGTTACGCTGGTTCGTCGTTTGCTTGAGTTTAGCAAAGAACTTGATTCTACTTGTGATAGCAAGTGAGAGAAAGGGAAAAGAGAGATAAGGAGAGATATTTACATGGGCAGAAAAGTACAACAGTGTCAGCGGTTGTGACCTGTGTTACTCTCACGGTCACAAGCGTGGTCCGTCGGTTGGTGATGACAGGTACGGCCCACGGCCCACCTGTCCCGCCGTGTATCCGCGTTTAGGGGAATTCGGGAAGCACCCGCATTTTGGGCGCTTCACAACTCCACGGATGCACGTGTTATGTCCCATGTTTGGTAGCCATCTGTACTACCTTCCCACGGGACAGGTGGTTATCCTCGCTCAGCGTGGATCATGGTTGTTGTTGTTGTGTGCGATCTTTTTTTCTTTCTTTCCATGTGTACGTTTACGTTGCATTTGCCGTGCTGCGGTTGTTGCTGTGTGTTCGTGTCGTCCGGTTGCCAGATTGTTACGGCTGGTTAGGGCCGTTCGTCCGGTGTGATTCCTGTCGTTAACGCGATATCCAACGATCGGCGAGAGAGAGAGAGAGACTCGGTCCGGCCGATGGATTGCGCTGTACGGAAAGGGCGGTCCACGGTACATTGCAGTGATGGTACCGTGTTCCCAAACCCCCAGGGCAGCTCTTAGAAGGGAGCACCGTAGGTGCTGGATGGGCGCGACGGAGCACCGTACGAACCGGACGGTGCCGACGGAGCACCGTACGAACCGGACGGAACCGATGGCGCACCGTACGAACCGGACGGGACCGAAGCGGACGAAGTCTGGAGGAATTGCGCTACCTGGATCGCTTGCTTGACGCCCTCGAGATCGATACCGACGACACGGTGACCACCGGATGGGACACCGTAAGTGGACGACGGTGGTCCATACGAGCCCGAAGGTGCACCGTAGCTACCGGACGGTGCGGATGGATATCCTCCGAAGCCACCCGACGACGACGACGATGACGATGATTGGCTTTCCTCGCGGAGCAGAATCTGGCGGATTTCGTTCAGCAGCTGCGGATCCACGTTCAGTCCCTCGGACGTTTGGACACCGGCCGGGACGGCCTGGTAGCCACCGCCGCCGCTCGAGAACGAGGACGAGCTGGAGAAGCTACCGGCGCTGGCCGCATAACCGCCACCGCTGGAGTAGCCGCCACCGCCACCACCGTGGCTGTAACCGCCACCGCCTCCGCCACCACCGTGGCTGTAGCCACCGCCGCTGCTACCTCCGTGTCCACCGGATGGACGGTTATAGCTGTACGGCGACGGTGGTTCCGCTACGGCAACGGCCGCCAGTGAGGCGAACGCCAAAAACTGCAAGGAAAAGCTCTGGATTAATATCCGTCACAGTCACCTTCGGCACTAAGGATTGGTTCGTGTGTCGTTGTGTTCCAAGCAGAACTGACTGTCTATTGGACGTAAAGATCTGATGGAATTGGAATTGGAGCTAGACTGAGAATGAAGACGCTATCAGAGAATTTGCTGCTAATCTAATAGCCATTAGGCCTTTCTCGAGTAGGGCATGTGATGGCAATTCGCTTCCGTGAGCGCACACTTCACATGTTCAAGTGTTCCGGCCGTTCTCCGGAGTTCTTCGCTAATTATAGAACTACTGTTCTTTTTTTGCAAACTGACTGACTAAAAATTGCAACTAATCAAACACACACTATACAACAATGAGTAACACTATCACGAGTGCATATCACACGACACACAATTGCCACACGATGATGGCGTGCTTACTACTTACCACGGCAAAGCTGTTCATTTCACTTAAGATAGATGGAAGAAAAAAAAAGAGAAGCACGTGGGACTAAAATTTAGATGTTTACTGAAGCGAGTGTTGTGACCGAGTGTGCCTTTCTGCGGGCCAAATTGCAGTCTTTATACCCGAAAACACCCCGCTTTTTTTTTTTTGGTTCGCTTCCCACCGTGGGGAGGGAAGCCCGCGTGATGGCTCTCCCGAAAAAAAGAGACAAATAAGAAGAAGAAGAAGAAACCCACTCCTCCTCGGAGTCATCCCAAACGCCATGCCGGATAGCTCCGTGGAGTATGTATCTTGTTATGCTGGTGGCCCACGATGGTGGTGGTACGAGTGGATCTTGTTGCTGTTGCTGTTTAGCTCATTGCTATTTTTATTATTTTCGCTCCCCTTCGCGCACGCAGAGCTCACTTTCATCGTAGTCGCCACTTTCGATTCATCCTTTCCCTTTCTGGCCTGGCCCAGGCCTGGTGGCGTCTGGGCTCTGGCCCCGTGCGAAGGTGCTCTCTGTGAACCTTCTGCTGCTGTCTGGCGGACGCACAGCACAGCCCATTCCGCCTATTCTTCATCCAATCTCTTCCACCATGGGGTCCCGCGTGGGTCTCTCTCGCCATTTCTCTCTCTCTCTTTCTTTATTTGCCAACAATCGAAGCTACCGTTGTTTTGCGCTGGTGCAGTTGCGCGCGTCCGATAAACCCACCCCGTAACAATCTCAACCCTTACTCCCCGTACTCCCGGGGGTAGATGGGTACCGGTTCCTCTCATCTCAAGAAGGGTTCGGCTCATCACGGCCGCTAAGCTTTCCGGACCGTCATACGGCTGGTTTTCTTTCTTTCTTTCTTTCTTTTACGTACACATACATTTTCGATAGGCCAGCGACATGCAATTCCCGCGAACGCAGAAGCTTTCGGTGGTTCTTCTCCACTATTCGACTGACTGTTGCGCCAAACGGGGAGATTGCATCCTCTGCCATAAGACAAAAAAAAACCTTTACCCATCTGAATCTGCAAACGGCAACACAGTACCACTTTGGGGAGGGAGGAGGATGGAGTGGCAAGGGGACGGGGGGGGGAGGGTGTGGTGGTAAAAGCGGGGGGAAAAGATGAACAGTTTGATAGTTTATCTTTGACTATTCTTCTTTCACTTTCAGCTCACTTTTCACTTGCGCATTTCGGTTTGCATTTGGGCATCCATCGTGCTCGAGGCGCGGATGTTTTGGCGCTCTGCCATTCGGGGGGGAGGTTCGTTGGGGGATTTTTATTAGTTACGTTTATTTGCAGAAAGCATCCACCCGCGGTGCCATCTTCACCAGGGTGCGCGTTGGGGTAATGGCGATTGTTTTTCACGTTTTTTACCCGCCCGGAGCTCCCGACAGACCTTCGCTCGGACCCTTCCAGCGTCTTATCTTGCTTACTGTTTAACGTTTTTTTTTTGTGTTGTTTCGGATGGATCACTTTCGGAATTTATTGCTCCCTGCTTCCCTTAGCTCCCCCCCCCCCTTCCTCTTCCCTCTCTCCCCGGTCCCCCACAAACCAATTGGTAGATGGAACAGGGACTTCGGAGTCGTGCGAATTTGGATGCCTCTTCCCAACAACCATTGTGCGATTGCAGCGCGATTCTTCGGTTGTGGTTAAAGGGCCACCGGCCACACAAGAGGGGACAAAAAAAAACCTATCATTATGCGCATCGTCCAACGTCTTCCGTCGCCAATTACCGCCCTCCGCCCAGGGAGTGGACCCTTCCAGGCGGTGAATGTCGCCAACGGAGTTCTGGCATTCATTCACATGAGCGTGTGTTGGCAGATGATCGTGATATGGCCCGCGCCATGTGAAACTGGTTTCCCTTTCCGTAAGTGTGGGCATGCAAAGCTTGCAGACGGTGCACACCGGCGCACCGGTAATTTGCCGTACGTACGGGGTTAGTTACGATCGCGTTTACGATCACATTTAGCTATGATTTAGTTTCAATTTTAGTGTGGTGCGACCCGGATGGAAAGGATGATACTAATCCACTTTAGCGAGATCATTACATCGGGCGCCATTTCCAGGCGGTATGGGGTGTTTGGGTTTCAAGTGATAAAGTTGTAGCCATTGGACTGGACGCTTTGCAAGTTGAAGTGAATTATTAAGAGGTTGACAAGAGTCAGCCCGCAATCTGCTAATTTACCCATTCGAGTTGCTTTCTTCACTCTTGAGTAGAAGAGGCCTTTAAATTTCCCCCTAAATTACTCATAAAATTAAAGGTGATTTAGAGATCATGAGTAAATTAGACAGATTAGTCTGACAGGGATATTAGAGGCATGATCATGCTGGAGCTTCCAGTTAGTCAGTTAAGAAAGCTTTGTACAGGATCCTATCCATATTGAAGAAGATCCAGAATCTGGGAACAAGCTCCTTTAATTCCATTTCAACTTGAAAAGATTCCAGAAATCCCTCCAATGTCTCTTAAGCTCGAAAATCCAGTACATCCAGCGAAAAGATCTCTCGCGTTTTTTTTTAACGGTGACAAATTTTCTATTTATTTTTCGATTTTTTTGTATGCTGCTGCTTCTTCCAGCTTCCATTTTCTACTTATAATTCTGTTCGTGGGTGCATCGTGGGCGTCCCTGCTAGTGCGATGGTGGTCCATACGAACCGCTCGGTGTCTGCTGATCGCCCTGCCAGTACTCGGCCAGCTGGATGCTCTGGACGGGTTGTTCGAGCATCAGCCCAACGATACGATCGGTGTTGCGTGGCGGACCGTACGACGAGCTCGGACCACCGTTCGAGCCACCGTTGGCCGATGCCGATTCGCTTTCATGCTGCAGCAGCACCATCTTCACCTGCTCCAGCAGCTGCGGATCGATCATCAAACCTTCCATCGTTTGCGGACCGGTCGGTTTCTGTAGCAGCGGTCCGGAAGCACCGTTGGCGCCACCACCGTTACCACCGTATCCACCATTGCCACCGCCATTGCTGTAGCCACCGCCATTGCCACCGAAACCACCGGGCAGTGGTGCTTCAGCCAGCACCACGGCCACCACGGTCACACACTAGATGGCGTAGGGGAAAAAAGAAAAAAGGAACCGGACGGATTAGAACCGGTGTCGCTTCATTGCACTACCGTACGATCCACTGCTAGAACGAAGATTTTCACACATATTCTAAGATAAACTCGCACGCACGCACTGCACGCACACTTTACACACCGGCAAATGCGCCACTTACCACGAAGGCAACACCGAATGCGCGCATCTTTCTACTCGCTGCTGCTTGGTTGATTTTTCGCAAGTTCTACCCTCACAATCGGACGCCACTCGACAGAATGTGCTGGCTGGACGATTGTTCCTACCGATTTATACCGAATCTAACCGTCCGGTTCGGATGTATCCTTGAGCGGTGTTGCCGTCGCGTACGCCGATCCGGCCGACCCGATACGGACGTCGATCGTTTCGCGCAACGCACACGTAGCAGCGCTACTTAGCTGCGGCCGTTAAAGTCCCCGTCCGGGGCACACACACACACACACGCTCCGAATGCCAGTTAATTGTCCTACTAAGAACGCACCGCGTGCCGGACGGCCCGGACGTGATGGGGACGGGGAAGATGAGCACCGAATGAGCGGACGTTACCATTTCCATACATGGTACACGACACAGCCGGATTGCACACGAATTAATTTCAGTCGAGGGATTTGTGATTGTTTTTCCATGTCGGTTGGTTCCGCACGTCCTTCCAATTGCCGTGCCACGAGCCGTACCACCATAATAGACATGCGGCACATAATACATAGTCGCACCACGAACCACCGTCCCAGCGAGATGAGGTGAGATGATGGCCGATCGCGACAGGTAGCAGCATTCCTTCTTTTTTTTTGTTGTTGTTGTTGTTGCTGTTGCTGTTGCTATTTACCAACAACTCTTCTCGGACAGCCGAAACTATCGAATTAGCAAAAGGCTCCAACGAGGACGGCCGATGTAGCGGATAATGCACAAATTGGCACACCGTGTCGTGTTTGGCCGGCGATGTCATCGCTTGCTGGCCAGCGATGAACCCTCTAATTCACCTACGATCGGTGTAACGCAAGCGCAGTGTGTCAAGACGCCATTTAGCAAGACATTGCGGCTTGCGCATTACTTATCGCGGTGCTGGATGGTGCCGTTCTGTTGGTACGATCGGGTCCTCGAAAGTAACCCCATCGTGCCGGTGACCTTCACACGGGTCAAAGGTCTCGTGATCGTCTTGGTGATCGATGGTCAATTGATTTGCACCGGTGTAGTATAATTATGCTCTTCGGCAAGGGGATTTTTTTTCCTCTTTTTGTTCAGTCAACTACTGTCACTTATTTCACTGAGTTATTAGTAGTAATTTTATATTAATTACTAAAATGTATTTATGGTTGGTTTTTTTTCAAATATTTTTAAAATCCATTGGGACTTTTCGACACTAAAACGCTTCATTTGCAGCTCTGTTTAGTAGCTGTGAAGGCATGACCTCACTAGTGGCACGTACTCATAGACAGGAAAATGTCACAAAACCCCTATTCTGTAACGTCCGAAATGAATCGTTTTCCGCTCGATATTCACAGAGGTAACAGAGAGAGAGAGAGAGAGAGAGAGAGAGAGAGAGAAAGAGAGAGAGATATGAAAACCGTTTTTTAACGATCTTTTCTTCTCGGCCTGTCATTAAGAAGCTCGCGTTAAATTAAACTGTCGCCGTTTGCCATTCCCTTGGCAGCAGTGCGCAAAACAAAGCGGAGGGATTGGGTTTTCTAGCCCCTCGGTAACCCTTTTGTTGTGGCGTGGCGTGGTTCACCATCATCAACACTGTCGCATTGGGGATGATGAACCGTTTTTTTTTTTTTGGGCTTTGGGGTTCGCAATTGTCCGGCCTTTTGAGATGACACAAGCGAGAATCTCCGTGCTGCTGTCGACAAATGGCGCTTTAAAAGTACATGTGAAACGTTTTAAATTTTTATATTTCCAAAGCAACATGCACACAATTTGTACTCGCGTACCGCATTAGAGCGTCTCTATTGCCCAACAGGTCTGCCAGGTATGTAGGTCTCTAATGNCATCATTATCACTAATTAACATTTCTCTTCGGTTCGTCTAAAGTCGTTCGGAAAGTGTGTGACTCCATGTTACCGGATCTGGTGGTGGTTGTATCTGATGGTTATACAATCCCCCCCAAAAGGCATGCATCTTGTCCCAGCAGCACGTGATCAGCCGATCTTCCGTCCTCCAAAACGTCGTATTAAACGGCTCGACCGGGAAACAAAACAAACCAAACCAATTTCAACCACTTCAATTCAAGGTAAAATGTAAACTATTCAATCTGATTTAATGAACAATGTACAGCGGTTGGTTTGGGTTATTTTTTTTCCGTCCCTCTCATTCTCATTCTTATGTTTGATTATTTAATTGACTCGGTTCGTATGGAGGGAGGTTGTCTTTTTTTGTCCGTGTGTTTATTGCAACATTATTTTTCGCACCCTTCATCAGTGGAGATGATTTTATCCGTCACATACGCACACATGGCTAATCCGGAAACACATGCACACACACACATATGCACATAACCCGCAACCGGAAGGAAGGCACTCGCTTCATTTTATTTACACTTACTACAGGTTCGAGGTTCGCGATTTCGTACCGTTTATTGTGCATTTTTTTTTTTTTTGTAGCGAAATGGATGCGAATGAAGATAATGAGTCTCCGGATCCGGTTACAGCGCCGTGTCTTGACGGTATAAAAATGCATTTTCAATTGATAGATTGACCGGTAAGGTCATGGAATACGGTTTTGGAAACAATTAGCCTCCATCGCTGGGGAGAAGGGTACACAGGCAGCACAAACCAAATCTCCGAAACAGCGCAGCAAAAGCCGTTCGGTTTCGCTTCAAACCGGTTTAGTGGAGTAAAAACTGTTTTCCATCCACCAAAAGAAAGCATCTTACTGGCTGGCTTTTCGATCGGAAAATTTCATCTTTAACCTTTTCCCTCAAGGGCTAGGGGGTGAAGGAGGGTTTGAGGTGAAGGGAGGGAGAAAGGGAGAGGACATTTGCATCAACTCGATCCTAGTCGAGCCATGCGAACATTGTGTGATGGCACAAAAAAAAAACGTGACGATCCAATCGTGCAGAGGGGTTCGTCGCTTAATGTTGCGCCCGAGTCGTTTGATCGTCACGCGATCGCTTACGCGAGAATGAAATCCGACTTGCAGCGACATACTTAATATGTGACACAAACAAACAAACAAACAAACACACACAAACCAGTATGCCAATAAGCAATCCAATGTGTGATCCTCGTTCCGGTGGTGAATGTTTGTTTATATGAGCGTTTCGTGTTTAGTTTTTGCCACTTCCTGTGCGCAATAGCATTTTGGTGCAACGTAAAGCCTTGCACAGGAGAAGAACGCATTTATGGTAGCAATTATGTACTGAGTAACACTTCCCTTAATGCATTTAATAGTGTTATGTTTGTTATTGTTCATCGATGTAATAATTCTGTTCAGTTTATCCTTGAAGTTCAATCGCCGAGTGGCCACTCTGCACGCCAGTCGTTTGTGTGTGTGTGTGTGGTTTAATTTAACGAAACGGTAGCATACCGAATTCAAACATTCGCACCACTATACGGGAGGACGTGGTCAAATCCCGCCGCACGGGACCGAGAGTGGATTAGTACGATGCGATAATGCTGCACTCTAATGGCAGCACCACGGTTACCATCGTTGCATTGCCAGCAATAGTCTGTAGGGCATTAAGAGAAACTAAAAAAAAATGGAAGAAGACAGTTATCCAACGTACATTTTGTTGGCAGCCTCCTTCACGGGTGTAAGAGCGTCATCCACAAGTACCGGTAAAGTGCAACCAGCTACGTTAGCGCTAAGCGATAAGCAACAAACCAACGACGTTTGGACGATGGCGCTTCCGGGAGATTTTCGCCCCTCCTTCCCCCCCCCCCCCCCCCCCCCCCCCCCTCTCACAAACGGACACGACGTTAGCATTCTCCAAGTGACACTCGCCACATAGGGAGGGAAAAGGGTGGCATCAACCCCTTGCCTCCGTGCGCCGTACTTGTGAGCACATCGCCTTTTTCTCACCGACCCAACTCTTGCAGTACGTGGGCAGCTGATTTGATACGTTCCGTTTCGTAACGACGACAGCCGGTACATTTGTTTTGTTGCACCATGCTGCGCACTGGACACAAGCGTGGTTACAGCTTTGCTACAAATAAAGAAGACAGCAAAAGCACACGTAGCACAATTTGCATCTTGATGACGCTGTAATGCAACCGTCGAGTGTGTATGTTTGTATGGAAATTCTCACGCCAAATGCGCCATCGTGCGGCATCGATCCAAATAAAATGGCAAACGATAACATTCGGGGTTCCCTAATTTCATCACCATCACCAGTCTGGCCCGCCGGCGTCCCAAAAGGTGTAGCCTGTTAAGATTGATTAGTACCCCATATGAAGCACCATTAACACCAGCACCAACCGTGGCTAAATGGACCACCGGCAAGGCAAATAACAAATAAAGCATTCTTTGTTTGCGGTGTAGCCTCATTCACGTGTGGGCACGTGAATGAAAACTGGTGCACTAAATTGTAAACCAGGCTCGCCCGGCCCATGTGACGCATGTGAACCATTTTTAAGTGTGCTACCACCAGCAAGTGTGTTGCGCATATTTATCAGCCCAGCGCTCCCAAGCGTTCGTTGAATAGGGCTTTGCTTTTGAGACGTTGCATTAATGAATGAATGAATGGTGAAACAGCGTTGCGAAAAAACTAATTAGATTGTCGCTTATTATGTTGTCCGACAGTAAGTATTTATGTTTTACACTGCTCATTTTGGGTATGCAAATTTTTGAAATTTAATTCGCTTTTGTGTTTGTAAACATTTAGATAAGATTAAGATTATGTTTTAGATACAACGGTTGTAGATATGCAAAGAGAGACGATACCTGGGAAATGAACAATTGTCATTCGGTGGTAGTTTTTCACATGCAAAACTAGTTAATTAGATTGAGAGTATTTTCATGTTATGAACAAACAATTTAGATTAAAGTATATTTAAATTTATTGTTTTTAATCTTTAGAAAAAAGTGTTAAAATTTGTGAATTTTCAAGGTCTTTCTTCAACTTTCTTTTTTAAATTACACATTAGACAAGAATGAACTGAAATAAAATATATCTTAAAAAACATGAGTAGGAAGTAAAAAGCTTTCTTCAAGCTCTAATAAAATGTGCATAAACTTGAACACTCCAATTTAATCAGTTTCCAGAGTTTTGAGAAACACTAGATTGTCGATCTTCGATCAAAACGTTGTTTGCAGAATGATATTTTAATAGTAAGGTAATTTGATTATGATTAATTTGCAACTTTTCAATGGAGATAATTTTGCTTTTTGGACTCTGCTGTAACTGTATGTTTTTCTGGCCTTAAACTGAACTGAACCCAGTAGAGTTTAACTGGACATAAATTTAAAATTTGTCGATCGAATAATTTGAAACTTTTATCTTTTCTTCTTGAGTCCTTTAGTTCAAAAAAAAAAAGAAGAAAAAAACCCCATTTTTTCTAAAATGCTCACTGCACATCTGCTTTTTTTGATGTTTCCCTCTTCTCGCATGTGCGCAACCATCATGGGCCACTAACGGCTTTGAGCAAATTTATGACATAAACGCGCGTAATTGATGCAATTGAATATGTCTCTCACACACAGAGATACACGACCCTCTGTGGAAGATACCTTTTCATGTCAATCATTAATCATACACCGGTATGGGAATGATGATGATGATGATGATGGCTGTCGCAAGCGTCGCGTACTTGCAATCGTTTCAGCAAACACAATAAAATAAAGTGAATGTAATATGCTAGGGAAGGTTTTACAAAACCATTTAATTAAATTAACCATAACATTTTATCAGTAATTAAGATTTACCAACTCACGACCACGAAATTGGACCCCCGCTTGGGGCGAGGAGTGTTGGTGTTCGAGAACAACCTTATCGCCGATGGCATTTAAATTCACATAAACCCATGTTTTTTTTTTCACCCACGTGTTTTCGGTACGTTTCCAATCAAAACCGACACGTATGGTAGCCCATCTTCGCGCGTGAATGGCGCGAACCGATCCGAAAGTACGCTGCAACCTTAATTACCTCATCAGCCTTCGGCGCACAATAGGATGCGTACGGATAACGGAACACAGGCGAAGCGACGTTTTACGCGCAAAATAAAGAAAGAAAAAAAAATCACGCCACCGGGCTCTCCGATCCGATCCCAAAACCTTGACCGACATTATCCTTTCGACACGGTGACAGGGAACCTAACGTCGGTATTCGGTGTATATTTAACCTAACCACCATTAGCACACTCCCTCTTCATACGCGCACGCCAACGGGGGATCTGCTTTTGTTGCTCTCGATCGATACAAGTGGATCTTCCATCTCTCTCTCTCTTTCTCTCTCTCTATCCCTTCCTCCACCGTAAATGCCTCATTTGCGAACGATTATGAGAGTAAGTAAACAGACAGATTCGACCACATCAAGTGACAGTGGATCATTAGATGTATTTTGTAGCTTCAGCACGCTGCATGATTGATGGTCGGATGGTCTGGTTGTGCTTTGCAACCCGGCACTGAAGTGGACTTGGAACGCGAAAGGACAAGCAGACCGGTTCGGTTTGTTTGTCTACGTACGGACCCCGTACGCCAAAAGATGCGCACAACTGAAAAACAATTTTCAAACGCGTAAAGAGTGACGCTTAGAAAGAGTGGCTAAACTTTCACAACGCCCGTGAAGGTGGGCAAAAGAAAGAAGAAAAAAAACGCATGCACACAACAACGGCAGTGTGTGATGATACCTACACATCTTGGGAGCACGCGTTTGGAGCATTCTTCAAACCCATTAGGCACGAAAGCGGGCGCAACCATTAGGCCGAAGCAGCAGCAGCAGCAGGCTTTTCCAGCGCTCGTTGCATCCTTGTGCAGCTAAAGTAAAGGGGGAGAAAAACTGCGATCTCCCCTATTATCCGTTTTTCGTAGCGATTATGCAAGTGATGGCCCTCGTCGCCGTATCGTGCCGGCGTGGCAACGGTGGCTAGCGATAGCATATGATTCACCGTGCAGCGGTGATCTATTGCACAACAGATCGGTCGGTTGGATTGGTGTTTCAAAATTCTACACGCTCATATATGCATCATCCACACGGGCGCAACATTCCAGCCATCATCGGTCGATACCGTCGAAGCCGGTTTAGAACGTTACTGAAACTGAATTTCCATACATGTCTACTTACACTGACGCACTACCGAACTGGCATTAAGAATAAAGTTGTCCGCGCATAAGAAACACACTGCAACGTGCGCCATGACAGACAGTAGCAGCCGTGGGGACAACCACGGATGACCCCACTCCCATGGCTATTTGGGAGAGAAAACCAGCAATGCAATGGGACGATTGCATCTTTATTTCTTTCCCACTCGGATCCGAATTACCGATGGTGCCTTTTGCTGCAGTCGAGTCCAAAAAAAAAAAAAAGAACCCACGATCGTCTAGCTTAGCTTCCACAAATCACTTCATGCCTTTTGTGCATGGCTACACCATCACCATCACCTACCACGGCCTATCAGTTCAGCTATGCCAGTCAGGCAAACGTCAAGCACAATCCGCGGCAGTTCATTTCAATCCTGCCCATTTCTAATTTCTACCTTAACAACGTTACGCAATAGAGCGCACTGCTCGGTTCGGTGTTTTTCCTTCTTTGCTTTCATGTACCACTGTACCGTGCAATGATGCGCTCCCATGGTTCCTCTCCCGGATTCCATCATCATAATCGTGATCGTCATGCTCGAAATCTGTTTGCCGGCAGCCGGTTAAGGTCGGCTTATGTGATTGCGCACGGACCGGTCAGATGATCCTCAGTTTTGGCTTTAGTAAATCGCACAAAGAAGGAACAATTTAATCGTTTCACAAGCCCAGGTTCGAGTTTCTTCCCAAGATAGAGATAGAATGTTAGTCTTGGTCAGTTGCATTTCATATTTACTTCAACTCGTAACTCTTGTAACCGTTCCTTACAAAAACCCTGTAAATAATACGTCAAGACTTTCCCAGGTCTGGGATGGATCATCTCCCATGTGATCTTCCACAAGCAAGAAATATTTAAAAAATGATCTTATTGCTTCATATGACAGGGTCAACCAAAAGCTATATTGTGTTCAATAGGATCAGTAAAACATCACACTACCACCCGGCGCGATATACAATCTTGACTGAGTCGTATCTCCCATGAACAGAAGTGTGGATGTAATCCACTCTTTTATCCTTTTCAAACAAAACAGCAAAAAACGAGAAAATGGTAAACTATTTTTTCATTCAAAACCATCATCACGAATTAAATTTCGATTGTCCAACATTAAATAAACGAATTATTAACATACACCACGTGATCTATAAGGGTTTATTCCATACTCATCGGAAATCTGTTACGAACGGAGAATCGCAAACGGTTTATGAAATACTTCATGAAATATTGCAATGAAATATTTCTTATACGATCGGTATGTGATAATAGTCGAATAGAAGGAAAATTGCAACCAATAAGGCATGGAAAATTGATGATCTTTTCTAGCTTTTTATCTGTGATGCTGGTAATGCTATTCCAAAAACGGTAACAATTCCAACCAGCTCCGATCCGTTCCGTAGCGAACTTTACGATCGGTACGCAATAACCACCGTATGGTAAATAAATGTATGTGTGCACCCTAAACAAACTAAACTTGTGGCCACAAACATTACTGGCACGCTTTCATTCATGTTTTGTCCTATTGTTAAGCTTCGCGTAGACGGAAGAGTAGCCCGGGAATGGAAGTAGTGGCAGGCAGGCAGCGAAATTATGTTCATGATTCCAGCGGCAACCCCGCGAGGTCGTGGCGCTCGTGAGGTTAATCATTACGGCGTCCTCCCAAATAAAGAAAGAGTCGGCCAGCCAATTGTGTACCATTCCACCGGGCGAACCAGGGAAATTTGTGTAGCACGATCGTCCGTCAGTCGGTAGATCAGCGTAATTGGACGGACGGTGAGGATGACGGTCTTGTACGATGTGGCTGTGCATGTTAATTGCTAGTTGGTTTTAACTGTATTCCTCCTGTCTCTATAGGGAACACCAACAAGATGCGAAGTTTTGGTTGTCGCTAAGTTAAAACTGGAGAACATTTAATTTCAGTTTATTTATCATTTTTACTGCTAACAGAAGCTGTTTTCTGGTGTTTAAGACGCTTAACTTCACTTCCAAATGTAATCCAAAAATAAAACATCCTGCTGCTGATCGCGCAACTTTCTCACACCAGGTGACAATGTGGCGTCACTTACGTTTGTAATAAAATAAATATTTTACGTTAGCAACCCGAACGTTCACCGGGCAATGCTATATATATATAGGATCCTTACTATCAAAACGTCCTCCTCCTTTCATCTTGTTCGATTTTTATTGCCCTATTGGTGGGTCGGCCAGTGTAGAAAGTGATAGTAAACCCACGGCAAAGTCACCGATCAACCGGCCGTTTCGATTGCCAACGAAACCCAATGAACACCCGGCCGATAGCAGCAACAGGTGTATATCCAATTTAACCTTTGCCCTCTACTTGAGCCCACACACTTGCGCACGCACCTCACTCTGTCAGCACAAAACCATCCGCCTTCCCCTGGCTGTCTCCTGTTCCAATCATTGCAATTTCATCAAACGGCAACACAACGTAACGGCGACGAATTTGAAGAAGCAGAAAAACCTCTAACCCCTTTCTACTGGCAGTACTGTTTGTACCCCCGGCCATGGCACGCCATGGCGAACCCGGGAACGGACGTTATGGCAGACGTCCTCTAAACAAAAACAACAACAAAAAATACCACGATGCCTCTCCACGATGTGAAAGGTGGAAGCCGCGATGATAGCGGGCAGAGAATTTCATGTCCCTGCAGCTACGATCGCCCCGAACGATATGTGTGTGTGTATGATGCAATTCTCCCTGGTTGTGGGGTTGTTCCGCTCGCAAGCAGTAATTCATCCCATCGTGTTTATCCCGTTTCGATGACTTGGTTGCAATGCGCGGTCATCGTCGTCACCAGGGTAAGACACCATACAGGCACAGGAGGAGAATCGCCGATCGGCAACAGTCTAGCAGGAAAAAAAAGATCATCCGAACACGCACGAAAGGATGATGATTATTTGCGATTGCGTCATACGGAGCTTAAAAACAGGTCTGGCCCCATCGGGACGTGGTGGCGCAGGAACCCAGATCAGAGGCAAAACACTTTTCCTACCCAACGCAGAGTGACAGCATCACCTTCGCACTTCAACTCCACGTCCAAGTGGGATGAGTTACCGCCGAAAAAAGATCCACTACACTCACTTTAAATGTTGTGCTTTAAGGCATCTGGAGCTGAGGTTCCAAGGTTCCCATTATTTTGGGGGACAACACATTGACAACAGCACAACTACAACCAAAAAGGAATCCGAATTGAAGACTGTTTAATGAATGTCTGCACGGTAGCAGGTATTGCGGCCACGGTTACTGGTGTTCCTCTCTTAGCCGATATTATGCGCCCATTCCGATCCGTGAAATACATTTTCCCACCTTTGAGTGTTTTTTTTTTTTTTGGCAACACGCACCGTTGCAATTCGTACCGCTTGTCGTCGTTGCACAGCGTGCGCGAGCACCTCGGTCCCGGGTGAGCTGGATATAAGCGCAACAAAGCGCGCAAAAAAAAGAGGAGCAAAGCAGTGATCCTCCGGGCGGTCGGTGCGGTGTCTGTACGATGATCCACTTTTGCCATAGGTCATGAAACAAAACAGGCAACATAAAACAATGGGAACGTTTGCCCGGTGGCGGCACTGCTTATAATGATGGATCGCATTGAATGATTGGGCTGGCATTTCTCCCCGTACCCGTAAGCGGCAGAAAATAACCTTACACCGTTGATAAACCCGTTCCGAAAGCAGTTCCCCCCCCCCCCCCCGGCACTTGTACAGGAGAGGTTTTGTTACCTTTTTTTGTTTTAACCTGCCCACCCCATGCTCGCTGAACTGTGACATTTTTCGAGTGTAAATTTAAACGCACTCTTTGCCAGAGCTAGAGCTATACCATGACCAACCATACTATTTAGAGTATAACTTAAAAAGGCGATGCTGCATTTTTTGATTGAAAGTTGAATTTAAATGGTCCATAAATACATCTCGAATAAATTCCATCAGTACGTCTCAGTGCAAGCGACCGGTGCATTTCAGCAGCCATGCTTATCCCAAACGAAGGTAGTACACGATTGTTCGGTAATCGGTTCCACGACAACTTGGAGGAATGGTGCGAAATGGAACAAACTGCGCAAACAATGCGTCTACAGAAGTACCGGAGATGCACCAACTACTATATCGCAAAATTGGTTTTAATGTAAAGATGAGAACTGCTGCCGGTAGTTGAGACCAGTTGTGTCATAAGGACTTCTTGTCTCATTACTTTTTTTGACTGACGACCTTCCAAAGAACACAATTTTTCATCCATTTCCTCTCCAAGTTACGTGACAATATAGTAACAGCGAGAATGTACGAAACATTCATATGAATTCAGTACTCACATAAGGCATCCGTGGTCCGATGATGACGACTTTTGTTCCGGTGATCATGTATAGCAGTGGTGTCAAACACGTCCTAAAAATCGCGATCCGATGCCCAAGTGGAAAGCTTCTTGTGGGTCAGATTACTCTTTTTTCTTTGCATATGATCGGGTTTGTAGTCCTTGAACATTAGTTTACATTACTCCTTCACGAACCTCATTTTCGACGTATGCTATATAGTCTTCACGAATCTGTTATGATTATATTACTAATCAACAATTCCTGTCCACAATTATAAAAAAGGAACCAATTCGCCCACTTTTTCGGCATTTCACATCTATAAATAAAAACAAAACATCCATTCATACTTTAATACGACAAACATTTTAATAGAAAAAAAAATCGGCCAAACGCTCCCTTGGACGCTGTGTTGTTGCTGCTGCTGCTGCTGTACTACTACCGCCACTTCGCTGAGATTGTTCTCGCTCAATACGCATTTACGCATCGTTGCGCCGCTTCGTCCTAAATATTACCGATTGATTGTATAAATTTCATTTAAAAAATCGCATTCCGCTTTGTACCTTTGCTTCCTTCTCGAGTGCACGACGCGCGATATTACTCGATTTATATTACATACAGTGTAATTGTCGGTTTGCCTTGACCCTCTAGGAAGAGTTTTGTGTATAAGTGTATCCAGCCGTTCCTGAATATAGGTAAAAGTTCATTTCCTTTGTTAATGCGACAATTATGTAAATATTATTCGCTCTTGCAATCTTCTAAAGCTGAAATGTACATTTTCCGAAGACTTCCTTCAGCAAAGTCTCCCCTTTTTCCCCTTTACTTGCTCCCACCCCTCGTTTTGTGTTAGTCGTATTTCACATAATCCTGTTGTTGTGTTTACGTTTTACCCTTGACGGTGGGTAAAAATTGTACAGTACAGACGCTACTATAAAACAAAACGGGACAAACGTAACTTGGCAAATATGAAATGTCAAAATAGTAACAGTGTAACCATCTTGAAACGTCCTACTACACAAGTTCATCCTACTTCTTCCTTCCCTGATTGATTGCTTACTGTAGAATCATGCTCACAACATTACCAAACGCTCAACAACATCCGGTCGGGTCGGCTCGGCTAACAACTACTATAGCTATTATAGTATCTCTACTACCCTGTAGCTTGCGTATTCCTTTTTTGCAACACCGCTGTGCCTCATTGTGCACGACTTTTGGGGATGGGAGGGGATTGTAGGGAAAGGCGTCGAATGAATCTTAACACTAACCTACGATGGCAATATCTAACATTTGTAAAGTGATATTTTTCTTTTATTTCACACATCGTCCTCCTATCCAGATTTGGATAACCATTGCCTGCTAAACTGCTAAACCAATAAATTGCACTCCGTAAGGAGGAAATGCAATTCGCCGCCTCTGGAAACTTTCGTGCTTATTGACTGTATGTTTCTGCCTTTTCAAATTTTAACAAATTATCAATGAATATAAGAAGGTAAATCTACCGCACGGACACGCAAAACCGATGCGTGTACGAGCGAAGAAATTTAAAAAGAAATTGTGAAAATAATAGAAATCCTTCGAATTTGAACTGCTACGGGGATCCGAGAACGTAAAAACTACCCTGACTTCCTAACTGTACTAACCAGATGACATCATTTACCGTCCCCTCACACCTCTCATCACATCCTTCTCCATACTCATCCAACGCTGAGAGCTAATAAACCTACTACACCATCATGTGCCCCTCTGCAACCTTTCTTGCAGCAGTTCAATAAAACAAACGGTTAACTCTATACGCTACCTCCAGCTCACTCCAGCTAAAAACATCTATTTGAACTTCGATATTATTCTGGTGTTGGTGATGGCTCTATAGTGGTTGCTGTTGCTTCGTCGCTTGTAACGATCTTTGTTTCGATTGAAACTGAAAATAAAGATAGAAAAATTATACATGACCCATTTTTTAATACAATTCCAATTCCACACACTTACCCTCAACGGGTGTGACGACTTTTTCCGCTTCCTTCGTTTCCGATACATTATTCACCGGCGTCGTATCTTTCTCCTCCTGAGTTGTGCTATTATTTTCTTCCACTTTCGTTTCCTCGGCAGGCGGTGGGGCTGTTTCCACGACGGTTGAATCGGGTTTGAGAGTAGTAGCTTGCTGCTCGTCGCTGCTCTCTGGACAAGCCTTCTCCGCTGCTGTTTCCGGCTTAACTACTTCTGGTTCGGCAGATTTTTTCGGCGTGGTATTGCTATTGTTTCCATTGCTTTCACAAACTGCTTCGACTAATTCATCCTTCTTAGTGTCGTCGGATTTGGTTTCCTTAGCCGCTTCAACGTTGTCCGACTTTTCCTGCTCTGCGTCCACTTCCATTGCTTCATCGGGTTTCTTTACATCCAAACCGTCCTTATGTTGTGCGTTATCTGTTGTTGTCTGATTCTCTTCCTTGTCGTTAGTTTGTTCTTTTACTGGTTCTGGGACTACTTCCTTTGCAACAGCATCTTTCTCCGGTTCAGCTGTAACACTGACCGTTACATCCTCAGTGTCCTTAACGTCCGGTTGCTTGTCCGACACTACCTCCTCCTCCTCCTCCTTTTTGGCATCGTCTTCCTTCTTTAGGTCATTTTCTTTCTCTACTTCTTTCGCGCTTTTATCATTGTTGTCTTCCGCATTTTTTGAATCTGTCGCGTCCTGCGTTTTCCCGCCATCCACCTTCTCCACGACTGTTGTTCGTGTTGATGCTGTTGACTCAGTGCTATCCATTTCAACATTTTCATCCGCTGCCTCCTTTGCATTATCGGTGTATTCTTTGGGCAATGCTGAATCCATTAAAACCAGCAGCCGTTTGCGTTCCCCTTGCATTGCGCCACCACGTTTCTTCGGGGTGGAGGCGGTGCTTGGTGATTTGGTCTCTTCGGATACCTTCGGCGTGGTTGATCCACGAGCCCGCTTTGCCGGTGGGGTAACAGGCGCGGTAGTCGGAGTACCACCACGTGCGCTTGACCGAGTGCGCCGGCGTCCATCTTCCATGTCCAGCGAAACGCCAAGCGTTTTCAAAAGTTCCTCGCTTTCTTTTTTAAATGCATCCCCTTTGCGCTTAGGTGTACGCTTCGTCTGCAAGTAGAAAATAATGACATTAGGTACCTTCTATTAAACATCAGTGCATAAATCTATAAAACTATTTCTACCTTAACTTTAAAAGCAATTTCTCCCTACTAGTGAAATGAAAAGTATGACAAGAATTGTAAGAGTTGTTTCGCTATGGAAATTGATCAACAAAGGTAACTGAACTTAATTTGTTTATTAGCAGAAATACAGATGTTTGATTGTTGCAATTGCATTTGACATACAATGAACTAACCTCGTTAATAAAATATGCCTTATCATCTTTTCGCATTGCGATTTGCCGCCGTTTCCATACACCTCTCACATTAGCCTTGAAGAAACGTTTCAGAAAAAACCCGCCACTACGCGTTGTGTTGGTGTGTACGTGTGGACGGGTGTGCAATGCTTGCTCGAACTAGAGCTAGCCCATGTAGCAACATATTTTCCCGCCTCCAATCGTCTGTACAAGCAAAACAAAACATCGCGTGTGCGCTGGTGTTAGTGAGAGCGTCGAGTGATGTCGTCAATACACAACCACGATGCATGACGACAAGAGACCGAGAAAGATGAATTTCATTCGCCGGTTAGAATTTCGTGTGAATTGGATGCTTTTGATTCTGCACCAAACCGTCACACTAAATGCGATAAAGGATTAATTTCACAAGACAGCCGGCGATTTGGTAGGATATTAAATGTTAACACAGCACACAATGTTTGCCATACATCACAATGGAGGTGGTGAAGGTGATGCAAATGGTATATTGTATCATATGTCTGCTTGCACCTTCGTTCAAATCCAAATGCACGCTAGTCCCGCACACGCGAACAGCGAATCATTTTAGAAATCGCAACATAAATAATAATTAGCGCTCGATTACATCTTAGGTAAACATACCACCACATTGAACACTCTGCACAACGGTGCTTGCAAAACAATAACTTGCGATCAAAATTGGTCAAGCTTAAAAGGAAAATTTCATTTTAGTAGGCTTTGACGTGAACTGACAAATTATTTCAATGTTTTGTTTTGCTAGTAAATTTGGTTGCCGTACGATACAAAACCGAAGAAAAAAGTGTTATTGTACCAATAACCGTGGCACAATTGCTTGAAAATATGCACCTCTCAATATTTCCTTATTTACTTTACACCACGCAACCACATATTGATTACAATTACAGCACTGCATGACATGAAAAATAAATTCTTTTCATGACCAGACACTTCAAATGCAACAGCCAAAATTGCGATTTTCCAAACTCAAATTCATACTTTCGATTTCTTTACTTTTCACAGAAATCGCATCGACAATCCATTATAGCCCAGAACGTATAGCTTTTACATAGCGTTCGTAGAAGTAGGCATGCACACAACCGTCTAAATCTTATCGTTTCCATGCAACTATTTTACTGACGCGATTGCGAAAATAACCCTACTCCCACGATTTCATTACCAGCCCTCCGAACACTTACCGGCGTACCCACTTCTGTGGTCTGCTGCTCAGCCGCCTTAACCGGCTTCTCGTTTTCAACTAATGGTGTTGGGTCCGCGCCGGTTTCCGACATTTTCACCGTCCACTATTATTGGCTTCTCGAGCGTCTGTGGAAATTCTTCGCTGCTGCAACTCGCGCGCGCACAAACTGTGTGCCTTGATTTCCGCCTAACCAACGGAAACCGCTTCACGCGAACGGGTACACTGTCAAGAGTGGTATAGCTGACGCTACACGCACATACACACACAAACAATGGCTATATGTACGGTACCCCTGTGTCGTGTCGTATCGTGTCTCGTCACCACTAACCCGATCGAACATGCACCACAATAGCAGGCTTGCTTGGTTTTCCACGAACTGGCGAACAGTACCGAAGGCAACAAGGGTTCGTTCCAAAACTTTTCAATAACCAAATGCACGCCGGTTTTACAAGGAAGTATAACAATGCAAAGTTGCTGCTACTTGATGATGGCTTTCGTGTTTGCTTTTCACCACGAGATTTCACTGCGAAAAAGTCGACGATAAAGTAGGAATCAGTACAAAATCCACACGATATCTTCAAACCCCTTGCACGGTACGTTACTGGGGCGTTTTGAAATTAACAAAATTGTGCAATTACCTTGAATCCGCTGGAAAATAGCGCACAACTCGCACGGATGTGATCAACTTAAGAGCGTCTGATTTGGTATGATTCGATAAAAAATCAAAATGTCAAACTGACAGTTGCTACCTGATTGGGGGGGTAGGACAGTCTCACAAAGGGTTTTGTTCGTGCCATTGAAAACTACAGCAAATCGTGCTTGTAATATCCCAGGGCCGGGAAATAGATACTATTACTATCTATCCATATTCTCTATGCTAGTGAATGTTTATTGAGCTATATGCTCGTCGAAACACGATGAAAATTTACCCATTTCAAACGAAACCATGTGATAACGCTTCATTTGCCGGCAACGTTTTTTTTCTTTCTGACAGCAACGCTTGATTTTGCCGCTTGTCAAAAATGCGGGAAATTGTTTTCGTTTTTGTATGAAAGGACGATCCCGAGAAACGGGAAGCGAATATTCGGTGAAATAAATTCTGTCGATTTACAGTTAAGCAAATCCTACAAAACAGTCAAGCTTGTGTACGCATAAAGTGCGAGTAATATAGATTCTTTAAGGCAGGGGTGATTGTTCAGCTCCACCATGGAGAACCTACTGCGGGGTTCGTCCAGCTTCAGCGAAGCTGCTATGCTATTTACCGATGAGAAGATTGCCAACGCAAGAACAAAGGTATGAAAACGCGTTGGTAGTAGAACGTTTTAGAATGGAGTTTAATCTGTTCCCTCTCTCTTTCTCTCGCTCTAGATCGTTGAAGCACTGAACGAAACACATACAGCAAATACCAGCCAGAAATGTGAAACAATAGCAAAAATACAGGAACTTCTTCTGCACACAGATGTGGAGCTGCTGAATGAATTTCTGGAAAACATACTAGTGCTAGCACATGATCCGGCTGGTGATGTGCGGAAAGCGATTGCCGGTTTCATAGAGGAAGTCTGCAAACAGCACATCGCCACACTTCCGAAGGTAGTCGGCACGCTGTTTTCCCTGCTGCGTGACTCCGTTCCCAATGTTACCAAGCGGGTGATTCAGGGCTGTGGGTCCATCTATCGGTTGGCGATCCAATGGATCTGCCAGCTGGACGATATTCCAGAGGAGGTGGAACAAGCGTGGAATACACTGTGTTTGATGAAGATTTCCATACTGGACAAGATCGATGACGATAACGATGGAATACGGACGAATGCGATCAAATTTCTGGAGGGTGTAGTGATACTGCAAACGTACCCGGACGAGGATAGTCTAAAGCGTGCGAACGATTTCTCGCTCGCGGATGTACCACTCACCATGAAGCAGATCCGTCGGCGCAAGCTGGAAGATGAGGCGACCAACATCTTCGAGCTGTTGCTGCAGTTTCATGCTGCGTCACACATTTCTTCGGTTAATCTGATTGCCTGTACGGGCACGCTGTGTACCATTGCGAAGCTGCGTCCTTCCACAATGACGCGTGTGGTGGAGGCGCTCAAGCATCTACACTCGAATTTACCTCCAACACTGACCAACTCGCAGGTTAGTTCGGTGCGTAAGAACTTGAAGATGCAGTTTTTGAACTTGCTCAAACATCCGGCCAGTTTCGAGCATCAAGCCACAATGGCACAGATACTGGTCGATCTAGGTGCCTCCAATGGGGAGATAACGCGAGCCATTCCGAAGATGGACAAAAAGGAACAACAGCGGCGAGCGAAACGGGCACTGGAAAACTCGATGGCATCCCAGCTGGCAGCGAAGCGTGCCAAATTAGACGGACAGATGCGAAAGGACAAGGACGATGGTTCGGGCGAAATGCGCGATCCACCACGCACCATGGAGATCGACTACGATGAGTTGAACGAGCAGAAAAACCGTTCCAACCAGCAAAACGAGCAATTTCTGCTAGAGGTACTGCAAAAGGCGGATGTGGTTGCGCAGCTGGTTATTAAAAACATGGACGCACTTTCCGAATCAATGCTGCAAAACGCGAAACCCACGGCAGTGTACTCGGTGGAGCAATACATTCAGAAGATCGCACAAACGCTCGCTGTGCAGATGAGCGAGGTAAAGGTCGGACCGGGTGCGAGCGCCTTCACAAAGGATCCACCGATGAAGGTACGCATAAGCGACGAGGAAGAGAAGAATATTATCCTTTCCGCCAAACGAAAGCTTGGCGATCCATCCGCGGAACGATCATCGACACCGACCACCGGTGATCAAGCGGAGGATGATCTGCCAGAAGGGGCCGGCGAGGAAGAGGAAGACGATGAAGCACTGTCCGAGGAAGACCGCAAGAAGCTGGAGGCAACGCGAAAGCTAAGAGAGACACTGGAACGTGTCAAGGGCGGTGCAGCGGGTGGTGGAGGCGAACTGAAACAAAGGCAGCGTATAAAAATGTTGAAATTGCAGGAAATTACTAAACCTCTGCCAAAAGCTACCAAGGAAACGTTCCTCATTGATGCCGTGGTGCGAATACTGAAAGCGGAACGACAGGCACTGGTCGGGGGTGTTAGTACGCAGCGTCATCGCATAATAACGGCGTTCGGTTCGTCGTTTATCAATCCCGTGCGGGACGTGATTATGGAGCACATTCTTGAGGATTTACCCAAACGAATCGAACTGGCCTTTTCGTGGATCTTTGAGGAGTACGGACTTATGCAAGGTTTTACACGGTACACGCACGTCAAGCACGACAATGGGCCACAGTATCCGTACACGCAACTGCTGGTACGGCTCGTAACGAACATAATGGACCGTCCAAAGGAAACATTCCGCCCGAAGGAATCACTGCTGAAACGGCTCTACCTGGAAGCGCCAATGCTACCGCAGGAACTGATCGACATGCTGGTGCGTATGTGCGAGCTGGAAGAGCTGGCCGATTGTGGAATGCAGATCGTGAAGGATTTGCTCATCCGTCGGCCACCGAGAGAGCGTGAATATTTGGACATTCTGCTAAAGTATTCGTACTACGAAAATAGCACCATACGCGAGAAAGCGATCGAGTACGTGATGAACGTGTTTGCCGTCCATCGCATTATGACGGAGCAGATCGAGAAGAATGCACTTGCCTGGCTGGCGTATCTGGAGCATGAGAACCCCTCAGAATCAATGTTTGCGCTCGAGTATGGGCGGGCGGAACATCCGCGCACGTGGACGGAAGAGCTGGCCAAAGTTTGTCTTGGCCTGTTTCTGGAGGTGATGGTGTACGATCAAACGTTGCTGATGCGCTTTTCGGAGGTGTACATTAAGGCCACCTCGGAGATGAAGCGTGCCGTGATAAGGGCGATCGAAGGCCCAATTCGGAAGATTGGTTCGGAGAGTGAAGAGCTGTTGCGACTGATTGAACAGTGTCCCAAGGGTTCGGAAACAATCATCATACGTATTATCTACATACTCACCGAGAAATGTAAGCAATCGACGGAATTTGTTTTCTGCTACATTATTAACGCTTATTTCTTTCCCTTTACCAGCCCTACCATCATCTGACCTTGTAGATCGCGTCCGAACACTGCACCAAACGAAGGTGTCCGATGTGCGATTGCTTATACCGGTTATAAATGGGTTGACAAAGAAGGAAATTCTTAACGCACTGCCCAAACTCATCAAACTGAATCCGGGCGTTGTGAAGGAAGTGTTTAACCGACTGCTTGGTATCGGTGTCGAGTACGGTACCGCCGAGCTGCCACTGAATCCGGTCGAACTGCTCGTGGCACTGCACACGATCGAAACGAGCAAGGTCGAGCTGAAGTTCATCGTGAAAGCAACCTCCCTGTGCCTGGCCGAGAAGGAAGTGTACACGCACGATGTGCTTGGCAGCGTTATGCAGCAGCTGGTGGAAATAGCGCCACTTCCAACGTTGCTTATGCGTACGGTCATACAGTCGCTTACGCTTCATCCCCGGCTGTCCGGGTTCGTGACGAATTTGCTGCAGCGACTCATACTGAAGCAGGTCTGGAAGCAGAAGGTAGTTTGGGACGGGTTTCTCAAGTGTGCCCAACGGCTGACACCGCAAAGTTTGGGCATACTGATACAGTTGCCTGCGCAGCAGCTACAAGATGCTATCACCATTTGTCCCGAGTTTCGCGAACCAATGCTGGAACATGCACGTGAAATTATGGAGCACCAGATTGGGCACGTGTCGCAACAGGTGATGGATGTGNCGTGACGAATTTGCTGCAGCGACTCATACTGAAGCAGGTCTGGAAGCAGAAGGTAGTTTGGGACGGGTTTCTCAAGTGTGCCCAACGGCTGACACCGCAAAGTTTGGGCATACTGATACAGTTGCCTGCGCAGCAGCTACAAGATGCTATCACCATTTGTCCCGAGTTTCGCGAACCAATGCTGGAACATGCACGTGAAATTATGGAGCACCAGATTGGGCACGTGTCGCAACAGGTGATGGATGTGTTGCTAGGTATATCTCCGTACTCGACGACCGAATCGTCTGATTTACAAATTGTGGTACGTTAAGCAGAAGATGTCCTCTTTCGAAGAGTTGAACCCTCTATTAATCGTTTTCTCCTCTTCACGCAGGGCAACTACACTGAAGATACACCGATGTCCTCACATTTGCCAGTTAAAATTAAGTTGGAAAAAGATGTGGATCCTCCGGCTACGTCGACACCAGCGCAAGGTAAAGAGTAATAAGCAATTCCCGCTTTTGAAAATAAAAGTGTTCTCAACCATCATTGAAATCAGATTAGTAATCCATCCCCTCAGAAATAGCCAATGTTCGCAAAAATAAATGTATATTTTACATTAAAAGTGTACAACGCATCATCTATGGTACATACTTGCCCAGGAAAGCCCGCGATCGCTAACATCGGCGGAAAGCGAATAGGAAATTGAATAAAAGTATAATACTAACAAGGAACCAGGAACGTTAACATTATTAGACGCACGTGCTCTATCCACCCCCGGCACTGGTGGTACCGTTGTCCGGCATCCGGCACAACTTCGTACAAAGCACGCTGGCCTTGTTCAGCATCTCCGTCACCGTCGACAGGACTTTCTGCCATTCGAGCATTTCATCGTTGTACCGCGACTCCTGCTGCTGGAAAATCGTTAACCAATCGTTGCGCGTTCGGACACTCTTGGCAAGCAGTAGCGAGTCCAGCTCTTCACTATTGTCTAACCGTGACATCCGCTCCATATCCTCCATCTGTAGCAGCTTCGTGTAGAGTGTCGTGTTGACCACGATCAGCACGAGCAGCATGACCGCAACCAACCAACGGTAGCCGGATTTGGACGCTTTCGGTGCCACACCACCAACCACAACCGTCGGCACTCGAATCGGTTTAACTTTGGTATGATCCGCTATGATGATCGTTTCCTCAATCACCTTGTTCTGGGTGTGTACGCTGCGGCGCGTACGTCTACCCTTACTCTTCGCTGGCGGAATGCAGTACTCGCTCTGCAGGTTGCGCAACAGCGACGTGTAGAAATCTTCCAGCCCTACCCAGGTGTTCTTCTCGATGAATCCCTTCACAAACCCAAAGATCGACTTGCGATAGTGGACCTGAGCGTGCACCGAAAACACCGTGTGGTTGTCGACTGTGCGCGACATGCAGTAGTGCTGGGTTACGTAGAAACTGTCCGCGTACGGAATTCCACCCTGCACCGCGGTCACATCGATCGCGTACAGCTGCCCGGGCAGGGAACATTTGCGCATCACCTGCGTCTCGGTGACGTGGGCATTTTTCGGTCCGATCGTTTGCGTAATGGCTATCGTAAGCGTCACCACGCGTTCCTTCAATCCGTCCTTGTTTACCTTCCATTCGCCCGGTACCATGTCGGTCGTTTTGCGTACCTCGTGAAACTCCATCAGGAACTTGGAGCGGGAAAACAGCAGCTCAAACAGCACGTCCACATTGATCGGCAGGATGGTGTGTACGAGCTGGCGTCCACTGTGCAGCGAATCACATTCGGCCGGGTTCGGTGGTTCCGTCTTTTCCGGTTCCTCATCCGTCGTGTCGGACGAATCCGTCGCCAACCGTTCCGCAGGTGATGAAACCATTTTTCTTTCCTTTAGCCTACTTTGATTCCGTTCGGATGGAACCACTCACAAACAGTTACGCTACAGGTTTCGCCGCGTTGGCCTTCCGATGGGACGGTCCGTTTCACACGCGATGCAGGAAATGACCGATAGTGATCGATAGCATTGAAAAAGCCCGATGATTCAAGAGCGATTAGCGAGGAGAGAAAAAAGTGCACCCGAAATTGATAACATTGTTTTGTGTCATCTGTTTTCACGCGTGTACTGACAGCTCCCGTTGCCGTTGTATGTGTGCGTGCGAACAATGTTTGACAGTTGATTTGTTGTTTTTGCGCTCCGTAGTTGTGAATGTTTTTACTTTTCTTTCCATACCCATCCACGGTTGAGTACATCGCGTGTTGTTATGGCCAAATTACGTTTAATAGCGGCCAAACCGTTTGGTAATGCTTGCCAACTAAGTTAGTAACCGACTTCAGATTAATTTATCTATGAGCGATCAACAGTTCAAGAATGACCAGACCATCAGCGTAATGGTCTGGTATCTGTGATTTAAATTACTTCTACGTTGAATAATCACTCCTGTACGTTGAGTGTCCCCAAGAAAAGCTTAAACACAGGTGTTGAGATGAATTTATACCATCAACCCACACTGCGTCCTTCTGGTCTCCTCAAATGTCGCCGTGTAGTTCTTTACCATATCGACTCAAAATTTGTGAGTTATTCAACAATTCATTTGTGGTTTTATTATTTCATTTTTCGTTTGTCGCAAAACATACTTTTTCCGTTTCTAGCAAAATACTTTGTTTTTCGTACGTTCCCTTCCGGTCTCCCTTGAAGTCACGTTTCATACTCGCTTAGTCATTACGGTGTCTATCACGTTCCCTAATGCTTCCGTTACCGATACGTCCCTATTCTTCGACTGTTACCTGCTATAGCGCCATCTCAACCACGTTTAGAAAATCACCATGAAATCAATCATATGAAGTCTACATAACAACGGAATAACTTAATCTACCAAAAAAAAAAAACAAAAGCACTACCAAACTTAAATGCAGCAACCTACCAAACAGATGTGGTGCCGATTACAACCAGCGGACAGAAAATAGTACGCACGTTTCGTCTACACTATCAATTGTCTAGGATGAGGATGTAACAAACGGATAAACATAAAATTATAACTCCTAACTGGTTAACTGATTGCAGCTGCGTGCAGGTTTGCGTAGCCCCCCTTGGCGGAAGGAAATGCACCATAATATTGCCAAGCGTATCTTCGCTTCCGAAGACTAGATTCAGTGATAACAAAACAAAACAAACAAAACCCATAATGGACACTGGAAACGAAACTACCAACATGGCAGAAGCTAAGCGTCTGCTGAATAAATACTAACAAAAGATATGTACCGCCCGTTTGCGATTTCCTATTCCCATTGAGAGCGCATCTTACAAGCTCCAAAGGGTTGTGGCTTCCTTTACAATACTTTATCACTTATGCTTAACTAAACACTAGCAATCGTTTCCCCTGCTCTGTTCGTGCTTTGTTTGCTGACTTTTCCGCTTTCCGACGGCTTTTAAGTGTGCGCAAATGTACGTGCTGTTGCCAGGTTCAAAATGCTTTCTCGCTGCATCTGTAAAGTTGGGTGAGAAATGTCATGTTCGATTTACACGTTGGCATGATATCTGACCAAGTTACTTTGCCATTTTGGCCCGCTTTGTGTGCCTGGCTGGAAATCAAATATGCAACCGAACCGTAAGTAATGGTGCTTGCGTTTGTGGCGCGTGTTTATCGCCTGATAAATAATAATTTAACATAATCTAATCGAGCCCTCGCATTATGCTTTGATTCTCTTTTTGGCTTCTACGCTCATATTCTTAGGCAACTTTGTATGCTAGGACTTTAGGAGTTTTTGTGTTTTTCTGTTGTTTTTCTTGTTTTATGCGTTTACCCTATCGTAAGCGATATTGTTCAGTCACTCGTTGTTCCACGTCAAGAAGTTAAAAACTAAGCTGTGAGGCATAAATGGAAAGGGAAGACTGTGAGTCGAGTAAAGAAACAGAATAGCAACTGATGAGAGACGCAGAGGAACGACAAAAGGCTCGAGAAGGTACAGCGCCGAATGCTAGTCTTCCGGTGGGGAATGAGCGCAAAAACCTTACGGAACTCTAATCTAGCGCAATGCCCTGAATCCACGAGCTGAGATCGCTGCTGTCCGATTCCATCACAATTTCCTGCGGCGAGTCCGGTGTCAGTAGGATCTGGGCCGCGGTTCGACCGCTCAGGTAGGCACCGTGCACCGTCGAGTAGAAATTCGCATGCGTATGCTCACCGGCGAATAATACCGAGGGCTACAAATAAAAGTACATGTATTTGGTAGTCAAACTTGCAAAAAAAAAAACCAATCCTTACCTTTGACTGATGTGGGCTCGAGTAAAGTGGCTGGGCAATGTTGTCGATATCGTCCTGCGAGGCACCGACGGCAATGGCCGTGTACGAACCACGACTGAACTGTTGCTTCCGCCAGCTGGTACACACGCACCGTTTCGGTTTCGGTACGAACGGATCTTTCAGGAATTGGCGCAAAATTTCCGTACACCGTTCGGCCACAATTTCGTGCGATAGTGTCTCCATATATTCGGCTTCCCGGC
The DNA here is from genome assembly GCA_018908115.1 of Anopheles rivulorum. Lineage (NCBI taxonomy): Eukaryota > Metazoa > Arthropoda > Insecta > Diptera > Culicidae > Anopheles > Anopheles rivulorum. Next base: position 3,084,441 of record STHB01000004.1, read on the forward strand.
CCGATATCCAACCGAGCAGCAACGTATCGGAAACCTTCGAGAAGGAATATATTTTTTTGTACCAATTGTCCTTCAACCACTGGCTATCCTGTTCTTGGCCTTCGGACATCTCTTCTCCCGCGTTGTCTTCCTGTCCGTCCCACAGTAGCATAATTTCGCTGATGGTCGCATTCAAAAATGGGCGATCGTACTCGAGAAATATTTTATCCACCGTGCCAAACAACAAACTATCGATCGATTCGATCTTGTACTGTGGTAACGCCGGTACGAACAACGTTTCGCTCTGCTCCTTTAGCACACCCAACGGCAGGGTACAAATCACATGATCCGCCTCGTAAACGGTTCCGTTTTCACACTCCACCACCACGTTTGCGGTGGATGATTTGATAATTCTCGTCGCTTCACTTGCTTTCTGTCCGTCTGCCGAACCTTGTTGCGCATCGGCACCGATCGGTACCTCCGTCACGGTGCGGTCCGAATCGTCCGATTCATTACCACCATCGTCTTCGTCCTCTTCCAGGATCGTATCACTTGCGCTCGCCGTCATCGCTGACGCACTGGCACGTAGGGCCGCTTTTCGCTTCCAGTGAATGCGTCGAACCGGACACGACAGTACGATGTTTTCCTTTGGCAGATTGTCACACAGCGGTTTCAGGATCGAGCTGTATCCGGACGGCAGCACAATGTTGCCGCCCTGTAGCTCCNGTCACGGTGCGGTCCGAATCGTCCGATTCATTACCACCATCGTCTTCGTCCTCTTCCAGGATCGTATCACTTGCGCTCGCCGTCATCGCTGACGCACTGGCACGTAGGGCCGCTTTTCGCTTCCAGTGAATGCGTCGAACCGGACACGACAGTACGATGTTTTCCTTTGGCAGATTGTCACACAGCGGTTTCAGGATCGAGCTGTATCCGGACGGCAGCACAATGTTGCCGCCCTGTAGCTCCGTGTAGCTGCCCAGCTCGAGCAGATCGATCTCGTCCATACTATGGCACCCGGTGATGCACGTTTCGCGCTTTAGCAGACAGTCGAATATGAGCTTACGCAGATGCTTCTCCTTCTGGCAGTCGACACTGTTCAGGTACAGCTCCACCTCCAGGTTAATGTGCTCGCCGACACTGTGAATGTCGGGCGGGGGTAGATACTGGCACAGGAAGTATTCCTCGCAGCGGCGCAGAAAACATACGTACGCTTCGTAGATTTCCTGCAGTATCTGAAACGGCACCTGCTTTCCGTCCTCCGTCGCTGCAACCACCTTGTGCGGCTTTGGTATGTTGATGATGCTGATCAGTCCGTGCTGCATAGCTAGTTCGAACATTGGGTTGCCAAGGACACCATGGATCCAGTTTGCACCGAGCTCAATCTTCAAAAAGAAAAAAAAACACGTTCCGAGATAAATTATTTATGCCTCATACAATTGATTTTGATAATTTTCTTATCTACTAAGCCACCGCGCATGGAATCGTTATCATAGCAGTACCTGAATAAAAAGAAAATGCAAATTAATCCCATCGCAACCGTCGGTCCCATGATGCATTTCATAAATAATCGATATGTACGCGGATCACTTACATAAGTAGGTGCAGGAAAATGCAACAAAAACAACCCATTCCACCGTCTAGCATGCATGGCGTGATGATGTGTTTACGAATGTAGTAGGGTCACACCGTGCGAAGTATCTTTATGCTCACCTTCTGCGATCCCATATCGATCGAAACGATGCGACCACCGACACGGTTGCGCCCTTCGAGGATGAGAAAATCCGTGCAGCCGTTCTTCGTCAGGTGGTTCGCCGATGATAGTCCTGCCATCCCGGCGCCCACTATGATCACTTTGTGCTTACGCTTAGCCTGCTGCTGGTCCTTGCTCATCGTTTCGGCCGTTTTGTTGCTAGTTGTAGCTGCACCATCCTCACTCATGACTGTTTTCCCTTTTTCCGAGTGCCACCGAACGCGACTGGCTGGATGTTGGGAGAGGAAAGTTTGCACACCACGGCTAGGTTTTCCGTTTTCACTGCTGACCTTCGCCGCCGGAGGAACTTTTTTTTCCAAGGGAATGGAGGATGGGCAACGGACACTCCCGGCGTTCGGGCGTGATTTTGTTTTAGATTGTCGCCTTTGGCTCGCAAAGTGCCCAGGAAACCATTTACGAACGCTTTCCGTCCGTGAACTTTCTCCGCAAGAAAACAACAACTGGAAACAACAATGTTGCCGTCAAAGGTGACAACCAAAACAATGCAGGCGTAACTACACGCGTGTGCGGACCGGGTGTTATGCGTGCTTTTCATGTTGACAAACAGGTGGCGCTACTGTTCGAATATTTTTATCGTTTTTGTTTGATTTGGCAGTTTAGTTTCGCTGATATCGTGACAAAAAAATGATGATGTTAATTAAATCATGGGTTTAATGTATTTTTTAGAAACGAGTTCAATTAAACGCAAGGGACTATTTTTGTAGACTATTTTCTTCTAGCTTCTAGCGTACAAAACGTTGTACAAAAGTGAGTCTATTCGACAAACAAAAAATAAAATACGAAATAATTTGGCTTTTTTTTCTAGAAAATAGCATGAAATGATGAGAACCGTAAAGAAAACTTTTAAATACAAAACTAATCTTGTGAAATTTACCACTACTGCTACTATTCATTCAGATAGTCTTAACATTATACGCCTGGAGATTCTACAACGAATAAAAATACAACATCTTTTGTTGTCGTAATTCAATTGATTTATGTAGAAATCCCCGAAATAAATAAAAAGAACGTGATGGCGTATGTTAGCGTGCTTCTAGGCATTGCTTAAAGTAACTGCAATTCAAACTGACTTCAATGTGCTGAGAATAGAATTCTGACTTGTGCACCAACTACCAGGAACCGTCGAAGAAGCAGGAAAACCACCGTAAAGCAGACGCCTATTACTAGAACTCTGTCAGATCAGTTTGTTTGAGTATCTCACACAAACAAAGCACACAAACACGCACCAGCGACGAGACCGTTGTTTTTTTTTTTTTTGGTGTAAGATTAGAATGAAAGCGCTTGGTTAAAAATAAGTTCCCACCGAAAATTGAGCAATTCGTGAAACGAAAGGAAACCCGAAACAAAATAGTACAACACGTCACAGCAGATGGCATCCAAGTGGAGAGAAACACCCAACATGCCGATGACAAAGCCGCGAAAATCGTGATGCCAAAAATAAGCCGACATCGTCGGATGTTTGTTGTGTTGAAAACCGCGATCGAAAACCCCCGAACGCGTTAACGTTTGCCGTTCACAGAGGGAGGAAGAGAGAGAGAGAGAGAGATGAACTGTCGGCGTTAGAAGCTGAGGGTGCAGCGCGCGGTAGACAACATTGATGGCTGCAACGAACAAAATCTACTCCAAGACTCACGGGAAGATTGCCCGCCGAGAGGAGAAGAGTAAAAGTAATTGGAACAGGACTGTGTTTGGCCAGGCAGCATCCACCAACTCGCCAGCGCAAAGAAGAACGTGGCATCGTAACCAGCGAAACGGGAAACTCCAGCCCCATGTGTGTGTGTGTGTGTAACCCTGTTGCGAGAGGAGGCCAAGTCCAGTGTCGACGATGATTAACGAAAGCGAACCAGAACCAGCGAAGGTTCGGCCGGAAAGGCGAACCAAGAAGCATCAGCCACCAAAAAGAAGCTTAAAAAAGAACAACCTCAAGCACTCCCCCACATACTCGATGCCGTTGGTCTTCCCACAACCCGGAGCGATCCAACCCGGGGGTGATGCATCATCGCAACGAAAGGCTCCACACCGTTCTCCCCTTTCTCCACGGTTTGCTTTCAGCCCGAATGCATCGAACAGCCAAGAAACGCTATTGAGCGGTTCTTTGGAGCATGCTTGGGTCCATCAAACTCGCCTTTTCCTTGCCCTCCATTCCCGCGTGGTGGATCGGTTGTTTGCTAGAAATGGCACACAGCTGGTTCTTATCCCCACGCACACACACACACACCATCTCATAACCTGAAAACCTTCGTCTGCCTTCTAGCTCGGTTCGGTTGCTGGCGCGCTGTTTGTTTGCGCACCCTGTAGAAACGTGACGCCAGATGACTCGCGCGCCCCGTGTAAAACGTCGAAATTCTAGCAAGAAAATGCAACACAACACAAATACACTCAACTCACTGCTGATTCCGGCTGAAAATGTCACCGGAAATGGACACGCGACGACGTGTTTTGCCGTACCGAACATTGGTTTGTTACCTACGGGAATGGTTCATTGTTAGTAATGAGATTTAAATTCTTTATTTAACTTTGACGTTAACTTCATGAACTTTAAATTAGTTTTTTACACTTAATATCGAAATCAAACGCTTTACTTGTGGACAGAAATAGTTTACACATTACTAAAGAGCACGCACCGTAGTAACCTTCAGGCAGGTGGTGGTTAATTTAATGGTTCATTTATTATCTCAACTCTAAAGCGCACAAGTTTGTTTCATTTCGTTCGCAAATCGTTTCCATATCCTCCTGCAGTGGGTTTGCATCCATCGAAAGCGAAGGAAGTTTCGCCGGGAGCATTCGATAGGGAAAATAATTACCACTGACCAAAAACCGTTGGTTTTGGTGTTTATCAGATCTGGAAAATGCTTCACGCCGACGGTTGGAAGGTTTCGATTGGTTCAGTTTAAATAATGTGTGTTGTTTGTTGTTTGTTGCATAAAGTATAGACAGGAACTCATATCTGGCCTCACGCGACGTGGGTCCCTCCTTTGGAGGGGACGCCTGGTTTTCGTGTGTGAGAATTGAATTATCGTTAAGCACCAGGATTCATCGTCGGATAGGAAGGAAAATTTACTCTTTTGATATTATCTTTTAGTTTTACATTTATTTATTTAATATTACAACTCTTTTAGATTTTTTTAACCAAACTACTTTTTTATTAACTGATTTGTATTTGTAGAGTTTAATTTTAAAGTTTGAATTCTTTGCAGAAGAAAAAAATATTTGTAACTGTTAGTTTTATTAATTAAATTAGATCTTTTATATTCGTTTTCCTTTTCTGATGTTGTATAAGTTACAGGAAAACAGTTAATACACCTGACATAAGTTAATTCTATCACTTTAGGTTTAAAATTTTACGAAAAGAAATAAAGAAACAATGTTTTAAAAAGTAAACAACCGAGATGATATCAACAAACAGAAATTTCCATGCAACGCACACCAGTTTGTTAAAAAAAAACTAAACAACGCTTAAATACAAAGATGTACTTAGAAAGATAAGGCAGAAATTGTTGGCTGGCTTCGAAGAAAACCCAAATTACACAAAAAAAAACCCTCAAATTCATCCACCCGGTGGGCGAATGAAATTTTGCACCAAGAACAACCAAGAAAACTACGACCACCGCTAATGAAAATGAAACGAAGCAATGAAAATGACTTAGAAGACGAAAGCCACAACAGAGTGCAATAGAAATAGAAACTCAACAAGGTAAGCAATGGTTCAGGACAAGAAGCAAAGCAACAAAAGAAAAAAAAAAGAATCCTCCCCATCACCATGTACAGGTTTGTAGTTGTGCGTACAAGGTTTGAGCAGGAGAGGAGAGAGGGGAAGGAAGGCTGCCACCGCCCGTAGTGGGGTGGTATAAATAAACATTAGAAGTAAATTTCCCATCACATCCCTAACGACAACAACAAAAAAAAAGGCTGGTTTAAAACCGCGTCATATTGTAGAGCACCGATCGCAGGAACCATTGCGTGGTGGAATGTTGTGTGGGTAAAAGCGCTGGCAGTACAGCCGTGTTGGACGATCGCAGTAACGTGTGCCGTCGCACACACGTACGTATGTATGTGAAGCGCGCATCGAAAGGGAGTGTGCACGCTAAAATAAACCGTATACACATCGAACCGGTTCGATGTATCGGAACGCCGATCGCCGATGAAAACGGAACGGAGAGGATCACGCACACATCGCACACCCGTAACGTAGGGAACGGAAGGTAGGCAGCAGGTGTGGTAAGGAAAACGGCCGGCACGAATGAATTCCGCACACGCTTTTCGTGGGCAACATTTTTTTTTCTTTTTTCACGCGAAGAAGCCGGCAAACGGACGGCAAACAAAGCAGGCAATGAGCAAAAGGTGATTGTAGGCGAACCAAACAAAACAGCATCGCGGCCATCGCTGGCAAGATGCGAAATAACCCACCGCAAGACGTTTTGTGTGTGTGTGTGTGTGTGAGTGGGGCTTGTTCTTTGCCAAGCCCTGTTGCCAATGTTTCGTTTGGAAAGAATTTCGCCGTTTCTTCTTCTTCCTCTTCTTCTTCGTTGCTTTTCCCACTTTGGCAGTTTAGGCGGGGAAACGGATGCGGCATTCGCGGCTTTGCTGAAAGATGCGACCACCACACCATCCGCCCGACTACCCCATCCGGAGACCCCATCCCGAAGTAAAGTAAAACAACAAGAACCGGTTATTTGTTGTTTTTTTTCGGCTTTGTCCATCGCAAACTCGCTGGCGGAATATTTATTGCAGTCCGGTTGGGAACATGATGATGCCGTGACGCTCCTTGTAGGCCAGGTCATGTGCAGAACGAACGAAGCAAAGAAAAAAAAAGAAAAATAAAAAAAGCAGAAACAAGAAAACACAAACCGGAAAGTCGATGTACGTCGGTGTATCGCACGCGGCTGGAATTGGAAATTCAGCTCCAAAAACCGATAAAGGCTGCAGATAAAAACAGATAATGGGAAACGTTATTTAAATTAAAAAAAAAAAACAATTTGAAAATTTTTGTTTGCATTTAAATGTTTACTCTATACTTATGTCTCACTATCAATTCTCTTAAATGATGGCTAGACTTTGCTAGAGAACCGAAAGGCAGAAAAAAAAATTGAATTTTATGTCCTTCCCAATTTTATTAGTGCAAATATTGATAAAAAGTAGCGTGATGATTAAAGTTTTGATCACCAGGAAGCTTAAACGAATAGATTTATTCGCAGAAATGCACTTAAAATATCCATTATACACTTACAATTTATAATCTACCTTTGTTACGTTTTGGAAATGATACCAAACAACCATTCTAGTGGTACTAATGAAGGTCATTTTTGAATTAAAGGAAATACAGCTTTGGTATTTATGTCTTTTTTTAAATTTGGGCTCCTAACATCGCTCAGGACACTCTTAACAAGAGACCTACCGGATCAGCCATTTTGATTGGTACTCATTTCACCAAATTGTTTTTGACTGCTTATTCATTACTGCTTATGTTAATGCATGCACTTTTACATATTTATTTTAAAGCATCAACTCTTAATTACCTTGATCATCTTAGTAACGCACCAATAAGTCAATGCTTAATTCATAATAGAACACTTACCTGTTCTTGGCTATGGTCTTGGGGTTTGTTTGGTTTGTCGATTGGCAATTGCCACTTCGGTTCGTGTTGTCGAGCACATCGAGACTGACCAGCCAACCCAGTCAATACTGTCTGCCCTCACGCGTCGATATCGCATTACAGGGTCAAGTTGAGTTTTGCATCGCACCCAAAACACACGAGAACTCCCAAAAAGCTCCAACGCTTCTTGGCCCTGGCGCCAGTATGCCATGGAACAGCGGAGTCGGGATGGTATGGCCGATTGTCGACCCTTTTTTTTTTTTGCTTTTCCACCACCATTCATAATAAAAGCCCCAAACTGGCCCCATTTTCTTGCAAAGTGTAACCGGAAACTCAACACCCATTCCCTTTCTGCCCCCAGCGACTTTGCTGCCCCTCTCCAAAATGGTGGCAAAACAAACGCGCGTGAATGGTTTGCCGTGCATGGGTGACACCACACCCGTCATCCTTCCCCTTCCAGCTTTCCCCTTGCTTCCAGCGGCAGCGCGTCAGCGGTTTTCCGGTTCAGCAAATTCGGTGCATATATTGTACAGCCGTCACATTGAGTCTGACATTGAACTTTGGCAGAGGGAGCCAGTGTTTCCGGCGGGCCACCTTGCCACCGTGCTGCCCATCACGGATCCCGTCTCGGGGTGTATCGGGGGTGCACACGAGGTGCTTGTCGCGCCAATCCCCCCCCCTCACCCCTCCTTATAATCGTTGACAGGCGTGTGCGTGTGCATCATCACCATCGCCGTCATCGTCCGTCATCCACACCAGGGGGCGCAACGTACGTGAAGGAACCTCGGTACAAATGCAAATCCTTTCCACCACCGTGCTTACGCGGAAAAAGATGGCCGAAGTTTGTTCGAGCCAAGTTGAACTGTCACGCCAACACGCGCTGGCCGACTGGCGTGTGTGTGTGTGTGTGTATTATGGTGCGAACGTGCGAAACACAGTTTGGCAAGCGCGGTTGGCGTGGCTTCGATGCATCCCAAAGTGCAGACTGCAAACTGCAAACCTCCCCTTCACCTCACCCTCTCCTCCCTGTGCCCTCTTCCCCCCCCCCCCCCCCCCACAGGGTAACGGTAAATCGATTCGACGACCGGTGGAGGAAGGTCAGCGACAAAGCAAAAGGCACGGTGGAGCGCAACATCGGTTTGGAGGACCATTTTATTTGCCTTTCTGTTTCTGGTCCCTCTTTTGCTCAGAAACCATCCAACCAGGTGTACAGACTGCGCCACAAATGCGTGATTGTCGTGATTCGGTTTGGTTGACGCTTAAATTTTTTTTGTTCCGCAAGCAGCAAAAAGCAGCTTATTCGCGCCCGTGTGTCAACGTGTACGTCACGCGCGTGCCTTCGTCGCATGGCGGCGTGACGGTTTGCTTGGCGTGACGTTTAGCGCAGGCAGCGTTGTTGTTGGTGTCGGTGCTGAACGCAACACCTCGCATCAAAACACTCCATTTTAAGATTGATCTTCCTTGATGTTTTCCTTGCCCAATGTACAGAGACCGATCCGGCAGGAAGCAACGGCATTGGTTTACGTCACGTTCGGAAGTCGCAGTTGCAAGAGTCAGTTTTTTTTCCATTCACCTCTATGTACACATCACATCGGTGCGTTTCCGTCTGTGAATTGTACGTCGGCGTACAAGCGAATATGCAAATATGAAAGATTATGTACAGAAGAAAGGAAGGAAAAAAAAAGGAAGCGTCGGACTGGCCAACGAAACATCGATTAAGGTCTGTTTCGGGGGGCTTTCTTTGTTGTTGTTGTTGTTGTTGCATCGAACACTCCCAGACTTTTGTCAATCTGGCCGGCAGATGTTGTGTTGTTGGGTTGTTTTTTGTTTGCTCACAAATCGGTTGTAACTTACTTGTTTGTTCGGTGTTGGTGGGGTTTTGCGTTACTTCAAAGCTATTTTCTGTAATATTTTATGAAAGTTTATGTGCTTAAAACAGATGCAAATTTATTTGCGTGATATATTCAGCTGTGGAGTGTAGATTTTACTATTTTTTTTGTATTTAATGAACCAGTTTACTATAGAGTTAGAAATGAAGTATATAAATAATTATAATAGAATTCTCATATATCTAATTTTTAATAAAATATGTTCAGAAATATGTCAAAATACGCTGAAAAATATAACGCCATTACTCATAAGATTAAAATTTGTTAAATTGAAACAAAAGCAAACTTCTGGAACATGAAACAACCCTCTCCATCACCATGCAGCCCAAGCACTGTACTACCAACATGTTTACCTTCATGGGGGCGCAAGCAAGCGCACGTTTGGAAGCTTTCAAGCCAGCATCCAAGAAGGCCATGGGCGAAAAGAGCCCACGCGAGTGGGTAAAGCAACCCACCCATCATCCCATGCAGTACCCAAATTTTTCCCATCACATCAGCAAAACCAAATTGGCTTTAAATGTTGCGTCGCGTTTTGTCGCGTTTTGACCGACTACGGTCCCTCCCCGACGGGTTAAGCGTTACAGGGTGGAAGAGAAGAAGAAGGAGAAAAACAGAAAAACACCCCAGTCAACCCCCTCCATCATGGCTTCTTACTGGACGCGATGCTTAAAATCGTGACCCCACCGGGAAAGGAAGACGACTCTGTGAACTTGTACCGTCATCGAGCGACCGGCCCGCCGATGCCGTCGTCGAACCGGTTTTTGGTTTTGCGGTCCGCAGCATTGTTGTTGTGCGAAACGTAAAACAATGAATTGCCAATTACCGCTTCACTGCCAATGGCCCTTACTGTTTGTGTGTGTGTGTGTGTGTAAAGGGGGAAGGGGGAATGATGGGAAGGTTACAAATCCCCTTTCGGGGCGACGACAAAACAGAGAACGCGCGCTCATTTTCTTACTTCAGGTCAGGTTCTTCTCTGTGCTGCCGCTGCTGCTGCTGCTTTTGCTTGTTCTTGTTCGCACGACGACACAACAAGCAATCTCTCTTTCAAATTCTTCAGCGTGATTGCACACGTACACATACACACACACAAGCACACGGCTTAGACACACGTACTGTGCTCACATACTGCTAAAATGCTGACGCGTTCCGATCCGTTCACTGCAACACGATATAGGAAGGGGGAGGGGGGGGGAGAGGAATGTTGGCAAAGGATGGCGGGGTTGGACTCGACTGACCGACTACGGTTACCCCATTTCCCACCCACCCACATGCCCATCCCACTCCCTCCCGTCCATCCGCCTCCCCGTTGTTCCCTGGGGGCAGACAAAAACGCACCCGATCACAAGAATCTCACTCACACACGCGCGCGCGCGCACAACAAACAGACAAATTGAGTAAGAGCACCCTGTTGTAGAAGAAGCAAGGAGAGGGTGAGTAATGTACGAGACACGAGCAGGCCGTTTAAATGTGACGTCACAACGGCAACGGTTGTCGGTGAACGGGAGGGAGGGAAGCGAAGGGAAGAAATTCGGGTTGCTGCGATGCAAAACTGTCTACACATTCCAAAACCTGCCCTGCCGTTCACTAACACACACGCGCGCGTGGTATCGCATGGCAGGCCGGTGGGTGGGAGAATATACACTCTGCATGTGCTCTGGTGTTGGTGTGTGAAGAAATAAGAAGCAACGGAGCAACACTCTGTCATCGCAACGCATCACCACCACAACCAGCATCATCATCGTCATCGGCATCGTCATCGGTACCGTCAGTGGTGTTATCCGATTCGTTCGTTTGGTCGCGCGTTTTGCGCGTTCGGGCCACGTTCGGGGCGGGTCTGGGCGCGTGTTTTTTTTTTTGTTGTTGTTCTTCTTTCCCCGTTCTGTTACAATTTTTTATTTCTTCTCCCCCCGTTTTCTGCTTTGCTCGTCAGCTTCGTCGCGTGCACATGCAAAGGGACAGGTCCGGTGGTAGGGGGAGGGGAGGGAAGGGTGGGGGGAGTTGAAGCAACCCCGACAGACGAACGCGAACGCGTGTAGCGCGTGTAGGTGTGTGAGGGGTGAGCGTGACCGTGGAGACGCATGGTGGCTGACGCGGGCTGGCGTGGGTTTGGGTGGAAGCATGAAACGCGCGCGCCATTGCCAATGGCGGGTTTTACTCATCGTTTTTGGCGAAGTCGCGCACACGAAAGACACGCAACCGGTCGGGACGGTCGAATGGGTAAGAAGTAAAAGAACAAGCAGACACTGAGAAAACCGGTTCCTACACTCGCGGGAAGGTGATAGACATCCGAACCTGGGTGAAGCACCATGCGGTGCGCTTCCTTTCATACCTTCCTGTCCGGCAATGGAACGGAGATTTGTGTTCTGCACAAGAAAGAGGAACGCACTGTTCCGTCTCCTTTTCGTGTGTATGTGTGTGTGTGTGTGTGTGTGTGTGGGAGCTTCGTTTTATACCTCACGGACCTCCTCGTCATCACAGGTTCACATTCTTCGTGCTGGAAAATAAACCGGATTCGGTTTCGAGTCCCACCATGGTTTCCCTCTGTGCGGGCCCCTACTGACATACAGCCAGATTTGCCGACTGGAACGCGGGAAGCCGACAGTATAGGTGGGTGAGCCGTGGTTGAGAGAAGAAACATAAACAAAAAGTCCCGAACCCACACACACACACACACACGCGCACACACTGTCACGAACGGTAGCGTTGTTGGTGTTGGTGAAGTAGTAAATTCTACCGCCTGCTTTGATCGGTGGAGCATCGCACATCGCTTCGTGCGGGTGCGGGCGGAAAAATCCACTCCAAAGCGTTTTGTGGCATGGTGGAAAAACGACACACACTCTTCTGGACTGGGGTTTTCTTTTCGCCATCTTTTTCGCCTCGGTGCAGTTCTTCTTGTTCTTGTTTTTTTTTCGCCTGACAAACATGATCCAAACAGTGTGTCGTGCTTCATTATGCTGGCAAGCAGCGAAACTCGCTACCAACTCTGGGGAACTGAGCGAGGGTTTGGATATTGAGGCTACTTCTGTATTGGCTGGCATCGATCGATCGATAAATCGACCTTTGGGTGATGCTCCCTTTTTTTCTTTTCTGCTGACAAATCGATTTTTGTCGTCTGGATTTGATAAGGTTGGTTGCAGCCACGCTTAGTGTCTTTGTTGGTTTGTAAAATGTTATCCTTATAATCTGTGAGATTTTTTAAAAATTTTATACGAAAAAGCATCACCACGTCTAAGTTATGTTGATGCAGATACATACAAAATAGGTTGAATTATTTAAAACATGTTAATGATTAAACAAGGGAAGATATCAGCATGGTAAACTTAGTATAAAGTCTTCTTTTGTTCAGTTGATTTTTTCAAACTTGCTTTTTAACTTTGCACGGCAGCCATTCTGTTATGGTTTGTCTATTTTCCAAGAACTAAATTGTGGTATCCTATTCCATAATACTACAACATGTTTATATTAATAGGTGTCATATGATATCAAGCGACAAACCAAAGCGTACACAAACTCGTTTTTTGAACAAAATAAGCTTTTAAAAACGACTTAAAATTCAAATTTGTTCACTTATTCTTGGATTTGTGATCTTGTTAACTGAAAACACCTCATTTCCTATGCACAAGTTTGTTTTCCGTTTTAAAAAATCTTCATAATAAACACCTTACTTCCTTCTGAGTGTATATTTCTCCTTAAATAATAAATTCCAACCTAACAGGACCTGTTCGAATACTTTCGTTGAGGTGGTAAAAACCTTTAGTAATCATCGTTGTACATTTCTGTTTGCTTGAGAAACATCCTAATTTTCAATTCCAATAAGTACTTCCAATTAGCTAAATGCCTCCTGGCACATACTTCACCCGCATCCCACACCATACAAAATGTTTTATTGAGAGAACAAGAAATATCCTCTTCAATCTGGTATCGAATATTGCTGTTCTTCGCTTCATGCCTATCCAGCAGCAAAACCAGCAGCAAATCGTTTAATATTTACTTAAAGTGCTTCAGTTTTAAGCACCCATACTAAAACCATTCCAGGCCAGGTTCCTGCTGCTGCTGCTGCTGATCCTCCGACTTTTGCTTGTCAATGACACTCGAGAGACACCCGTGTAACACACATTCATTCCTGGATATCGACCTGGTCATCAGGTTGGTGGGTTCCGTGAGCGGAGATGAACGGAAAATGGCTTCCCTTTCGTCCCTGGCTTTTCCCACAAGGTTTTCACACCCAACGTTTCCACTGTACAAACGTTTGATGCTGTACACGCGCTCTTGCCAGGTTGATGCCAGCCGGAACAGTTATCGATCGGTATGGGGGTTCGAACCGTTGTTGTTGATGGTGTATATATATGTATATATATATACATATAAATACTGTTTTTGTTTAGTGTCTCCATCTCTCTCGCAAATTTATCGATTTTTCCAAACAGGAACCAGCGTGCTGGCTGTCTGGTAGTAGTGATCACTTCTCTCCTTCACTCACTCACTCGCTCTCTCTCACTCTCTCTCTTCTTCGGTTCCATTTATTCCGTAGAAGAGCAAGAACAACCTCAGTAAATAGGGCTACAAACTGTGGTACATTGATCAGGGATGCTGCCGGATCAAAGGTAACGGACGCGGCCCGGACCTTATATACGTATCAACCATCACACATACACACAAACTTCTCAAACCATGGTCGGTAGGGATTTCTTTTTTTCTCTTCATTTTGATTCCCCACGGAAACGGCAACATGGCAAACGTGCCGTGAATTCCACACTACACACGATTGTGCAACAAGATTGGGAAGTAGAAAATGTTCATTAAAAAATTCAAATCACTCCACCGTACGGGTTGCGTGCGGTAAAAAGTAAAAACTTTGACACCAAAATGCCGAAATGCCCATTTTGGGTGAGCAATCCACCAGAAATAAAAACATAAAAAACAAACAATTTAGTACACCCCAGGGGTGAGAATTTAATTAGCTGAAGGCGAACTCCGTGAGTTCGTTTTGGATTGTCGGCGAAAGCGAGTTTCTGGTTCGGTGGTACATGTTTCTACATTTAATGTAGATTGGCAGAGCTAAACAGCTAACAGGTACGTTTGTACACTTTACACGGGGAGTGCATAGGTGTCGCACGAATAAGCTCAATAAGTGTCACACAACTAGCGACTGGCAGTTGGTGTAATTATGATTGATCGTTTATACCTTGAAAAGGATGTATGTATTGCATTTTGATTATGCAGAATGAGAGCTAATGTGCATTGAAAAATATATATATAACTCTACGGTTTGTATATAATTTTAAATGCAAACGAAACCTTATTCATGAGTAGAAATAAGAATTATTTAGAACTATGACACAATGGATTTACCCAGTGATACTATTTACTACGAATCTTCAGTGAAATGAGTCGATTCTCTGAACATTTTTGAATCTGAATTTAAATCTCTTAAGAGTTGTAATCTCTGACTCTGCAAAGATTAATTAATCACTGAAGAATTGGAAATCTCCATAGATTCTTGAATTCCCCCACAATCATGTATCTCCAAAGATACTTAAAACTCTACTCCTAAGGATACTACTCCTAAGGATTCGCGAGTTTTTCAAAATTCATCAACCTCAAAGTGTCTTGTATTTAATTAGTTATTTTACGAATAATATGTATATAAATAGAATCTTTTATTCGTTCTAAGAATTTATTCAAATACATTCAGCATTAGAGTTGCCTAAGATTACAGTGTCTTCTACCAAGAAATAACAAAGTCTTTGATAGCTTAACAAAGATTAGCATTCCTAACTACAATTCTGTCATGTATCGTACCTATTTAAATGAATTGCAGATTGTTTCTTTTGAAGTAATATTCCGTTAAATGTCTTTTTAAAAAGTATAATGTTGGAAATGAGATTTATTTGCAAAAATTGCTTTTAAAAGACCTTTACTTAATGAAGTAATATATTAACACTACAAAACTGAACGAACGAACGTAGATTAATTCGTTCCCATGTAACTAAGTTACTCGCAAGCTCACCAAAAACTATCCACCGAAAATGAATTCGTAAGCGTGACCAGTTCCTACAAAGCGATCCTCACCACACCAGTTTTTACCAGTTCTCGGCATCTAAAAATCCCGTTTGTTGACATCGCTCCCCGTTCACGGCGTAAGGGGCTTCTCGGCTTAATTTAAACCAAAACAAAAAAAAATCCAACCCCCATCAGAAGGTCTCTTTTTCTGCTCGCACACAGAGCACTGAGATGTCTGGTTGACCAATAAAGTGCCACGCGTACCACGTTGCCACAGGCTTGAGAAGAACGCCTCGAAATAGAGGTACCTTTAGTTTAATGTCCATTTCTCACACACCGCTTCTGGCACGAGACGATCGAGTACGTGTGTGTGTGTGTGTGTGTGTGTGTGTGTGTGTGTGTGTGTGTGTGTGTGTGAAAAGCGCCAGGATATGTTAGTGTCTCGCAGCGAACGAACCCATCTGTATGCGAGTGCGATCGCGCAGATGGAGACCCGACGAGGAATCCACTCGCTGTGGATCAAGGTAAACCGGTTCCGGTCACTAGTGTAGGGACCGGAGTTCGTGCATGTTTGCCCGACTACTACTACTGCCCGACGGTTGAGCTCGCAACGGCTCAACCACCACCGCCGGGCGACCGGAAAGCCGGACGTCAGCAAAACCGTCTGCCGTTTAACGAGCGAAAACCTGTTCCCATGCACAGACCCGTCTGGGGTTTGTGTCAACGTGCGTGATTATGACACACGTACCAAAGCCAACACACACACACATCGAGGGACACACACACATATTAAGGGTGCCGATTGGCATGCAGAACCCCGGACGAACTGCACCAACCGATGGGTGGTCCACCCTTTCGGATCCCGGTACGTGCCTCGCAAGGGAAAAGAACGGGCACGTCGAACGCGGACGGCCACTGGACGTGCCATGCTTCGCCTGCTGACGATTCGCATTTCGTCCACCGGCAACTCGATGTCATCATCTGTTTTGGCACGTTAGTCACGAACACCCCACGGTGGATGGACGGTTCGGTTAGAAGAAAGAACCATCGGGATCGAGGACGCTTACAAAAAAGAGAAAAAACACACGAACCTCCAGCAAAAGCGACCCAAAACTACTTCATGCGGTTAGCCTGAAGTTAGTATTCCAGTCAAGCCGTGCGATCAGCATGGAGAGTTGCTACGGAGAGTGTAGAAGAAAGGGAAGACATACGCGTATAAACGCCACCGACGAATGGATCCAAGTGCAAACCTGAACTCCAACTCCGGAGACTCGGAAAAAGGAAGTCACGTTCTGGCGTTCCGTACACGCCATACCGACCATTCCACGGTGCGGTGCGAGTAGAGTATGTTCAGCTACTTCCCATTTGTGGGGGCCTTCGATCCCGACGATCACCACAGACACGATGCCGAGTTCGATGGCCGATCGATAATGTTCGGTTCGGGAATGTTAGGCAATTGAAATTCTTCAAGCTCTTTCTTTTTTTTTTTTTGCAAAACTTGACACGCCATTAGCACTTTTTCATTACGCAAGCCGTTTCCTTCCACGATGGTTTCGATGGCGTGAGCTTTAGGGAGAAAAAAAGCACATTAATATATGTGCCTTTCAAGGACCAAATACCCCACTTTCGGGTACAGGAGCGATCCGTTATTGAACTGGCAAGATTGGCAAACATTAATCAAAACGCAAAACACAATCCAACCGACCATGTGTCCCATCACCACACACCTCCCCCCCCCCCCGGCCCCCAAGTTGGGTGGAAAATCATCGCAACGTACGAAGCGATTGCGTTGGTTCCGTACGGTCGTGTGCTCTACTTTTCCCTATCGATGAAGCTGTTTGTACGAGCGCACCAATACAACGGCACACCGGCCGGGATTGGGACGGATTGTCGGCTGGACGACAGGCTGCTGTCGATGCCGTCGACAGTTTCTCGCAAAAGGGGGAACGGGTCGTACGAGGGTCGGCGAGCAGAAATTGCTATCGATTAATCACGTCTGAAGGCCACGAATGCAGGCACAAAGGCGGGTGATACGCGTGATCAACCGTGAACGCCAAGGGAGAGGGGGGGGAGGGAACTGAGCTGTAGCAAGTTTGGCCATTGTTGTTGCAAATGGATATAAATCGTTTGCCCATTAATGGGGCACACTATGCGGGTAGAGTATTGTTATTACGTTTCAATAGGGAAACATTTGCCTATTGCCTGCTGCCCTGTAAGTGTGTGTATGCTTTTTCTGTCGGTCACTGTAGCTAGGGCCTTAAATGTGGCACATGCGTACAATTTCTTTCCGTGAAAGGGGTTTTTGCTAAAAACCCCCCTTGTACTGTACTGTACCCACGTACACAAACATTAATGGAGCAGCACATAAGGGCGGGACAGAGATAGACTGATCCGGGGGGGGAATGGAACAGCATGGGCTGTCACAATATCTTCCGTACGTGTTCCGGCCTGGTTTCCTGGCACCACACCCCCCCCTCCCCCCCTGCGGGATCGCTTGACATAAACAACAACATGACAATTCAACCATCTGGGACGTCCCGGACCCGGCCATCCACCCTAGGGGGTTTGTTTCGCCTTACCCGACACGACCCGACATGGACATGCCACACGGTTTCGGAAGTGCGTATATCGATCCGTGCTTTTGGGGACGGGTCGGCCACCATTGTAGTGGTGTGCGAACGTGCTGCTTCTTCTTGTTCTTCTTCTTGCATCCTGCCTGGACCAGGGCCGGGATGGGAAAGGGCACCATAAAACCCAAAGGGAAGGAAAAATCGATACGCGATACGGACGCGATGAATGTGTGTGACGACGACCATTGGGGTGTAAAGGGGAATGGAAAAGGGAAAGAAATGGAAGGGGGCGGGTGGGGAGTGGGGAGGGACTTGCGATTATTTGCACAAGAGTTTTGCACATAGCACCAGCACCGCCAGGACGGTTGATGAAATTTGTTTTCCAATTTTCGGGGCGTAAATTTAATTTCCTTAATTTCCACGCGGTGGAAAATCGTGTGGCAATGGAAGGATGGAATTTTTGCTCCTGTTTTTTGTTCACGGTTTATGCAAAAAACAATATTTTTTTATCAGTCCAGGGCAAATAACAGAAGAACATCGTTTACCGCACTTGGTTCGAGATTAATGGAAATGGTTCATTGAGGTGGACAATTACACAATCATAACCGGTCCCACCGGTTCGGTCCCACCCCAACCAGGGCACAATCACGTGCACGTGCAGATCCAGCCGGGAAGTGGAACCACACCCCTCAGAATGGTACACACCGGAACCGGAAATCGGAGCGAATGTGCAATGATTGTTTGCTTCTGTTTTTATTTCTTCTTATTTTGCAGCGAAGCCAAAGGTGCAGGAGAAAATTGTGGTATTGTATCGATTTTTCCGCTAGCCGAGAAAAATATGTTCGTCCCAGACCCTGGCCAACTTCATGTCGTAGTCGTCGTCGTCGTCGTGGTCGTTGTCTCGTACGACGTAATCCTGCCCGGAACGCGGGCGCGTTCGCTTTAGTAGTGGTAGTGACTGGGCTGTATGCCAAATACTCCGTGGGCCGTCCGTATTATCGATTCGTTTGCTCGGTCTGGGGCTGCCCTGATTTGTCCCACCGACACACACACACACACGTACACAGCGTGTGGCGAGTCCTTCGAGCGTCCAAGTCGGATGTCGTCTACAGCCAGGCGTCACCAATACTCACACCGTGCGGGGCAGTATATAGTACGGCCGCATTGTCTGCGATAGCGCAAGAGTAAACAAATCTATGGCAAGGGCGTTTTCGAGGGCGAATCTGGCATACCGCCCTCGAGCTACGGTAGTATTGGTGGCAGCATTTACACACCAACCAAGCAATACAATTTCCGTTCTCAACACACAAAAAACACCGACCGTCCAGATTGCTTCTTCTCACCTGGTCCTGCACAGTTCCGATCCGGTTCGGCTTCTTTTGGGGCGTTTCACAACACACCACGGGGAAGCCGAACGCGCGTCCGTACATAGCAACCGAATTGACGGAACATAACGTGCCCTTCCCGGTCCCGATTCCTACCCCATCCCATTCCCCTGCTAAATACGGTCGTGCAACAACAAAAAAAAGGTATGTGTGCAAAACGGAAAATGCATTTGAATGAATTACATCAGCGCCCGCGATTCCCGCCGTTCCGGTTTGAGCTTTCGGGGACGGATGTTTTGTGGAGCTAAATTCGTTGAAGTTCAACCGAACTGAAATAAATCCATCGCGTTTTTGTTGTTGTTGTTGTTGTGGTAAACAGGGAAGAACCATCCACGAACGAACGAATGACTGTTTCCATCATTTACAGTCAATTACTTTAAAGTTAAATTCGTAGCGAAGCGTGACGCGTTTCGGGCACATTTTGTGGAAATTTATGTGTAAAAAAATCATCCAAAATCCAAGCGCCAATGCAAAAAAAAAGTGGTGGACAAATGTGTGCGTGTGTTTTGCAGCAATCCACCACAAACCACCATGCGCCTCCATTTGGGGGACAAAAGGAAAACAGAGCTTAGAGCGATAAATGCGATCGCACATACATTGCTCACACTGCTGTGCCCATGGTTACCACATGCGGGCCGGTGTATGGCTATCCCATGGCACACTCCGAATTTGTTTTTGTTTCGCATTATCTCGCTTGATTATTATCGCAATAACGGTTTTAGGTGGATTTATATTTTGCCAGGATTCTTTCCGCTTATCCTTTGTAATTGATTGTACCGATTTATGTTCCGCGAAATGGTACAGAAATGTTGCGCAATTAACATTTATAGCTGGTTGAAGCTTAACGAGGGGGGGGGGGGGTTTATTTGAGGCCCCCGGTGCACACGTTATATAGCATCGGATGCGTAGGTACACGTGGAAAAATGGTTTCTTATCTTGCGGTTGAATGTACTGCGCAGCTTCCTTCCAAAAGCAAAATTTACGTTTTTTTTGGTTTGCTTTATTCCCGGGCTAATTAAGCTTCACAATTACACAACACACTAGGTCAAAGCTTTATTTTCGTGTGCTTTATCAGCAAAGGTAGATAGCAAGGTATGACTGTTTGCCACATTTTTAGCACCGGAAAAAAAGAAGTAAAACGCAGAATTTGTTCGATGTTGATAGTACGATATCAGCCAAAAATTATCAACCAAAACGGGTGGCTGATAGTCGTATGTGTGCCAGGTAGCGTCACCCGGCCTGGTGACTGCAATGCTTTGCGCCAGGATAAAAAAAAATCCGTTTTCTATGTCAATAAGACACCACTGATAAGATAGATCGTATCGTTATCGACTGCGATGAAAAGTTTCGCCTATCAGCAGGAGCAGTAACAGTAACAAATAAAACGAATAATAATTCCGTTTATCAGCCATTGGAAACTCCAAGTTGATTCAACACTACCACCCCATCCCACATCGACCGATCGTGTGTGTGTGTGTGTGTGAGTATGCGTGTATTGCGTGTCTTATCATGCAGGGGGAACCAACCATCCTTGTATTGGAAAGTCAGTCCCCTCTTTCTGATCAGGGTAGTGTATGTTAGTTATCTTATCGACAAAAAAAAACCGTGTCTAATGGCACGAAACGCAAACGGTCGTACTAGTACTAGACCGACCGACCAACCGGTAAGGAATGTGCTTTAAATCGTAAATAATGCGACGATCGATAACTGTGAATGTGATTATTAGCTCATGCTCCTATGGCAAGAGTAGCAGAAAGCATTGAAAATTGAATTAATTATTATACGGTCCCGCACTTATTGCGCTTTATGTTCCCGACCACCGGAATGGGGGACTTTTCGCACGTCGCTGGGGGAATTAAATTTTTAATCAGAAAAAATGTTCCTTCGCAAACATTCCGCACATGGAACGGGCGCTTATGTACGACGTTCTGCCATCCGGAAACGGGAGTTTTCTTCCAAAAGCGTCCATTTACTACCCAGCAAGCGAAGCGGTTCTACTAAGATGCTTTTGCTTCGAATTCGCCTTTTTTTTTTACTGCTGCTTCCTTCCTTTCGTTTAGCGCATCGTTCGGGAAAAAGGCATGCATTTCCGTAGCATCCCTCGGTAGCACATGGTTCCTGTACAGTATCGAACGTAGTGGTTGCACACTGGCCAAAGCAGCCGAGATGCACAACCGTTGCAAGCAAGCGCCTCCTACATAAAGTTCACGGTACGGTAAAGCGTCCGCTTGTTTGTTTTTTTTTTTGCCTCTCCTTCTTAGTTTATCCCATACATTTCTCAGAATTTCTTCTGCATCCGGCACATGGTTGCATCGCTGTGGGTCACATGCTTCATGCCGCGTTCCGTACATAGTGGCCGGTTGAAAATGAAATCGCTTTTTTTCCCTCACTGCCGAATCCTCCCGCCAGCTCTGCGGTGGCAACGCGTAGGGATAATTTATATGAATATAGACTGAACTTCCACTTGGCTGCCCTTAATTCCTGGCCCGTATCGGTGAGGGTGTATATAAGGCAACAGCATCACGCACACTAGTATGCAGGGAAATATATCCTTATGGTAAGTGAGTAAAAATGCCAAAACAGAAAACAAAAACCCTACGGACTATGGACCATTTTTCCATTTCCCCGAACCAATCGTCGCTCGGTGCAACGGAAACTGCAATGACGGGCGGGTGCGCGACGATCGCGTAGGTAGTGGTAGCCGCCTACTTTGACACTTAAAAAGCGGAACAATACGCACACCCACACATGCACGGAAGGTAAATAAAAGCGAAAATAAATAAATGCTTACGTGCTGGTGTAGCGTAGCAGAACAACTACGTGTGTCCCGTGCAACGGACGACGCGCGACGGACGATGTGACAAAACGCCCCTCGGCGCACGGCTGTGTGTGCGCCTTCGTGTGATGTAATCCGGGTGTCGCACGCAAAAAAAAAAGGGCGACCATCTGCACGGCGAGACCTTCCGGCGACTGCGAAAGGAAGGAGTTGCTCGGATCTTCGCTACGGCACACCACGCCACGCCTTGCTTCCGCCCGCCTGTCTAAGCAGTCCGGCCACGCTGGCGAGCTTAGGTCGCCAACTACATAACCTGTGTGCGAGTGTGTTTGTTTGTTGGGCAAACAACGAGTAAGTACCATGGTCAGAATGCCGGTCGTTTGATGACTCCACACGCTCCGTCTGACTACGACAACAAACGTGACGTGTTTGCGCTGGAAACGCGACAGAACCAATGGAAGGTGCGACTAAAAATAAGAATCCTCATCATCGCCACAATCCGACGAGGAACACCGTTCCGTGCATACGGAACTGCACTTCTTATGCCTTGAATGCAATTCAACAAAACAATCATTGATTTTGGTGGAAAAACTCGTCCACAAACAAACAAACAGAAAAAAAAACTCATTAAAGCCGGAATGGGGTTTGCTGCGTGAAGCTTATCAGCGATGTTGCTTAGGGTTTCGACGATGCCCACCAGCTGGTTACACTACCAGAAGCTTGCCTAATGTATGTAAGCGACTAGGCCAAACTAGCGGTCGTTATCGCAACCGACGAATGAAGAAATCTAGCGAAGGTCGTTCCGGCATGCAAAAATCATGCCAGGGTTCGTGAACTAGAGAGCTCTTGTTTGTCGGCCGTGCATTTGATTCTTTGTTTTTGAGACTTTTCGTTGCCTACTGACTGTTGTGTGTGACAGTTCCTACAAAACGATGCCCGTTCGGGTGCTTATCACATGGAGAGAACCAGTTCAGCCACGGTTAGCCACAAAAGCCATTTTTGTTGTCACAGTTTTAATCAGTAACTTCTTTAAGGGGATAGAACACTGTGACGAGTGGATGAGAGATAATTTATTGGATTTTTTGTTAAATAAATACAAAATTTTAATTAAAATGCATCAATGCTTTCAGTTTGTTCACGCCTGGGGTAATTGTTTGGCTGGCATTAACACCAACTGAATCGTGGGACCTCAAATAACTAGCGACTACTGAAGGTAAATGGACATTATAAAGCACTAGAAAGAAAGTTGCGAAAGAAACATCTAAATTTGTATGTTTTTCCTTACTTTAAATACATTTGTTGTCATCGTCATGCTGTTGAAATTTGAAAAATTGTTAATCATACTACCCCCTGAAGGGAAAGTATGACATTCTTCACCCCTTGTGTGAGATAACCTCCATCACCCAAAACTACCCAGTGGGATCAGCCCCAGGGTCGTTGGGTGCGTTACGTCCATTCCCGAACGATTTGCTCCTAATCTACTTCCGACCGGATGCACCACTTTACGCGAATTGGGAATGTCCTTTTTTTCGTGCTTTGCATTGCAGATTACAGTTACAGCCACAAAACCTGTTTGCCCGAGTTGCGTTTCGCACACCCGCGTATAAAGAATATTGATTAACTTTCCCCTTTTTGACCGACCGACCAACCAGTCCGAGGGGCATCTGTGCATTGTTCTGGACCTGGTTCTGATAGTGATATGTGACCACACAGTCTAATTCTGCCCACTAATCTGCCCGTCGTGACCGATAAGGATGGACGACTCGCAGTGGCGAACGGGGGCAGACCTACCCGGGACGCGTCGGGACGGAGAAGGCACGCAAGGGGTGAGCTTTTCCTGATAGCGATAAGGCGAGAAACGTCGACGATGACTTTGTCCAGCGACACGGCACGCCGTTTGCCGGGCAGTTTGCGTTTCGGGAAAGAGTGGAACAGTAAGATAGCTTATCAGCCACTATTGATAACGGACGATCGTGACGACTTACAACAGCAACAACAACAACGACAACAAAAACCTCGATGATTGTTGCTCATCAAACAAACATAAAAAAGAAACGGGGGGAAAAATGCCATGTACAGTTTATTCTGCTTCGTCAGAAAAAAAGTAAAAAAAGAGGTTTATTTAACTGTATTTTTAATATAAAAAAAAAACATTGCGTAAAGAAAAAAAGGAGCCCAGAGCCAAACTTTATCCAAAGCGCCAGTAAGAACTTTCGGGTTTTGCAGATAGTTTTTGGTGGAAAGTAACACCACAAAGTTCGATTAATTACTGCTGAGCAGACAGCAGAAAGAAGAAGGGAGGGGAGAAGGTGTGTAACATAAAATTATTCCACCGAGCTTAAGCCAAGCTCGCTGCTTGCATAATTTGCGCTTCGATAAGAAACTGTGAACAGAATTTAAATTGCCTCATTAAAAAGCACTCGATAAGCTCGCTGAAAAGCATTTTTTTATTACGTTGATTTTTATAGTGGATTACGTTAGTGAAGCGAAAATTAGTTATTGTTTTCAGTAATACCTAATGCAATTATTTGTATTAATTGTGGTTCTTTTTCCTTTTCTTTTTGTTATAGCAAAAACAATCATACAACTTTAACTTTTCTTTAATCCAGTGTGTATCGTACTATCAACGATTAATTTTAGAAACGGTTATACTACACGATCGTGACGTATCGATCGATCCTTGTGTTTGGAGCAAAACAGGGTTACACCTTCCTTTTACTAACTCGTTGCTATATAAATACGACGCAACCCCAATGCCACCTTGATTGAACAGCTTTTTCATCTTAATCTGGTTCCATTTATTCGTGCTTTTGTGGACGGATTTTCCAATAACGGTTTCGCTCGCAGGCTGCTGGCTAGCTTATATGCTAGTCTGCCCCGCAATAGGCAATGACAGGGAAAAAAGGTAAGGGAGAGGTCTTTGGAGGGGGGAGAGGGGGGGCTTTTTATGCTGCATCCATTTGCCACCTTCGTCGTGGTTCGCCGTCGAGATTGGTAGTGAATTTGATTAAATAACTTAGCCATCGGACAAGATTACCGGAAGCGAGACGGAGGAGGGCCTGATGGCGATAAGGTTCTCCCTTTGCTCATGAAGCACGTCGTTATCAAGATTCTTTTATCGGACGTGTTTGTTGGTCCGCTGAGGATGATGATGGTGCTGGTGGTGATGGTGGGGTGCAGTATGTCCCCACCCCCAAAACGACCCTTTTCCCTCCTGCTTTGGGAGGAGGGTGTGCCGTACCAAGCGTATGCAGTTCTTGCATACTCCATAGTAGCAACGTACAGCGGTCGTAAAGCTGTGATTAATGCACGTAGAAGCATACTTTTTATTGATTTATGTAGCGAGGCAACATAACTGGGAAGCTTTTTCAATACATACACACTCACCCGCTCTTCGGACGCAGCCGGAGAAGCTTATGTGCATGTAAATAGGAATCGTTACGGGTGTTTCCACCTTCGCTTCTAAGGGTTAATTTTTGCTGAACTATCATTGAGCAGGAAATAATGTCGAGGTGAACTTGCCATTAAACAACCTTCCAGACACTATATGTTATATGAAAATATAAAGTACATTAATTAATGTATTTTACCGATCTGGACAAGGGTTTTATATTAGTAAACGTCACTCGGCATGCTTTAAACTGTTTTGTCAAATTCTTGTACTTAAAATCGCAGTATGCGCTGAGTTTGATGAAACCGATACGTTCCCTTTCCTTAGAACCTATCTTTTTCCGGGCTAAGAACGGTAAGTATGAATGAAAAAACAGCAACGTCGCGCGAACGGATTCGTGACCACGTTCACAAACACAACCGTTTGAACGGAACACACGCTTCAAGCAAAATAAGCGAATGAAGGGAGAAAAAAAACGCTACCGGGCGGCATCCGAAAAAAAAAACACAACGAACCCTGCAAAAGTGCGCGCAGCCCAAAAGGAAGCAAAGGAAGAACAAGAAAACGAAACACGTTCGTCGTTCGGTCGTGTGTGTGTGTGTGTCAGAAGGAAAAGATGAAGGAAGAAAAGGTGGACAACAGCCGGCGGTGGTGTTTCCGAAGTGCATTTAATGAGCCGTACACAACACAGTGTCGCAACACAAGCGCACACACACACACTCGTTCGGTAGTGTGCGTTTGATTGGTACGGCACACACCAACACTAGCGTAGCGCAACGAAAGTGCGCTAGCGCCGCCGTCGTCGTCACGCGTTCGCAAGCTCGTGTGAAGAAGCGGAAGAACCGGACAGGAAGAAAACAAACGCACCGTTCGTAGTGGTGGAAGAAGAATACTTCGGACTCGTGCTCGCGGAATTGATGGTGCAGCGAAGAAGTGCTAGAAGCAACACAACAAAAAAAAAGCAATCGATGATGATGACGACGAGACGACGTAGATGAGAAAGTTTAATTGTAGTCCGTTCACTCTGCTAAGTGAGACAGTGTGTATGGGTGTGTGTTGTGTGCGGTGTGTGCGCGCGTGTGTGCTTACGAAAGCGAAAGAGCGAGCAGGATAGTGTACGTGGTGAGTGAAGGAGAAAGAAAGAGCTGAGCCTCGTTCCTGCAGGTTGGACGTGTGCGTGTGTGCACGTGAAAAATTTTGCAGCACACAGTACGAAAAAGGTCTGAGATCGGCGATTGTGCTGCGGCGAATTTTAGCTACAAAAACAAGAGCGCCCAGCCAGCGCAAGACAATTCGTATTTGCTTATGAAAATGTCCCAATCGCAAACCGCAAACGATGCAAACGTATGAAAACTCTAAGCCCAAGTTTGTGAAAGAGTTTATAGAACTGTACAAAAGTTTCCCGTGCCTGTGGCACCAGCGGTGCAAACAGTATGAACACGAGAAGCAGAAAGCTTACGAGGCGCTGGTACAAAAATACCGCGAAGTTGATCCGCAGGCTAGTAAGGAAACGGTTAAGCGGAAAATCAACGCACTCCGAACCAGTTAAAGGAAGCAGTCGATCGGGTGTCCAAGCCGGGAACGAACCGTCAGCCGACATGGTGGAATTTTGAATTGTTTGATTTCATGCACGATTATTCTAAATGGTTGAAGCAAAAAGATTTGCCAGAATCTACGCAACCCGAGTTGCATGATGATGAGGTGAGATTGAACGATTTTTTTAAATGTACGCAATGTTTGACAGTTATCTGTAAAACTGTTTTGACGTTTCTTGTGCGTGTTTTTGAGTACGACAATGACACAGATGGTAGCGACGGTTCAAATCTAGTAGGCGACATCTTCAATCTCAATCGCTTGCGGCTGTATCCCACAATGATCTAGAAGAATTAGTGAAACAGAAATTGGACGCCTTCCTGCAAAATGATCCTTCGGTTGTATACGGAAAGCATGTCGCCCATAAACTGTGATCGCTGTGCGATCAACAGAACAAGTTCGTCCAGAAGTTGATCAACGATATCATATTCGAGGCAGAGATGGGAAGTTTGACCAGAAATTGTACGCTTGCGGGGATGGAATGTAACGAATTGCACGTGCACGACGAGGAAGTCATTGTTCGGCAGGCTACACATTCGATCTAGTAGTCGTGATTTGATTTGAATCGGATGACATTATGTTTATAAGAAAATAGAGCAAAATACCCCGTACGGAAGGTAGTTTTGGTGCCTTTAAAGTGGAACGAATTACACTTGAATGTAATGAAATTAACATGTATCCCAATGCGTGTACTGGTTGTGTCGTGCTTTCGTGGTAGAAAAAACTAGTCCACTCGGCGGAAGTTATCAAACAAAATGTTCTTTTTTGAAGGGCAAGGGTGCGACTCCGTTATTTTCATCGCGTACCAGCGGTGTTGTTATTCGGTCAACTTTTGCGTCGCTAGTATCATGCACAGCGAGCCGTCGGGAATTGGGGATATTCGTTTTTTCTTTGTTTGTTTCTCAGAAGAACTTATTTCTCTTATTATTTCTCTTACTTATATTCTTATTTCTATTTTTTAAGAACTTGTTTCTCAGAACTTAAAGTAACATTTTTTCCACTGAAATATGTACAAATTGTCGCAGCTTTTTCGTAGGTTAAGGAAACATCAATTGCACGGTATACAGTTTCTGGTGCTGGGTGGGTTTTTTTGTTCTTCGCGCTATGCTCTCTGTTTGGGCGGTTGTTCTGCGGAAACGCAAAAATCTACATGATCGAAACAAAAAAACAGATTCACACACCAGCACAAAACCCTATTCGCTACCTTACCATAGCACTGTGTGTGTGGATATGAATGAATAAAATAAATCATTCCAACTTCTTCGAGTTTGCGTGTGTTGGTACGTTGCGGGCACAAGCTCGGGTTGGTTTTTTGCGCCTGCCTAATGTTGTTTTTAGTTCTTTATGTTTTTGGCATACAACCCCCATGGCTGCTCTGTGCGGCCGTCGTCATCCGTCGACCGCGTTTTTTTGTTGTTGTTGTTGTTGTTGCGTGTGTGTTGGCCGTCATTCCGCTACACTCTGTACTGCTCTGCGCTGCTCGCGCTCGCTCTCTACACTACCGCCGTTTCAACCTTCACCTTTGCGTCCCTACATACACAGCCGCTTCTTATGCTATTTCGGTCTGTTTCCCTCTTCCTTCGTCGCACAACCGCTCAGGCCGTACTGCTTCCCCATGACTTCCCGTCATCCTACGTCATTCGCTTTCATTTCGCTCTACCTTCGCTCTACTACGCGATCAAACCGTACGCACACAAGCAACCGGGTACGCTTCAATACATAGCCGGTCGTTGGTGGAATGGAAAGGAAAAGTGCGTGCGAGTGTGTGTGGAGTGTGTAAGGGGAAAGGGGAAAGGAAGGGGAAGAGAAGGAGAGGGTAAGGTGTGTGGAATCGGGCAGAGTGGTTAGCCGGGCCTGCCTTTACCGTCGGGTGACGGCCAATGCTTTCGATTATCTCACCACTTTTCATCCGCTCGCGCTCCCATGCATAAATGACCGCCTTCCCAACCTTCGCCTTGTATGGTGGGTAGCCCGTCAGCACATAAGCGAGATTGTGTCAGCGCCCGCTGCGACCAAACACGAAAACGACGAAGCAAACGAGAGCAAGAAGACGAGCGTTCGAATATTGTGCACATGAGTGGTATGTTGTGTGTATGTGTGTTGGTGAACAGAGTTTACCGTTGCATTGGGCATCTCGCTCTCGCTCTCGCTTTTACCGTCGCCGTTTTCTCTTTCACTGTTTCGTCCGCAGCGCAGTGTGCGGCGGTAAAATGGTTGTTGGCTAAAATGGTGGGCATTTGTTTGTGTTCGTCGGTCGCGGCACAACGTCGTTCTGCTGTCGTTCGTCTCGCAGCAAATTTTTACAGTTTCTCTACACTCTGCCACTGCATACAGTTTTGTGAAATTGAAAATTTAACACCTCAAAAATTAGTACCATTACCGAACGCGGGCGTGTTTGCGTAATGCGCACGGGAAAATTACACGGTACAGTTGAATTGTCAGCGAAACAAAAAGCGCAAGTGGAGTGAGTGTGATCGTTTTTTCGAGTGATCGATAACGGAATGCGCAGCCAAAAGGGCCATTTGAATCGTGCAAAGCAATACGCGTGAAGCTAAACGTGTGGATGAAGTGTAAATTTACAGTCAAACCGTGCCAAAAGAAAAATAAATAAAAAAGTGCGCACCTGCCCGTACTCGTTGATCCCCCGTACAAGCTGTTTGTGGTGGTGTGAATACCGTTTGGTGAAAATAATTTTCCGAAATAGTGAGCTGAATGATGAAAAGTGAAGAATAAAAAACAAATTTATTTACCTCGCCAGAACAAACCAGTTCGGAATTGTGTCCGTTCGTGTTCGTGTAGAATCAAACTTAGACGAACTCCAATTGTCCGTCGGCATAACATTAGGTGTCGTATTGTTTGAAGCAAGCGGGTTTGTCAAAAAAAGCAACGTTTTCTCAACCTAATTGCATTACAATAGCCACTTCTGATGTATTTTGTCTGTAAAAACCAAGTGTTTGTGTGTACAGTTAAATGTCCAGCTACCGACGGGTGTTTGAAAGTAAATCACCGTGGTTTAAATTAGTGTGCTAAACTGCATTACGAAAGTGTTAGTAAATAAAAAGAGTGAGAGAGAGAGAGAGAGAGAGAGAGAGAGAGAAAAAAAGGAAAAAAATCTCCCGCAGCACCGCTGCCTGCGATGGATAGTTTGCGTGCGTCGGGAAACAAAGTTACCGACGGGATGGTATAAACGATGACACTTCACTGTCAATCAAAGCGTCTTCTAGTAGTAACAAACGGTGCACGATTTGGTTGAGAAAAGCAGTGCCGAGTTTTTTCGTGCGTGTGGTGCATTTGTGAAGTCAGCGCAAGCTAAAGGAAGTGCCGGTGCAGAATCAATTAACGATCACCCCAACCGAAAAATAAAAACGCTTACCAAAATGTCAGTACAAGCGAAAAGGCAACACTGCTATCTGTGCGATCTGCCGCGCATGCCGTGGGCCATGATACACGATTTTTCCGAGGCAGTTTGTCGCGGTTGCGTCAACTATGAGGGCGCGGATCGGATCGAGCTGGTCCTGGACACGGCACGCCAGATGAAGCGCATCCATTCGGCTGCCAGTGGTGGCGGTGCGGGCGGTGGCAGTGGCAGCAGCAGCGGCAAACGGGGCCACGAGAATGGTGAACTGTCACACCGGTCCGTACCGACGGCTGCCGGGCCCCATCACTATTCCGTCCGGACGGGTCCGACACTGGTTGACTTTACGCCGAAGCACGAACCACACGACATTGCCAGTGTGCGGGCCGGTGCCCGGATGCAGCAGCATATTCCACCGCACCATATGGCTCCGCACGGTGCCGGCCGGCAGCAGGTTCCGCCGGCCTTGTCCGTCAATCTGAAGCGTCCACCGCCGGACGATGACGATCATCAGATGGAGGGTCCCACTGGAAGTGCGAAACGTGGTGCCGATGATCCGACCGTGGCCATTCAGCGGCCACCGTTAACGCGCGGCGAATCGCTACCGGCCGTGCCGTTCGTACCGGACCGTCAGCCAAGCTACAAGGATAAACATCCCGTGCGAACAGCATCGTTCGATACGGCACCATTCAAGGCACTTGGTAAGTTTGGTTAGTGAAATCCTAGTGAAAACGATGAGAAAAAACGAAGCATTATTTCATATCCTTTGCACAAATGTCCTACTGTTGGACAGTTCCTTCTCCCGAATCAAATCCTTTTCCAAACATGTAAATACAACGGTGAGCTGAACAAAAATTGTGACAGTGTGTTTGTGGTGTGGTTCAAGGTGTAATTTTCACCGTTAGCAGGGGTAGGCGCATAAACATTTCAGTGTAACAACAGTAGACTCAGAGCCTCCTTGTTGCAAAAAGAATAGGACCCGTTTTTTTTTTGGTACCGTTCACATCGTTTCTTTTTAGACCGGGTGTACGGTTTTCTTTTGCTTTCATATGAATTAGTGTGCGTGTGGACGAATAGCATAGAAGGCAGAACACGAAAAAGGACACAAGTTTGCTAGTGTGTTGTGTGTGTGTGTGCGTGCATTGATGCGAAATGTGTAAAATCTGTTCAATTGTTTATTTTTTATCCTTCTCTTCATGATTATTTTTTCGGTACATCGTAAATGTGTGTGTATATTTTAGATTCGGTTTTGTTTAGAATGGTGATCACATTTGCATTGGGTTTGTTTTTGTAATAACGTAAAAATAGGAATATATTTAAAGGTGATTGGTAAAATAACACTTCCGCAAAACTAGAGAAGTTTCAAAGGGAAAAAGAAATTTATTTATGATTTTAATATTTTTTGTACCGGGTTTGCTTCCACCTCATTATTACGTGTGTCAATCAGGTCTCTTGTTAATTCCGGCGTTTCTCAAACCTTGTTCCTTGTATTGTACACCTTTTAGTGGTTTATTTATTAACGTAGGTCCATCTACTCTGTTTCACTTATTTATTAATAATAATCTAAACTTATTCAAATAATGCGTTCAAATTTCAGTATTATTGATTATTACTGTTATCATAAACAGTTTAGTAGTGTTGGATGAATCTGATTCAGGATCATGAATCAAAATGACTCTTTAAATCGAATGAATAACTCTGAATGCTTGATATGAATTTTCAGAATATCAGGAATGTTTTGAAAGTCTTACAAATTGTAGAGTAAGCTTAATTGGGTTCCGATTTGTTGACGTAGCTTTCGGGACAAAAATATCAACCAACACACATGCACACAACACGCATACATCTGTTGTTCGGTATTTACAGACACACGGTGGTAGAGGTGGTTTTACAAAAGGTGCGATGATGCAAACCTATATATCAGAGCAGTTCCACAACCACAACCACCGCTGGGTGTCACTCCACCGGTCGGTCGATCCGTCCACCGCAGCCCTACCAACCAAGTTCAAGGACGTGCACGTGCAACAACCACCAACCAACACGCTACGAACGGTAGCGTGTGGGGGTGTTGTGAGGACAGACCTAACGGTTATGCCGTCGGCTATGGGAAAGGATGGCGCAACACGGATCAATTCCTCTACCCTGTCCTCCGCCGAACCCTCATTGCGTTTCCTTCGCCTGCGCCTTCTCGGTGCAGCTGTTACCCGGTCCCGGTCACCGTTACCGTGTCAATCAGCTATCAGCTGACAACACATTTTCCCATTGCTGGCGGCAAGTAGAAACAAGGAAGCAAGAAACGCGTGACAACTCTTGAAGGAGACCCGGAACACATCCTTTTGGGTGTTGTTTCGCTCGATCATTTTGTTCTTTTCCCTTTTTGGGTGCGTGTACTGCTTCGCAGGTACACATTGTTTTCCCGGGGATTATTTCCCTTTAAATAGTTTTGCTCCATTCGAGATACAGAGAAGGTAGTTCTGTACACCGAGTACTGTTACTATGATGAGTTTTCGAGGGATTTTTATGGTTCACATTATTGCGGTTGTCCTAACGTTCAGGTATATATGTTTGTACTGTGCGTGTAGTTATGTTAAAATTTAAAATGGTTTTGTTTATTTTTCTGCGATTTCATCGTTCACTTCCCAACCGAGGTAGCCCAATGACAATTAAGGGATTTGTTGTCCTTTTTCTCCGCTCGCAAAGGGTAGCAATTATAGCTTCCCACACACACACAGCGTGTGACATGCATAAATAAGTACAAAATTAAAAGTGCTATAAACGAAACCGCCCAAAAACGTGTTCCACGTTACTTTGCGTTCGTTGTGCACAAGATGACACACAAGTGGAGTTGAACGCGCGATTCACATTCATCAACGGCCAACTGTGATGTCAGCTATGCACAGTCGCGGATACATCCGCGATACAACACATACGAAAACATGCGCCAAAAAAAAAACGCAAACACACACGATTGCACATTACAAACAGACAATTTTGCGATGTGAGTCAGAGTTGACTCAGTCGCGCCGCGCGCGTACACTGTATATTATTGATTGGATGTTTTGTGCGGGATGACATGGTAACGGCTCAACCAGAGGGTCGCCTACTACGCTGAACAATTCTATCTCTCCCCCGGTCACAGTAGTCACACACCTGGGACAAACAAATTTCAGTTGAGTTGGATAGGTGTATTAGTTATCTGAGCGAGTACGGTCGTATATATATATATACACACGCATGATTGTAATGTGTGTACACAGATGCGTTACAGTACTGTGGTTCCTCTAACTCAACATTATTAATTTTCCCGCAGGATTCGCATTCGCTTTCGTTTCGCGCGCGGATTTAACTGCCAATTCAAAAGCAATGTGTTGCTATGGCTTTTTTTTCTGTCGCTCTTTTCATGCCATTACACCCTTAGCGGTACTGGAGTTTTTTTTCCACCACCACAGGAGTAGTAGTATGTGAGTGGTAGCAATCACGCGCTCTCAACATCATCGTGTGTGTATTTTTTCATGTAGTGTTTTGGCCGTTTCGGAGAGGGAGTTTTTAATGGATAACCCAAAATTGAACGAGAATGAATGTTGTTTTTAATGGAGATAGATGGCCAGATGCATACCGCCGCCATCACCGCTGTACGACCCGTCGCGAACCATCGTTAACACAGGCGCACACAGACACACCGGAGAGCAGAAACGAATTTTTTAGAAAGGTGACCATCCATCCAGCACTGCGAATAAACCGGATTTTCGTGCAAAAGCAAGAAGCAAAAAGGAAGTGTATTCCCCGTGGCCGTTGTGTTGTGTGGAGTGCGATTTTTGTTGTTGCCGTCGTCCCTTCAATGCTATACATGGTTTACCGCTATGTGCGGTTGGTTCTCCGGAGCGCTGATTCTTCCTCTCCACACACGATCGTGACATTCCGGGACGCGCGTGTTTTTATGCCCGTGGAACAGGTTTTGGAACAGAGAAAATGAAAAGTTTCCACCAGGAATGGGCCGTTTCGCTCGCTTGGATGATGTTCTGTGCAAGGTCTCTCTTTTTTCTCGTGTCCGGGCGCGCTTGGGCAATAAATGATTCAGACGCGGTTGCGTTGGGTGTTTTATGTGAAGGAGAAAAAAAACCGTCTTCTCTTTAGCTCATTATCGCTGTCCCCCAGCGCGACCAGATGGTGAACATTTTATGGTTTTCATACTTACAGATAACAGTTGAGGATGTTTGAATATTTGTGAGTAGAAATCACTTCTTTCTTGGAAGTGTTTCCGTGCACAAAGATGGTTCCATTCCTTTGTTTGTCCGCTTTCGGTAACTTGTTTAAATTAGGCTTTACTTTAAGCCTTTTATCGTTTAAAAGACTTTGTATTTTTCCTTAGAATTTTAGTTTTGTCTAATTATTGTATTAAAGAAAACTTCTAATATTACTGTTCGCGTGTGTTATTCCAACTGTTCTAGTAGGTTATTGGCCATAGAGTCGATCAAAAGAATGTGTCGAAGAACTCGTTCTGTTCCGTTTACTTCTACCAGGAGGCTGTAACACGGTTCAGGTTGTCCACCGGTTGGCCTAATTCAGACCAGTTTTCTCCCAGTCGCGGGGGGGGCGATTTGGTTTGAAGCGAACGCTGTGGAACCGAAGATTCGATCGATTTGCAGCGAATGATACGCGATGCATCGAAGCCACACAACACTGCTCTCTGACTCTCTGTGCTGTGTGCGTGTGTGGCGTTTATGCAGGTTCTCGTGCGTCCGAAAAGGGGCCAGAAACATCCCGAGGCCCGTTAGGCCCTTTCCCAGGTGTGAGTGGGGGTGGGGGAGAGGAGAAGAAAAACCAGTTCTAGCAGAACCTGTTGGGCCGTGATGGAAACTTCTCATTCTTGTTCTCTTTCTCTCCTTCGTAGACACGCGATTTTCTTGATATTTCTTATAAAAATTGCATGATCCGCATTCATCATGGGCCGGCTAGCTCGTGTGTCTTGTGTGGATTCGCAAAGACGATAGAAGGTGGGTTAGTTGGTTCAAGTGTTCGTTGCACTTATTCGTGATTGCCTTTCACTTGGCCAGCCCAAAGCTAACGTAAATCGTCTAGTCTACCGGGCGTGTGTATGCGCGCGCGTGTATGTGTGCGTCGGTTTGTTTCGTTCATGTTGGGCAAAGGCCCTCGAAACCGTGGTTCAAGTTTATGGATTACATCATCAGCGCCATCATCATCATTCACCAAACGGGGTTGTTGAGGTGTACAGGCCGAGATGTCTGGTCGACCGAGAACCCCGGCCGGGAACACGGGGAAGGGACGTGCAACGCGCAAACGTCGTGCCGTCCCGGGGCCACCCGAACTTGGAGTGGTGCAGCCCGATGGGGGGCCGGCGGTGCGGCATTTTACTACACACTGTGTTGTTCGTTCGGCTGCGGCACCACACATTTACTAACACTTTGTTACTAAAACATCGCGTGCTTGCCCGACTGAATGGGGAGGGGGAATGTAGGAGCGCTACATTCAACAACAACAGCACTCCCCTTTCCGCCCTTTCTTCTCATCCTACCCCCACCATTTCCCGTCTGGGTCTGGGGGTGGCTAGCTGACCGTGGCCGTTTTCCTTTCGTGACGATGGTTTTCGCTGTCACGTCTGCGAGATTGTGTTGACGGTGGGTTGGTTGGGTGGGGTGCGTGTGTGTGTGACGAGGCGAGACGAGGAGGTTTTTGGTACAAAAGAAGGAAATAAACAACTGCCCCGATGACGACGACAGGCGGCGGCGTGTACGTACGCGCGGAGCGAAAGAGAAAGGGAAATTTCGAAAAACTCATGGCCTCCCATGTTGCTCGTGGCGAAAAGATGGATCGAGCACTCCACAGCAGCAACCCCAAAACGCGCTTACAACAACAATATCGCGCGCGCACACACACACGCCATACACGAAAGTCGTTTGTTTCGCTGGTGCGGTAACAGTGTTGCTCTCTTTCTCGCTTCTCTCCATCGGGAACGGTTTTCCCTCACGTTTTCAATTGTGTGTGTTTGCGTGTGAATGATTTGTTACGCGTTGAACGGAAAACGAACGACGATTGCGTGGCGTTGATGGTGGCGCGACCACCGGCCGGGCGGGGACCGGTAAAACACCCCAAAACCCGCCTTTAGTCCATCCCAGTTGTTGTCTTGTTCTTGTTTCGGTACACATTCTGCCATCATCACGCACGGCATCGTCCGACCGGTAGGGTGGTTCGTGGGTGTTGAATGTAGTGGCCAGTTTTGTTGATTGATCAACGCAACACCGTCGGTGAAAATAGACGACGATTTTCCATTTCAACTGTACAATCTCACAACAATTCCTCACTATTTCCACTGAACGGGGGAGGGCGGATGGTAGTTTATTTGGGCAATTTTTCATCCATTTTATTGGTCTGTTTGGTGGGCGTGTGTGATGGGTGGGAAACTGGAGAAAGAAGAGGTTTCTAGTAAGACATCTGCACTAGACAAAATGAGATTTCTGGGGAGTTTGATTATTTGAACTTGCATCATTGCTGAATTGGTACAAGGAAAGCAAAATTTTGAACGGATTTAAACACAACAAAAGTCTGTAAGAATCGCCGTTCATTCATTCAATCACTTTTTAACCGGGAGCTCCCTTTTATCCGTGTTGCTTTGTTATGACAGTTATGGACGCGTTTTGACAGATCAAACACAAACACCGATCGTTCGAACTCCATATTTTTCAAGCAATCAAGTGTCTGATTTGCTGCCTGTAAATCAGTAAATGGAAAATTCGTTATCTATGGCATGGAACTCATTTCAATTAGAATTTAAATAACCTCAAAACATACATCAATATAAATAATTTACCAGACAATATGGCGCTGAGGCGTCATAATTAATAATGAATAAAAAATAAATAAAACTATTTTTGTTCAAAAAAACAATGTGCAAAACAGAGATGTGTTTTATATTCCGTTTCTTATGTGAACAGGCCCGAAAATTATCGTTTTTATGTTACTTTTATTTTAATAAAATCTCTTTGAAATACAACATTAAACATAAGTTTATAAAAAAATTATTAGGAATTCTAATCGCACTCATAGTAGCGTACCCAGCGCTGGTCCCACCGTCACAATTACATTTATCCTCTTTTAAAAATATGTTACTTTGTAGCAAAACTTTTAAGTCTGTCCCATCCGACACTCCTAGCCGTTGTTCGATTAACACCAGCCGAGAAATGATTAATTGTAAGTTGCTGACCAATCACCACGAATGGATGAATCATCGTACCGTGAATAGAAAAGATCGATTCTATCCATGTATTGATTTTCCCTCGTTTTTTGTTATTTGTGAGCTTCCCCTCCCTAACTAATTCTAATGTAGGGAAAATGTGTTTCTATGTGTGAAAAAGAAGGGAAAAAAGGGAGCAAAAAAAAAACGTATTAGCGAAATGGTTTAACGAACACGCGCGCGGCATTGAACCAAACACACCACCAATAATCCGGTCGGTCGGTCGGTCGGGAAGAAATGTGCTTGATGTTGTTTTTGTTTGCATCGCGCTCTCGCATTTATTACGGGTAACGCATGAATTGAAAGCAAAAGCTAATCATCGCTGGTTAATGCGAGAGGCGCAAGAAGAAAGGAATTCGATCGTAATCGTTTATTTTGGTTTTTCGATCGCGAAGAAATTGACCTGGCAGAACATCGCCGTCTAATGTTCCTCTCTATACGCGGCTGTTTTAAATAGACGACGTATATTGTTTTTGGGAAGCGGATGGAATGTGTGCCATCCCACAACCATTCGGAGTCATTGTGCTTGCGTTGCTCTGGATGCTGGAACGAAAACCTTATGCCGCCGCCAGGAGCATATTGCCCCGCAGGCCCATTGCGCCTACCAGAGTCTGTTGTACCGTTTTCTTTCCTTGTGAAGTGTGTGGGTGTATCGAACGATTGGTTCTTTGAAGCTGATGCGCTCGTGCTAGCTGTGTTGAACACACATACAGCCACAAGAACCGTACAGTATGCACCTCCTTCTCGTATCGATCGATGAACGGGCGCGCGCGCGCGTATGTGTGTGTGTGTGGGGGGATGATGAGTACATATGGAGTTTTCCTCGGACGGAAGTGGAACAGCACTTTTCCACAAACCACCACCGCCATTGTGTGAAGGGCACTGGACGTGCGCAGAAAGGATCTATTCGCCGATGCGCAGCACTCACCACCCTGATTTCCGTTTTCCGCCAGATGGTTGTTCCGTGCGTTTTATATGAGTGTGTGTGTTAGTTGCTTTTGGATGGAATTATTACCTCAGTCTCAGTCGCCCGATACTACCCCGGATGACATTGCAGCACACTTTTCCTGTTCCTATTTTTGTATTGGATGGGAGGAATGGGATGGAAAATGATTCAACAACCGGCCCCTCCCAGTAGACCACCACAACCACCGTGTGGTGCAAACAATCGAAGGAAACGTGCCGTGTTGTTTGTTGCTCTCGTCGGTATGTTGGATAACCTACTTTCGTTGCTTACCTGTGATGTCCTTTTCTGCTCGCTTCGCACTGTGCACGGCTACTACGATGTTCTTTCATTCATCTCACTCTGTCGCTCTCTTCCTCTCACTCTCGCTCACACATTGAAGGCAGCTCACTGTGTTATGTGTGCGATGTTTGCCCCCTAACTGTACATTATGTTGTGGCGGCGCTCTGACGTGCATGTTGCTGTGTGTGTGTGTGTTGTGCATCTTTGGAAGCATATTTCTTTAGCCCGTGGCCGTTGTTGTTGTTTTTAATTTTCCTTCCTTTCCTGGGCTAGCCACCTGGTTTGTGGATGGTTCTGTACACTATCCGGCAATTCGCGAACCCCGGAAGAAGGGGTCCGTTTCTTCTTCTCCCGTTTGAAGCTTTGTGCTTCAATTTCTCCCGTCGGAAGAACCGGCCGTGCGTATCGTAGTCCCAAACAGGAAAGGTATACACAAAAAAAGAAGGTATACATAATACCGGTTTTTGTGGTGATTATTCTTTCTCGGTGTGTTGCACTCTTCTTCAGTTCTGAAACACATTCCCAAACATCATCATCATCATCATCATCATCATCGGCGTCTTCTTCATCGTCTTTGGTATCGACTTCCCTTTGCTGCTTTATTCTCCCTACCCTTTTGTATGTTTCGCCACGCTTTGTTGGTTGCTTTCCACACAAACACACACGTACACACACTCCGGCCTGCTGCGTTTGTTTATTTGCAGCGATAATCTCACACAGGTTTCATTTTCCTACGCATCATTCCGTGTTTCGGCTCACAAATATGATGATTTCTTCCCATTTTATTTCGACCCAATCGCCTTTTTTTTCCCTTCATTTCGGTTCGCTTTCTACGATTATGTAAAGACATTCAACCGTACCAAAACCTCCTTCCCCGCCCCATCCCTCTCTCTCTCTGTCTCTCTCTCTCTCGTCCCTTTCCATTTCCGCCATAAGTAGCGTTAAAATAATCTCGACACAGATACACACTTTTGCTGTTTTTGTTGTTGTTTTTCTTTTCTTTTTACTTGCTTCTTCTACACTTCCCTAGCTGCTTTTCTGTGCTTCAACATTCCTGAGGTTTAGTTTACGATTCACCCCAAAAATTGCCGTTCGTCTCATCGTGGCAACCAAGGCGGAAAAAGTTTGCTTCGTTTTCTTTGCTTTTCCTTTTCTTTCTCTCTCTCCCTCTCTCTCCTTCTTGGTTTTCGTTTTCCAAATGCTGTATGATTGATGGGGAAAGCTCCTGGGGAAAGAGATGTAACGCGGGGGGAATTCTTGCAACGCCTGCTTTGGTTGATGTTTTCGACCTTCAGCGTGTGGTATTGTGTTGCTTGGTTGGCAGACGACTCGTGCGCAGTGAAAGAGATAGTTTGTTGTTAGTTCGTAAAGTGTTACTTTCTTTGCGAAAAAAAACACACCTTGTGAGGAGTTTTTTCGTTTTTTGTTTGTTTACTGTTTGCTTACAGTTTTGATCATTTGTGCGGAAAGATTGATTGAGCAGGAATTAGTAAGCAGCTTCTTTGCTTGCTACGAGCTGAAAAAGATCATGCGTCTCCATCGGGCAGTGCGCACACGTTTGCCATTTATGAAACATTTAGGAAGCGGTTCTCGAGTTAGATTCAATTTAACATTTGTTTACCTTTTTTGTTGTATTGTACAGTCTGTGTTATGAAACAATTATTATACTTTAAAGTAGGTAAATAATTTATTTATTCATGGTTACATTTTATCTGATGTTTTCTAATTTTGTTGCACCAGGGAGGAAGGTTATTACAAATTAGCATACTCCGTTGAAATGGTTTCATTTCTTCTTCAATATATTCCACGACCTTGCCAGGTTCCTGTTAGGTTAGTTGTTGCTCCACCGAAGACAAAGCATAAACATTGGGCATTTTGCTGTGGCCAGCTACTGCAAACTGGGTCGGAATCCTTGTAGGGAAAATATTAGACAGTGGCTGGCAATGAAGACACGCAAATGTCACCGAACACATGGCAGAACTAGGGAATAGAAAAAGGTGAAGGACGCTCGAATGATGGCACACGTGTGGCATGATACATGGAAACATAATAACCTTTACGGTGTTGGGGTGGTTTTTTTTTGTTGGAGAATTCCGTTTTTAGAATAAGATTCGGTTTTGGTGGTTATACATCGACAACACTGTAATCGTTTAACTTGTAGTTTTCTTAACTATGGTGAAGTTGTAACGGATTTTATCCTTAGATACTGTATAGTTATATATATATATATAAATTAAATAAGTTTGAGTTATGCGAACGTTTTGCAATATTATGGAGCACACCTTAATCCTTCTTCTGGCACCAAAATTCAACCAATTCTCCAATATTTCACCTAATCCTTCTTTTGACGTAAATGATATGAAAGAGAAAGGAAGAAGCACACAGAATCGCAAAACGCCTATCCGCCTGTATGTTGATATATGTTTTTTTTCTCTTTCTTCTTTTCTTTTCACCCTTTTTTTCTATGACAATCTCTTGCAGACCAGAAGCAACAAAACGTGGGGATTTTTGTGAACGCCCCAGTAATGCCCCGAGGTAAATATATAAAAAGCCCCCACCTACCCCCCCTAATCTTTTACAGCCAGCCAACACGCCAAACGTGATTAATGTTCGATTTTGTGATTGTGATGTTTGATGCAGTGCTTTAGCTAATTTTGGTTTTCAACGAATGGAAAATCGAACAAATTTAGGTGCAGGATGTGATTTTTTTTTTATGGAGTTGGTGAATATTATTCCCGTACCCATGTACGTCATGTCCTTCTGACGGTGGCATGAAGCGCAGCCACGTCGTACTGTGCGCTGTTGTGTCCCACGCGGGGGGACTGTGTGACGATTGAAAACCTGCTGCAAAGGTGTGAAGTGCATGTGAAAATTAATTTTACACCACTAAACAAGTGGTCCGGTGGTGGCAGCTATTCAGTATCCCCGATCGCTTCCCCTTGCGCGATCATATGAGGCGATCGTTTCGCTATTGTTGAAATTGTTAACGAAACGAATCAACAAAAGCAACATCCATTAGCCAGCCAGCCACCGGATTCACATCCGCGCCCCAGTAGAGGTCCGAAAGGTTTGGTATCGGCGGCGCCACCGTCCATTGTCCGTTCGCGTTCGTGTATGACGAATGAGATGTGCTGGTCGGTCGCGAATGGTTTCCCGTTACGGATCGATTCCGTTTTGACATCGTTGGGTGTGAGCTTCGGTTGGTTCCGACTGGTACTGGAACGTGGGAAACATTGTTACAGGAAACATAGTGGAAGATGAAGGTTGGTTGGGGTTATTGGCCAATGTTCCGCGAATCCGCAAATGCTCATCGATGATGAAGTTGAGCGTAAATTGGGACAGCTTTCATAGGGTTATTTGTCGTTGGCTTAATTTAATTTTATTTTATTTTATTTT
This sequence comes from Anopheles rivulorum, assembly GCA_018908115.1. Lineage (NCBI taxonomy): Eukaryota > Metazoa > Arthropoda > Insecta > Diptera > Culicidae > Anopheles > Anopheles rivulorum. The sequence continues at coordinate 3,126,640 of STHB01000004.1, forward strand.
TTTTTTTTTTTAGTATGTTAGAACGGAACAGGCCGTATTAGACTAATTTTACCACGTAGCAGGCTAGTCAGACCGTGCTACGGGGGGACGGTCCGAATGGGATTTGAACCCGGTCCGGTCGTGTTAGGAACTGGCGCCGTTGCCAAATACACCACCGGGCCGCCCCTAATTTAATTTTATATTATTATTATTATAATATGATATGATATTATAATATGATATGATATTATTATTATTATAATATGATATTCGACATATTCTTGGTCTATCTTGCGAAAGATCATTGGACTAGAAATGATTTAAATGACTTCAAATGAAAATCCTACACGTACCACAAATTCATCTAAAATAGAATCAAAATCTGGTTTACAATATCTGATTAAAAATTTCTATTCAAAGTTACCGTATACAGAGCAAATTTCAAAATAACATTTAACAAATCAGTGGTCATAATTTTTGCCTGAGGAACAACAGGTAAAATCTGAAAAATTCTGACAAAAACGACACTATAATAGATCACTAATCGGAAGAATTCTTAAAATACAGGCATGCAGTTTTGTTAGAACGTTAATTACCACCCAATTATCAATCATATGACCGAGGCTCTCGATCCCCACGTCTAATTAAGCTTTAATGAGGTGTGCTCTCTAAATATTGCTCGCAATATTAGCAAACACAGCGTAAATTGTTTGGAAAATCATCTCCTCCACCCGGGGTGAGAAACTGAAATGCAAAAGCGGCCGTGATCGACCGCTGATCAAGCAAGGATGATCATCATGACACATCGGGGTTGCACAAAGGGGGTAAACGAAACTGGAACACACACCGCGCCGGCTAACTGGCAGCAGGGATTTAAAAATGGTGTATGCCGTTGATAATACATTCCCTTATCGGTCCCTAACCCAAACTAGCCGGAGCCGGTTACTGGTGGCACGCGGAGGTTTTGTGTATGCACTGTGAATGCATGTCCCCGAATGCTGTGCACACGGTTACGTTGTCACTGGAGTCATCGATAACAACATGGCTTAATAAAAAAAGGCAGCAAAAGTCACAATAAAATCTGTCTTTCATAACGACGTTCATCACTGTTTGCTGCTGGGTTTTGGGTTTAGTGATTGGTGTATAGCTAGTGGCGCAGTTTACAGCCGCCGCTCTTGCGGGGCCTATAGGAGGGTGATAATTTTATTTTCCATTTCACCTCGATCCGCCATTTTTGTTGTCGTTGGTGTAGTTGCTTATCAGCAGCGTTCCGGAACTGTACCGGTAGATGTGCATTGGCATGCGTGCGTGGTGGTTGTAGTAGTAGTAGTAGTAGTTGTTGTTATCAGCAACAACAACCGTGTGCTGTGGCCGTACGGCTTCAAGATCAAGCATCGTCCGCGTGTTCCGGACTGTGGTGGAGCTGTGAATTCCAGCGAACACTATCACAAAATGACCGGGTTGCGATGATGCAACAAGACGACGCAACGCTTGACGGGGCTGATGACGGGACACCGCACCACACCAGCAGCGATAAGACAGTAGCAGCCATATGTAGATGCTGCCTGCGTGTGCGTGTATTTTCACGAGCTCTGATAAGAGCGTGCGAAGGAAACAAACGTGTGTGGGCAACGGTAGTGCAGTGGGGACGCGACACGTTACAATTGCTCGGTGAAATGCGATTGCTCTGTTACTCTGCTGTGTGCGTGTTGGTGCGCTGCTCTGATTTACTACACCGGAACTGTTGACGGCCCAAAAATGGGGAGAGAGAGCATCCCTTATCATCGTGCATCGATTGCACGAGAGCAGCACATCAGCTGCTGGCGTGGTTTGTTTGTTTGTTTTCTGTTGTCTCGCTGCAAATCGGTCAATTTAGCGCAATGCAATCGATTGGTTCTGACTGGTACCGACCGACCGGGGGTAAAGATACTTACAACGAAGAGGCTGTTTACTCTATTTTTTTTTGATGCCACTTGTCCATGCTCATGGTCTAGTTCTTATGTGTGGCTTATCACCAGTAAGACATGTGTTGGCAATTGGGTAGTATGCACGCGGCAATAGGTGATGGTGGGGGATAGGTTTGTTGGTCTGGTCAGCATGTGATAAGCTTTGGGAACCGAACCGGGGAGGAAAAACGATTGTAAGACACATCCGATGGAGAGTTCCAAATAATGGCAACATATGGTGCAACAGATCAATCAAATGTGCATGTGCATGTCTACACTAAAATGGTGTCTCTTGCCTTTTGCCATCAATGATCTTGTCGTGTCGTACCTTGCCCGTGCTGGTACCTTTTTTTGTGTAGTGTTGCCAGACCCCAAAGCAACAGGAAGTGAGCGGTTTTTGTTTTACAAGCAAACAGCCTTATGTTCAACTCTTTTTTTTTCTTTCTCTCTCTCTCTTTCTCTCTCTCTCTCTCTTCCTCTCTTTCCCCGCCATCTCTTTCAGTCTATCCGAACGTGATACCGATAGCGCCCGCATCGATGGGTGGCGGTGGGGTTGGTGGTGGTGGTGGCGGCGGTGGAGGCGGAGGCGGCGGCGGCGGGGGCGGCGATAGTACACCACCGGCACCGTCCGTCGCACCGTTGCAAAGTCCGATGGCGAACCTAATGTCGATCACCGAGACCCTACCGCCCGGCAGCCCCCGCAATGGGCCAAGCCCACCGGGTCCACCGCCACCGCGGACAGCGTCCCGCGGCTCACAGCATTCGCCGAACAGTTCCGGTAGGTTTTGTTTCGCTTCCTTTTTGTTTTCGATTTTGTTTGTTCTGTTTCAATTTTTCGTTTCAATTTTCCATTAGAACCTTTACCAAAACCCAACAGCAAAAACAAATACAAATCCATCCAAATGTGTAAAGCAATCCAAATTTCCATCCTTCCGGTTCCGTGTGGTGGTGGTTTGGTCGCAAAGGTTTCAAAGAGAGCATGATGTAGGATGTATTGAATGTATTTGGCTGCATGGCGACAAGTTCAAATATTGGTAGAGTCACACACAACACACATTGGTGGTAGTTCTTATAGTCGGGAGAGAGGGAGCATCAGAACCGGTGTTTAACCGGAAAACAATCAAGGGTTATGTTCACTTTGAACTGTCTGTTTCTTTGCACACCCAAGCACACCCATCTTGTACTATATAAACACGTTCACAATCGCAGTTCCCGTAGTGGCATTATTATCAGCCTTTAAATCCCATTTGTACTCAGGAAGAGGTAATATTTACGTGAAATATTTACACCTTTTGCAAGCATTTACAAGAAGAAATCTATTCCCTGTAAAGCTTTCAAGCTTGAGGGAAGCTTTAAAGTCAATTTTATTAATAAAAATAAGATCCAGAAAGTGGTAAATACTTGATACCTACCGTGACACACTGCACTTCTACTCGAAAGAGTTCTAACGTTACTAATTGTACCTAAAATTCCTGTATTTTGACTATTTGTTTTCGATAAAACACTATAATTTTTCTTTCGCTTTCCTTCTACCAACAGGCTCATCCAGCGGACGAAGATCTTCCGGCTCGCGACACGTGTCCAGTACGACGGTGACCTCATCCGAAGCGCAGCAACCGAACTCCTCGCTTCCGGGTAGCGGCGGTTCGACGACACCGAACGGAGGTAGTGCCGGTGGTCCAAACGGAGGCAATGGAAACACACCACCCGTTGCGATGGGTCCACTCGGGCCGGGTCAGCAAATGTCCCAGCAAGTACCTCCACCACCGCCACAATCACAGTCCCAATCGCAGGGTGGACCACCGGACGGTGTACCACCGGGAATGGGCGGTAATGCCGGTTCCGGTGCGAATCCTGCCGGACCGAATGCAAGCCCTGCACCACCCGGCGCTGGCGGACCACCGGGCAGCGGTCCCGGTAATGGTGCACCCGGTGGTGGAGCTGGCGGACCGGGCAGTGGTGGTCCGGGAGGTCTTCCACCACCACCCGGTTCGGCACCGAGCAATGCGCCGCCCGGTACGGGTGGGCCGGCACCGGCACCTGCACCAAACCCAACGCTCAAATGCACACTCTGCCAGGAAAGGCTCGAGGATACGCATTTCGTACAGTGTCCATCGGTTGGTCATCATAAATTCTGCTTCCCCTGCAGTCGGGAGAGCATCAAGCGACAGGTTAGTCGACGAGGAGCATACCATTCGGTGAATCAACGTGCGCTAAACATTACTGTCTTCTTACGCTTTTTTTGCAGGGCTCTGGCGCGGAAGTGTATTGTCCGAGTGGGGAAAAGTGCCCGCTGGCCAACTCGACGATACCGTGGGCATTCATGCAGGGTGAGATTGCGACGATCCTGGGCGAAGAGCTGAAGGTAAAGAAGGAGCGCGAAACGTAGAGAAGTCGGTACACCGTTGCCAACAGTGTCGCTGGCCCTGCGTGCACGGGAAGATACACCACGAACACCACCTACACGACTACCAGTGGCAGCAGCAGCGGTTCAACGTCCAGCGCAACGTCCACGGTCGGCGTGGGTCCGGTTCCAACGGTTTCGGTTGGCGAATCCGGTGAATATAACGCTTCGTCCCGGATGTCCGTCGAGGGCTACGATGAAGTGCACGCGTGTGAGGATGACGAAGAGGATGGGGGCGGCGAGCGTGGTGTCGGTGGTGCATCGCCGAACGTGGAATCAGATCATCACCGATCGATGGCCAACGTTTACAGTGGCGGAAGGCGCGATAACGAGCACACAACAGTGCAAGCGCATCCGGTTGATACTGCACCGCAGCCGCAACAGCAACAGCCATGGGAAACGGATTTCTATCAGCAAACGCAACCTCAACCGTCATCGATCCCACAGCAGCGGTACGATCGCCAGTTACGATCGCACCGACACATGCGACACCATCAGCGTTAAAAGCAATGATCCGAACCGCGTCAACCCGGTGTATCCTTCTTTGTATCCCGTTGCCACTCATGGTGTGGGGGCACAGCGACAGTGAAATTGTTTGGCCAACGGCATGTGGCGACAAGTGCGCATTGTTTTGTCTTCTGCGTTTTATAAAAACGAAGAGGAAACAACCCAGAACAACCCAACAGCAGAGAACCCAGATTGTAGATAGTTTTTTTTTCTTGGAGGCAAACCGCTCCCGCTCCAAGAAAAGGTTTGGCCGGTAGCGCCCGCGCGCCATCAGCAGACGCGAAGGAGCAGTAATCTTTTTTGGTAGTTTTTAGTGTATCATTTTTAAGTGTACCTTTTTGGCGTAACTGGGAAGGATGGGAAATTTGGCACTAACCACAGCATGTGGGTTCCGTGCAATCCCATGTTTAGGATTCATTGTACATAGTTTGGACAGAAAGAAGGAAAGGAAAAGCAAAATGATGAAATGCATTCAATTTCAAGCGCTGAAACAAGGTTAGGAGGAGTGGATGGGTGCGCCGTATGGAACTGTTTTGTAGCAATTAACGTTTACAATCAGAGCGAGAGATGGAAAATTCTTTCGTAAGCAATACAACAACTCTCTGATGCAACCAACCAACCACCACCGTACCAATACCTTCCTTCCTGGAATATTTTCAACGGCAACGTTCGTTTTGTTGTTGCTCGAATGGGAAAGGAGAAGGATTTGGTTCCGGTGGTGGGGTTTTTTTCGTCGTCGTTGTTGTTGCTGTTGGCTTCGTTCCTGCAAGAGTACAACGGTAATTTTTTTTTTTTTTTAATTTTTAAGCTAAACGAACGATGCAAGAAACGAGTGTCAGTTCGTGGAAAGGAAGATGACGCGGTCGGAGCAGCGTTTTAAAGCTACAATTTATGTGAGATAGTGTACAGCACGAATTGTTCAAGTTTTATTAATGATTTTGTTTTAAACTGTTTTGACGTGTCCGCGCGCGTGTATGTCAGTATCGTCCGTCGGTGACTAATTTCGGTACTGTTGAGATAGTTTGCGTTGGGACTGGTTGTCTCGTTCGAACTCTTGCAAGCAAACATACGAACCGTGCAGTGACCGGGGAAGATGGTTTATCTTCCCTTTTGGATGTGTGTAAAGGGCTTTCGCGATGGATCGAGTTTGTGCAAATATATAGGTGTAAGGAAGCCTTTCGTTATGTGTACGACGGTGTAGCTTAGCGCGATGTTTACTCCATCATTTGGGAGCTATCATTGTCGTTTGGCTTTTGGCGTAATACCATTAAACGGATAGGACACAATTAGGGTGTGGGGTAGTCGATGGCACCTGGACTGGCCGTCCAGCTTGTGTTGTGCTCCGAAATGAAGTATTGTCATGAAGGCGTATGTGAACTTGCAACGGATGTTGCTATTGACGTATCCAAATCACACTCGACAAGGGTGTTAGTTCCGTTTGGTTAGCAGAGGAAGAAAACAACAGGGCCCAGAACGCTTGAAAAAAAAAAAAACAAACAAACAAAACACACAGTTGTACCGTGGTTGCATACGGTACCCAGGAGCTATAACTCGATTTTTGAGAGTTTACTATAAGTTGAGCATGCTTCACTTGCAATTTTATATACATACGCATAAGTACACATGCATTCTTTAAAGAATTTTGTACCATTAAGGGAAACGAAACAGAAAAAAGGAAAAACAGATCAGAATAAGTGAAAGGAAGCGGAAACAGCAGAAAGGTGAAGCAAGGAAACGGAGTGGTTTTTAAAGCATAAGGCAGAAATGTTTTAATTTTATTATGTACGTATTTATAACTTGTAGTTGACGAATTAACGTTTATTTAATGTTTTGAATTCGCGTTGAAAGTGGACACACAAACACACACACACACACACACACACACACACACACACACACACACATTTTCCTTAAACAAAACATACCCTGCCCCCCCTCCCCAACCACACAAAAGAACAAATGTACATACGCGTCAATATGAGCGGCACGGAAGGAGAACGTTTTAGTATGTAAGTTGAATTGTAAGTTTATTTCCTTTACAAAACACAAAACAAACACATTGTAATGTACTGTTTATTATTTTTTTTTATTATAAATATTAGTTACACTTTTCGATTCTATTGAGAAGAGAATTCAATTTGCATTATGACGAATTCACAGGCAAAAAAGGGATGGAAAGGAGGGAAGAGAGAGAGAGAGCGAGAGAAGATGAAAACGATCGTCTGGTAGTAGTGATCGTGCCGAAACGTGACACGTCACGCGTGCAAGAGAAGCGACGAAACTAATGGAGAATACAAATATTGCAAATACAGTGAAAATTAATTATTTTCTTCTGCAAAGATTTTGTTTGTTAACGTTTTATTTTATTTAGTTCGGTTTTGTTTTCCCACCTTTTTGTTTTTGTTGTGCCGTTTTATGTTCGCTTTGTTTCGGAATGTTGTTTTTTCCCCACCGAAGGTGAGTATTTAGTGATTTTTCCTTATACTTTACTATGTTTTACGTTTTGTTCTTTTTTCGTTTCCATCGTTAGCCCTACTACTGTTGTACTTGGACCGGTGATGCGGTGATGCATAGATGATAGCCAACCAGCAAACCAAAACACACACACAGATGAAGTACCTTTGAACGATATGAACAATATCTTGAATATAGCAATCGAACCATTTTTGGAGGCATTAAGAGGAGGTGGCGTAAGCGTAACTACTACTACTACTACTACTACTTAAACCATATGAAAGTAATCAGGTTTTGAAGGCTCTCACAACACCGCAAGGTAAACGGAGGACAGTATGAAGGAAGAAAAAATATATTAGGAAACAAACACAACAAATCGTCACAAAACAACAATCAAATCATAACGAATCATAGCGGAAAACCAACAATTTATCGTCATTGGAAAAGGTGCATGTATTTCGGTAGTGCGAATTAGTAGTACTCTCCTACATATATACATATATATATATAGGCATTGTCAAGCGGCAACTCTTTTAGCCATTAGTGCGTGTATTCTCCAACAACCAGAGCGAGAAACAGGAAGAGTACGCACGATTGGGATTAAGATATTGAACACAATTTTGCAAATATAGCCCAAGCCTAGCATATAGTTAACGTTGAGTGGACGAAAGTCAGCCAGGGCCAACAATCGTTTAACAGGCACTTACACACACAGACACACACTGTTTGTATGGATTTGAGTTATTGCATTGTGAGAAGATGATTCCAACTGATCGGTACGAATTAAACCATTTGCTAGATAGTTTATTGATCTCGACATACGCGTACCTAGGTATATACGGCGAAAATGGCGAAAAATAGGTAACCACAACAGTACAGAACCCTGGTATCTTTACGCGAAAGCTTATTGAACCATAGAATACTAAGGGGCTACTAGTACTGCGTAGCTTGAATCGTTTGTATAAGAAAGGGAAGATTATCCTCAATCCGTCAACCGTCTTCTTGATCATTTCTTAAGGGCAAGATGTTTAACGTCAGGAAAGGTTTTTACGTTTAGTGTGTGACAGCATCTTCATTTCTTCCGACTATTAACTAACCAGCTAACCATATGCAAATCGTTGACTTAATAGTTGCTCTAAATATAATTGTGCGCCAGTTAAACGAATTCGATCGTGTAAGTAGCAGTTATGTATTGTGTTAAGGTTTAGAAGGATCCTCGAATGTCTATTTGATGCACTTGGACTCTAAGACGTCCGAGTGGGGTTAAGCTTGTCGCGTTCCGTTCGCTATAGAATACATGGTACAGCAAGCAGCAGGATTTCCATTGAATTATTAGAAGAAGTACATAGGGTGATGGTATTGGCGTATTGGCGTATTGCTTTCACAGTCTAAGAATTGTTCCGTTTTTTCGTTACTCAATAGCGGACCGATCATCATCGTGTGAGGGCGTTCTGGTAAAACCGGATGCGCCACAGGATGGGTTTTCGGGTAAGCGTTTGTTAGTTTTTTTGCCAAGCAAACCTTAAGCGAAAGTAGTAGCAATGGGGTGAGAGAAGTTAACAAGTTAAGCATTACTATAAAAAAAAGAAAACAGAAACAGAAACAGAAAAAGAAAACACACACATACAGACGAACATATACACAAAGGTACTACACATACAGCAGAATAGCGTCGACGAAGCGACGCTTCTTGTTTCGTTTAGGAGAAAGTCTCTAACTTCATGTTAACGGGAAACATTTTCCCTTCATCCACTGTTTTCTGCCGCTGCTGTCCTGTGAACGGTAGGATTCAAACCCAGCATTACACAGAAACTAACCAAGCGTGCAGATCACTCCTCATCTCCCAGAAGCAAGATGAAGTGGTTTTTCATTTCCTTTTTTCACTTTGTACATTTAATTAAGCAAAAACCGACGATGCGACACGAAGGTCGTTAAGGTGCCACCCATAACACCCGAAGACTCGTCGCGTTCGTCACATTGGAACACAACACTCGCCATAATTGTACATACTTGTAAACAAAAAAAAAAAAAAGAAAAAAGAAAATGGAAAACAAAAGAGGAAAGTCACGATCATCTGTGAAAGCGCGCACCGGAAGTTGGCGCTTGCATGCGCGCTTCCGATGCGTTGCGATCCGAGGATGAATTGGAACCTCTTTTGGCGATCGATTGATCGATCGCGATCGTGCACGTGCATGTTGAACTTTACTAGCGAGTCTGTCCGATGACAATGATGATGATTACCTGATAACTGGGATAGGTGGGTGTATTACGGTCACCCGGTAATTTCTTTACGCGCAGCGATCGTTCACGATGATCGTTGCTGGTATAATAACCAAACCATATATAGAAATATATCCGACTCAAGTGCTATAAACGGAGTAAAAAGTAATGGCAGACGGGTGTGTGGTGGTACCGGCCAATGGTACCGTATTGAGACACTATTACACTGCTTCAGATCCCATCCGGGGCATGTAGGACCCGTAGCGATATGTATAAGCCAACAAAACACTTGTAAACTATGTAGGGAGCAACGTTCTTAGACAAGCCATTGGAAAGCCACTAACAATTGATGCGATCCTACGCGAACATTTTTTGTTTTGTAAATAGTGAAAACAATATATTGACGAAATGGAAAAAAAAACAAATAAACATTATATAAAAAAGTCTACGGTCATATTCTATCGACAAACTCATGCGCTCGTTTGTGTGTTTTCATGTTCAAATTCCCTCTACCATACCCCACGTATGCCGTTGTGCACAGTGTCATCGAAGCGTGAACGGATATTCGCGTTGTTTGGGGCGGTATCCTAGCAACCGTTCGGTTTGTGTGTGTGCAGTGCAGTGCATGTTTGAATGACCCTGCTCACGTTTGCTTCAGTCATTGTTCAGAATGCGAGACGAAGAGTGTTTCACACCATCGGTGGAGGATGAAAACGCTGACCACTCGTTCGATGCGTTGCGCTTAAGATTTAAGGAGCTGTACGATGAGATCGATTTTCTTGGTGAGCAAGCCACGTTTACGGTGCAGACGATAACGGATGGTACCGCGGACGAGCCGGAAGTGCTTAAGAAGGCCGACATCGAGGATCTGATTGTTTACGCGCGTAAATTTGTGCGCGAAACACGAAAAACTATAGTAAGCTTCGACGAACATGGCGTCCAGTGTGAACCGGCGAAGCGATCCAACAAGAAGGTTTCTACTCCTAGGGCTTGGTTGGAGCCGCCACCGCCACCGGAACGGATCGTTGTTCGAGATGAACCGTGGGAGTATTCATTCAGGGATCAAAGCGCTATTACTGTGACGCAAGACATGCCGAGAAATGTTCCGAGTGTGCTATCCGATCAAGTGGAACCGCTGAACAACAAAGTAACCGTAGCAACCGTGCCCGACGTTCGTACTATTGGAACCAATGTGAACTTTGTTTCGCAACGTACCGTCGTGGCAAAGAGAACGAATGTGCCGAAGGTTGTTCAGCCATCGGCTACTGTCCGTTCGGCAAAGTGCACTAGTGCGGGTGAGCTACGTCCACGGCCTGTCACTAAAGCACGTGCTCCTCCCTCGACAGCTCCTGCTTCAACGTCCAACAAGCAAGTGAAACCACCGAAGCCCTCAAGACAAACGTTTTCCGATGGTCAATTCAAACTGCTGCTAGAAAGATTTATACAAATGCAAACAGATAAGCATGTGACAGAGGCATCGGAAAAAGTGACTCAGGATAAAGAAGCTGAGGTCACAACCGAACAACTGGTGGAGCAAGCAACGATTGCAAATGAACAGAAAGTCGAGTCAGTGGTTTCGATCGGAAGTGAAGATAGTGGCCCAAACGACAAACTAACTGATAAAGCACCAATCGTAGGCTCGCCGTCTGAAGATAAGGTTTCGGAATCATTTGATAGCGCTGTAGAAACTCTTGGATTTACTAGTCATGTCCTTCCCGGTGTCTCCATTAAAGGGCGTTGGGATTCAAATTTGAAGGTGCAGCAAACCGGAAACATAGCGATTTTAAACGAAAAGGAGGTAACAAGTGTCGAACCTTCCAATCATAACGTACTATATGTGGAGTTTAAACGAGGACACACAAAAAATGCGAAAGAAAATCTTCCGACTGCTACGGGCGAGATGAAGAAGGACCGTAGTTTGGAGTCATCAAAATTGTCCGTGGATACAGAAGATGCAAAAATGGCTACAGTAGTTGACTCAAGTGACTCGGATTCGGAAGCGGCAAGTGAGCGGGCGAGTAAACCGTGTGAACTGCCCCCGATACGTATACCACGGTCAGCTCGTAATGTGATCAGACAGAGCAACAAACCAAACAAATATTTAGATCCATTCGTAAACAAGCAACGCAGGACTGGTCCACTCAAGAAGAGCACTGAGATATTGTTTGATATTTCCGACGATTATTCTAGCAGCTCGAATACTGAAGCCGATTTAGAGGATGACGATATACGAATGCTTTTAAATTTGAAGGATAATAACGTGAGCAAAGATATCCTTCCTATTTCGGACCCCGAATCACTAAAGACTGAACCTATAAAGAAACTGCCAACTAGCGTACAATGCCAACGAAGTTTACTTGAAGTGTCCAGCATTCCGGCACTTCGTAGTCCGTCTGAGTTAAGTCGCGGTAACGAATCATCCGAATCTGAACACGAAACTTCATCCAACGGTTATTCTTCGAGACAATTTTTAAAGAGTTTACGTATTTGGAAGTCCGCCCTTGAGGTCCAATCGCAAAATATGAAAATTACCAATGAATTGACAGAAAATCTGGACGTGCTTAAGGGTAACATCGAGAAGATAGCACAGAAAAGCTCGAAGGTAGCAAAGCTAGCGCAGAATGTTGAAAACGTTGCTACCGATGTAGAAGAAGCCCCAAGACAACGTGATCCAGTTCGTCCTGCCTCATCAACTTTGCGCTCAAGGTCGTGTGAATGTTTTGGATGCCAGAGCACATTCGAGGAGCCAGTGTTGCGTCCAATCACAAGTCCGCCATATGGTCATAAACAATTTCAGCGAACTATCTTCGAACGTAATCCACGCTATGCTAAAACTATTCGGAAAATTTGTGAGCTTGGAAGCATCGAAAGACCACCATCTTCGGCTGGAGCAGATAGAGACGAAGCTATCAGGAAAGCTGCTCAAAAGTTTTTGCTATCCTTGCAAGGGAACGTGAATCCGCGAAGCTGTTACAGCTCGGGGTCCTCGTATGGCTTAGTAAATTCCCCTTCAAAAAGCCGCTCTAGTGGATCTGACGAAGCAGGTGAACACAGCACGCTGACACTATCCGAAAACGAATATTATTCAGAGCCGGAAGCAGAGTCAATTTCTTTCTCCATGTGTGCTGATTCCAATAGCAATGTATCTTCATCTGGACAGATTGCAAGTAGTGAAAGGACGGATTTATCCTCCTTGACGATCAATATTAATTCTCAGTCAGATATGGGAGAGGTGCTAAGTCCGGGAGAAATAAAATAAATTGTGTTCTTTTTTCAAACTGTATTTGTAACTCTTTATGATTATGAATAAAATTATTTTTTATAATTAAATTATATTTGTATCTTGTAACATTTTGTAGAGCAATATTAGAGTAATTTTGGGAATAAACAAAAATCGGCGATGTGCAAGCAGTTTTCGTTTAGTTTGCGCCCTTTTACCATAGTTGAGCTACTATCCGCTACACATTGTATTGGCGCTACAATCGCTTGGGCGAGACTCTTGGGAACTGTCACAGGCTGAGCTGTCAAACAAGCAAGCACAACAAAAAAAAGGCTGTGCATTCGTTTTGCCGCATCTGAAAACTGTGGAGCTGTATTTTGGGCGAAAAACAGTCGTTTTCATAGCCTCGAGACAAAATGTAGCGCAAAACTGTGCTGAAAACACGAGTGCAATTATATTGAAGCCATTTTCTCAAGTGGAACGGTGTCTTTTAGCAATTGACTTGTACAGCCGGCGACTGGCGTTGGATTTTAGCGTGGCGTATAGTCTAGTTGAATGTTTTAGAAAAAAGCCGGGTGTAGATTAAGGGTAGCAGGTTGTAAAACATAATCGTTGTTACAGATAAAGTGCCAAAAGAGGAAGTGTACAGAAATTGATGGTTTGATTGTGATGAGCTAGAACATGTTTGATTGATGTGCAATCGGGGCATGAAGAATGGTCGTGATTAAAATGTGAATATCCAAAGTATCGTCAAGAAAAGAAACGATTTTTAGCATTGCATTGCATATCCGGTAGAAAAACGCACCGGAAGCGGAAGAATAGATCGTAAGAGTACAGTGAAGCAACATACTTATCATCCCTCAAAATGTGGCACGAAGCGCGCAAACAGGAAAAGAAGATCCGCGGCATGCTGGTCGATTATCGGAAGCGGGCCGAACGAAGGCAGGACTTTTACGAACGTATTGTACGTGTGGTGGAACCGGTTCCGACCCTCTTTCCGTTGACCTTGTACTGATTGAATTTCCATTTTCCATTTCCATGTGCTGCTGGCGTCATCGGACCATCGGGGAACACAGAAAGCCGACCCGACACAGTTCCTTCAAGTGCATGGACGCAAATGCAAAATACACCTGGATGCGAGCGTCGCGACAGCTGCCGAGAATCCTGCAATCATGCAAGTGATATTCAATGCACAGGGAGCGATGGTTCTCCCTGGGACCTTTATACTTTTCTTGGACCATACATTTCTTGTGTTTTGTGCATGCTCTCACACTCCACTTCCACCCGCGGCCACGATCCGGAATGATACATTATCCGGTTTCTGGGACGCTGCAGTAAAACTGCAATACATTTCCTGTTTACCTTGTTCCCTGCGTAATCGCGTAATTGCAACGTAATTGTCCATGGGACAGAGACATACCTCGTAGCAACCGCTTATGCTATTCCCTAGAAATGATTCCTTGCTGGACGGGATATGGCTGAAAACGCACAAAGAAAAGGTGGCACTACAAGGGGCGGTTTGTTTTATGCACGACTTTGTGCTTGATTTCTCGTTCGCAGGATGCCATGGCAGGGACAGAAGGATAATCTGATCGATCGGTTTGATGTGCGTGCGCATCTTGACTATATACCGCCGGTGCCACGCATCAATCCGGATCAGGCCGACCAGCACGAGGATGATGCGGACGAACGTGCGATGAATTACGAACGGTACCGTGTGCTAGCACAGAACGAATTTCTCGGTGGGTAACTATGAATCCAACCAGTCCAGTCACAAAGCGGCGAAGCGTTCTTCAGAGCTTTGCGTTTCTGTTTTTTGGGAGTAGAGCTTTATTATAACCGTCGTATGCTTTCTATCTGCAGGCATCGTTGAAGAAAAGTACCTTCATCAACTATACCTCGAGGAACAGTTTGGAGTGAATGCACAGATCGAGGCGGAAACGAAGGCAGCTGCCGCTGCGGCTAAAAAGAAATCATCGGCCGGTGCCGCTATTGGGTACACGTACGAGGAAACGGAAACGCTCCCGGGCGGGTCAGGCTCGAGCCTGGTTTCCGGTGGTATCGGCACGGCAAGCGTACCGTTTGCACAATCAATAACTGCGATCGAAAAGGCGTCCGAATCGTCAGCACCATCAGCTAGCACGAGTGGACCGGCAGCGGCACGGTTCGATGAGTGCATGAAGGACGATTCGGACTCGGATTTGGATATGGACGTTTCGATTGATATTAACAAAATCGGCACAAACCAAGCGCACGAGCTGAACGGCTGCGGGCGCCAGTACGGTATGAAGAGCAATGATTTCTATTCGTTCCTAACGAAGGATGCGGACGAAGCGGACGCACTGCGCATGGCACGAGAGGAAGAGCAGGAGAAAATTATGTTCAGCGGGCGCAAGAGTCGTCGGGAGCGACGGGCCCAGCGCGAACGGAAGGTTGCTGGACGACCGTTAAGTCCACCGAGCTACGCAGCCAAAGAGGAGCTGGTGCCGCGCACATTTGTCGAAGCGAACGATAGCTCCCGGTCACCTTCGCCGGTCAACTCGGGCAAGATAACCTACATTACCTCGTTCGGTGGGGAAGAAGAACTGCAACCGCACGGAAAGATTTCGTTCGGGTTTACGCGTGAAATGAGCACGCTGGGCGGCATTGCTGGAACGTCCAAGGCGGCTCGTTTGCGTTCGGGAGCGGGTGGTGCCGGAGCAGAAGCAAGCGGCCCGTTAAGCTATGCGGATAAGGTGAAGCAAAATTTGGAAAAGCTGAAAACACAACAATCGAAAGAGAGCGATCGAAAGCCCCCGGTGCAGTATCAACGCTCGGCAGCGAGTGGGGGACGGGGTAGAAGTAGTAGAAGCAGCAGCAGAAGCAGCAGTCGTAGTCGAGGCAGAAGCCGCAGACGTCGCAGGAGCTCTAGCAGTAGCCGAAGCCGTAGCCGTAGTCGGAATCGTAGTCGTAGCAGGAGTCGAAGGCGATTGAGAAGCACCGCCGCCGGAAGAAGCCGATCGCGATCGAGAAGCGGTGGCCGGGGTACAACACGCTCGACTTACTCGCGGTACCGGAGGCGCTCGAAATCGCGATCCCGCTCCCGTTCAAGGTCTCGATCGCATTCGCGCACTCGTTCGAAAGCATCTCGCTGGAGCCCGAGACGAAGGTATCCGGCTGGGCAATCGTCAGCCCGACGCAAAAATACACCCTCACGGTCTTCCTCTTCCTCTTCATCATCTACCTCATCGTCGCGATCACGCTCCAGAACGCCAGTTCGCCGTTCTCAAGCGTCGCGAGCGAAACGAAGATCGGGCGCTGAATCGGACAGTGATTCGTCGCGTAAATCCAAAAAGCCACTACCGCCTCTGACGACGATTAGTACGACAGTTGTGCAGGAGAAACCATCCCTTGTTGTGCCGCATACGCTTCTGGGTGCGCTTCCACCACCACCACCTCCACCGCTGCCGGTAGCTGCCGAAAGTTTGGTGGATGAAAAGAAACCGATACCGGCGCTGGCGTTGATTGAACCGGAACCGGAAGTACCTATTAAACGGTACTACGGTCGAAGAAGGGGCGACGAAAGCTCGAGCGATGAAGCGAGCACTTCGGGCGAGGATACGAACGGTGACGATCGTAAACCGCCGATAGTTCCTGCGCTACAAGCCACCGATTCCGCTAGAGCAGACGATACGGTTGGCACGGGGGCGTCAAGCGTCATTAAGTGAGTGTAACGTGTAGCGTATTCGTTCATTTTGTTTGTCGTGTTGAGTGCTATTGCTATTACTACTGGCCTGGAAAGTATCTCCCAATGCTAACAAACAATCCATTGCATCTTGTTTCAGATCCACCTTCGACATGGCGGTACAGATAAAACAGGAAAAACTGGACCCGATCGAACTGCCCGGTGTAGGACCGACCGTCGGTGGCGGTGGTAGCACATCGTTAAGGTTTGGTAAAACGGTCACTGGTGGCATCAGCGCTCCCGAATCCAAAGTCAGTAAGAATAACTTAAACCGAGACCGCAACAATCCGAATCGTTCCGAATACCACCACCAAAAAAAAAAAAAACTGCCTTCCGCCTGCCTCCACCAGTTGCGTGCGTGCGTGCGTTTGTGTGTGTGTGTGCGCGATTGTTTTTATGGCGGCGTATCGTATGGCGTTGTCTGGCTAGGGAGGGTGAAAGAATGGGAGAGAATGTCGGCTATGCATGCCTTGGTGGTCCATGAATGTGTCGTGTAGAGTCCTTTTCTTAGTTGTTTATTTCGTAGGTTGGGAATAGTTATCGAACTGCTGTGTTGTCCCTCTAATAGATTCTCTCCTTCTGCTTCTTGGTTAAAGTATTTTGACTGCCGGTGTCCTTGCTAACAGGTGCTGGGATTCTGACGCAACTGGGATTTTGCAACTTTTTGTGTGTTAAACCGATCGTTGAAACGTAAAATTAAAGGACTTTCCTTTGCTTATGACTGAGCATTCGTGGCATCTGTGGAATTACCCATAGCTGATCGTTTAGTTCTGCTTATGGGGAGTCCATGGTTCAAGTGTTGATTTCATCTACGATCGGGCGTGTTTTTAATGTCGTGTTAAAATAGGTTAAATCTTCCATCAAGCATGCAATGTGTTCAAAGACCTGGACGATGTATATACGTTTTACCATGTGATCGATGGTCGAAAAAAGATTTTTATTTAAATTTATGATGCTTTGCTTGCTGGTTGTTTCTTGCTTCCCACGTACTTTAAGAATTAATTCTAGTCAAACTAGCGATTAAGATGATTGTAGATCTGGCTCATCTGGACAAGTGATCGTTTAGTAATCCATTTTAAGTGGCCAACCGTAAAGAAAGGCCTTTGCTCATCAGCCAATGTTAAAGTAGAGTGAAAAGTGGTATATCAATGCATTCCATCACACATCAACCCAAATGTCCACATACACACAATACACATTTACACACACATTCACATACAAACACACAAACATCCACACTTACACAACACCCTTCACCCACACACACACATTTTAATGATTCCTCATAAGTCACCACATTATATCATTTCATCGCGCATACCCTTTCGCCGGACTGTTGTACGAGGGAATCATTTAACTATTCTATCGTTTTGTTTTCTTTCTCTACACGGACGCGTTGCAAAAAAAAAAAAATATTCGCGCTCGAACCATTATTGCAGGTCGGCACGGGGGTTAGTTCCACCGCCGGTACCGCTGGTCTCACATCGAAGTCAGTTAACCCTCGCGATCGCCTCAAGCGCAAGATGCAGATCCTGCTGAACAAACAATGTGAGTTCGTATCAAGAGCAGCTCTAGCGTTGCGGCGCTTACGCGAAGATGATCGTTTGCGTCTTCCCAGCGATACCATCAGCTGGACGTACGTGAACATTTGGCCCTGCGTTATGATGATGGGAATATGTGCCTTTCTTCTCTCTCTATCTCTCGCTCTACTTAGACAAAGCGGACAAGAAGGCTGAAATCGAGAAAGTGGAGCGCCAGATTCAGCAGCAGCAGGAACGTGATGATGAGATGCGCGAACTGGCACTGAAGCTGAGGCGTCGGCAACGTGAGCTGCGTCACAAGTACGGTACGCCGGAGAGCGAGCATAGCAAATCGCACAGCTCACAGGAAGAGCGCAGCTCGGACGAGGGTGGTGACGACGGGGGCAGTAAGCCGCAACAGCCGCCGCAAAAGCAACGGTTTGATCAGCCACCCGGCGAGGATGGTTCCGCATCACCAAGAAGACTCCCGTTATTAGTGCCACCGTTAACGTCCGTTCCGCCACCGAAGATGGCACTGCATTCCCGACCACCACCATCGTTGCCGGCC
>STHB01000004.1:3188061-3239019 GCA_018908115.1 Anopheles rivulorum
TGTGTGTGTGTGTGTGTGTGTGTGTGTGTCAGAGTGTGGGATAATAAGCACAGAAAAGTCTAGCCAGCGTTTAAGCGTCAGCAAAGCGAATGGTTAAGCGCGCGCTCCTAGCTCGATCTAGCCCGGAGGCGTTCGATTGCTTCACCACGTTTCGGACATATAATAATGGTCGTGTCGTGTAGAATGGTAAAATAATAAAAATTCACCTGCCACCACGCGTGCTACCTCGGGACCGCCGGTACGCTACCCAAAACCGACGGTGCCGGTTATTGATGGTCAGTAATTAATGGTGGACCTTCACAGAAGAAGATGCGTCCACTGGGGACGCATTTGTTTGCCTTTTTTATTTTTTTTTTGTTGGTACGTTTTAAGTGGGAATTTCGGTAGAAAGACGACGCACCATTCCGTCGTGGACAGCTTTTGCGCAAAAGCGTTATCACACACGATCGTGATCGTGTACGATCGGTTAAGTGCGATGAGGGCAAGGTTTCGGTTGCGCATGCGGCACCGCGCTTTTGTTTGTTTAACGGCGGCAAAGGTGTTGCCAAACTCATCACAAATTTGCGCACACCACCAATCAGGCGTCCATTTTCCGAACGCTCCCTAGAAGGTGATCCCTTTCGTTTTTTTTTTGTTTTTTTAGGCACCACCCCGTCTGTGGTCTAGTTTTGGGGTCGTTCGTTGTTTGGGTGGGTTTGGTTATGATTAGCTGGGGCTCATCCACAGAAACGGGCGACCCCAATCAGCTGCAATGCGAGCTCCAGCAAATCCCACACTGATGCGGTCGCCCGGTTGTGGAATCATAAATCATGCACCAGCTCTGCACCGTGGAACTAGCACGGGTTAGGGAACGTGCAATGCGCTGGAAGGGATCACTTTTCGCATTGCTAGCGCATTTTTTTTTGTCTCTAAAAACTGGGCGCGCGCGCGCCCACCTGGAGTTTTGTCCAGCCGGGCCAAAGAGAGAGAGAGAGAAAGAGAGAGAGAGAGAGAGAGGATCGTTGGAAATGTCACCGCCATACTAGACGGTTGGGCTTTATCAGCAAAACTGTGCGCGAACCTTCCAAAAGGGTCTTTCAATCAAAACGATTTTGGGAAGGAAAGATCTTAACTGCGCCCGGTACGCGCAGCACCGAAATAAATTGACGACCCGGATGGAGCATGATTTACATCGGGTGATAACTTGTTTGCCGCTAGTTTGTGTTAAATACCGGCGACAGCGATGCACTCGCGGACACACACACACACACAGCGTTACTAGCTAGAACACAGCCGCCAGCCGGATCGTTTGGGTGACATTTTATTATGTGCCATAATGTTGGCATGGTGGCCGCACGGCAGATGAGCATACTTTGTTCGCTGCCGAGTGGATCGCATTGCTTGTCGATTGTGCAATTTGCATTTGCAATGGCACATTTAGGTACGGCCAGCTCATGAGCGGTTCGATCGTACCGTTCTTTGCCGTATCACCGATCGGTTCGGTGCTGCTCGGGGCCAGCAGAAGCGATGCAAGAATCGTATCGGGCGAAGTGTTTGCCGGTGGTCACCGTGTGCCAGCGAAGACGATCTTGGGTCTTCGTACTGTGTCTTGTAGAAGTGAAATTTATGAGCCAATTTAAGCGCATGTTCCGTGAACATGGCGTCGGTTGTTACCGATGTTGTGCGATCGTCTTGTCGACCGTTCCTGATGGGCAGATCAGCATGACAAAGGATCATGCCGTTTTCTATTTCCGGTAGACCGCCAGTGACAGCCAGTGTTCCGAAAAAGAGGGTTCGGGTCAGTTTGCTGTATGTACCGCCACTCACCACCGTTGTTGTGTTGCCCGTTCCCGTACCAGACGAGTGGATCTGACATTTGCAACCATTTGCTAATCGCACCGTTACCGCACCGGCTTTGCTGTTGGCAAACTTCTGCCGGGTGAGAACCGAGCAGATGCGCCATGTTTCTGGTTTCATGACAGGGCCGAAGTACAAACCGCACAAAGCCAGTACCGAAATGTCACGATTTATGGGACAATATTTTCGGGAAATTTATGAACCGAAGGCTGGTACACAGATGCTAGTGGGATTTTTGTTTGCGCTGGTGTACTTGCGATGGAAGAGTGTCGTCGGGGTCAGGACATGCTGTTGATGAGCTGTCAAGTCCGTAGGTGTCGTTTGAGCGCCTTCGTTTCGATCGAGTACGATGCGTTTTATGACGGTTCGGTCTTTTGCGATCGGTTCGTCATATACGAACTGTTTTGTTAATTGCTCCCCGGTAAGAAGGGAGCAGTGCGTGTGCGATGTAAGGGCCCACATTGGGAAGGTATGTTTAGGCGCTAGTAGCGAATGATGGGTTTATATCGAGTGATGCAGATGATGGTTAAACGTAATTAACTGCACTGGTGATGAGTCGGGTGATGATGGTTTTACGAGGCTTAAGTTGCTCTAAATGAAGCGATCAATGCCACGATCAAGGAATGTGTCGAAGCTTCTAAATGTCGCTTCGAAATCTGGTCTGCTGCGTCTATCGTTTCCCCAAACAAAGATGACATCTCGTCGGAAGGACGTTCAATCACTCGCTTTGATCAATTTAACGATCAATTAAGCGATCGCGTTGTACGGAAAGCTTAATATCCCGAAGGACGTAGAAGGTACCCTAATGGTGTCATATTGTTCCAAATGTTTACCCAATGCCACCGACATCTTTGTGAAGCGAAAAAGCTTTAAAAACAGGATAACAAACACATTGGTCGATGTACGCCTTCGCGCATTTTTCTCAATGAGCCATTCAAATTTATTGATAAAGAAAAAAAAACATAAACATTTAACAGCTTAACAAAGCAAACATAAGGTCCAAACCTAACAGGGCAGGACAGTATCAACCGTGCATGTGTTGTGCACACTCGTGGTGTGAGCGTTAATGCTTGCAGCATCATTTGGCACCGTGCCGTAGTGAATTCGATTCTCCGTTACCGAAAATAATTAGCTTCTCGCCGTGCCGACCATCCAAAGCGCAATCGCCGGTATGACGCCGATGATGGACGCATCTTCGCATCGCATCGCGATGTGTGACCTTTCGGATGGAAGGCGGAAGAGTTCGAAACACTATTTACGCGGTTCTTCTGGTTAGGTTTCTTATTTGTTTTGTTTTGTTTCAATGTTCTAAACCCCACCGTTCCCGGCCACGGTTGCGTGGTTTCGGGAAATGTGTAACCCATTACTGCCGCGGCTGCTTAATTTATCTACTTCCGTTGCAAAGTGCCAACAGTGCCCGGGAGCTTTTAGGCGCTCGGGCCAGCTACTATCGGCACTCTCTGCTACGCGGAAAAGAATGTTTCAAATATTCCATTCGGAATGTTTTTGTTGCGAAACGCCTGAAAGATATGTAAATGAAGGTGGAAAGAAGCTACCTTAGAACAAGACACAAGAGTGTAAAAAAAAACAACACAAACAGAGACACGAAACTGTCTGGGCAAAACAAGGGAAGTAAACCCGTTTAGTAATCATAATACAAGCGATCAGCTGGACGCATCGCATTAATCACGCGACCAGATCCAAATCCAAATCCACGGCACAGCATCAATCAAACTGTTAACATCAACAGCGCTGAAGATCGCGCCACAAGCGATTAGCCCTTATGCGTGTCGGGTGTCACCCTAAATTAAGTCACTACTATCATTCACCCCGTGCCCGATCATGATTGTGTTCGGTTTGCTTTGCGTGTATCTTGAGAGCGCGCGCGTTAAGCGAATCAGAAGGGTTCGTCGCTTGCTATGATGAATGAAATCGTTTGTATCATCGGTTTCGGGCGATCAGCGTTTGGGTAGGCACGCGCGATCTTTCTGCTGTTTGAATGAAAGTGAATCTATTGTAATGGCAGGACGGGAAAAGAATAAAGTCTCAGAGAAGAGATAGAGTTTCTACTCTGCCCGAAGTGGAGTAGAATTGATTGATATTAAACCGATATTAGTGGTTGGATGTTTGTCGTCCCCGATGATCGAACGATCGGTGAGTTATTCACTTCGGTATGAACGTAAGAAATATGTTGCCGTTGCCGTGGTACTGTTGCGAGGAATGAAGTTTTGCATATTTTCATGCTTACTCCACCGAGTACACGTGCACGAAGCGTTTCCCCGTTTGTTCGCATGGACGGTGCAAAACAGGGGAGGGATATCGCGACCACCACCGTGCGAACAGCGAACAGGCCAGCGACGAGAAGCCGAAGACGAAACCGCACAGAATCTTCAGCCCAAAGTTACACCCATCGCACCCAGGCGCCCGGCCTGCCTGCCTGCCCACTGCCTGTTCCCGCGGGGGGTTGGCAGCGAGCTTCGTTTGTGACGTCGCGCGGCCGCGTGTGGGATTTTTTTTTTTGCTTGCGGGTGGGTTTGTATAAAAGCGACGTTTCGGTTACGCTGGAGCATCATTCGCAAGGGAACGTACTAACCGATCGTGCTTGCCTGTGAAGGATTTTTGTGCAGCAGTGCCCTATCGCCAAACCGTAAACCGTGCCGAGTGAAGATGAAACAGTTCGTTGTGTTCGCTAGTGTGTGCTGTGTCCTGCTGGCAGGACGCGTTGTGTTGTCTGCACCGGCCCCACAGCAGGCTGGCGGTGCCGGTGGCGCGAACAATGTGGAAACGTTGAAATATTACAGCGAAAACAATGGACCCGACGGTTACCGGTTCAAGTAAGTGTGGTGTGGCTGAGTGTAGTGGCACCTCGGTTTTTTTTTTTTTCATCGAGGTCGTGTGTGTTTGGCGTGTGTGCAGGGTGTTGAGCACCGTAGATGACCCTTTTTCTACCCCATTCTGTCGTTCTGTACAGTTACGAGCTGAGCGATGGACAGATCCGATCGGAAGTCGGTACCTACCGGGACGTAAAGGATGCGGAGGGCAAGGACGTGAAGGCGTTGTTCGTGCAGGGTTCGTACTCGTTCGTTGGCCCCGACGGTCAAACGTACTGGGTGAACTATACCGCCGACGAGAACGGCTACCATCCGAAGGTCGGCACCGGCCCAACGGGCGGTATTCAACCGGGACAGGAGGCGCCCGTAACTAGCGCTTAGTGTGTGCCGCGTGGCGAAACAGGTCAATGCGGTCGTTCTGGCTTGGTTTGGCCAGCTGAAACGGGCCATCCGAAATGTACTCAGCGCTCGGCAGAATTTTGCTGCAGGGACACTCTACACAGCACATACTCACACAAACAACACCCTGCAGGGAAGCACACCCCGCATGCTGCATTATGCGCATGCAAAGTCAGTGGCATTCTATTTCTAGGCTCATAAGGATAGTCGATGTAAATACGATGCGTCTCGTGTGTTCCTTTCCTTAAGCAAATGGTAAGGAAGCTCAAATAAACAAAGTGTAGGAAAATGTAACAATTGTGTTTATTATTTAACGATGAGCGTTAACGATGGGAGATGATTTCATGATGATCTTCTTGTTTGCTCCTTACTGGCTGTCTTATCTACAGAAGAAACAGTAAACAAAATATAAAATATATTATTAGCACAGATTTAAGTTGCAAAGGTGAGTAGAATGATTCATTTGGCTACTTAAACATCAAATAAATCAATTATTAAACTTTAAACCTTCAGTTAAATGTGATTGAAGTTAGAGAATTACAAAAGGTTCTGTAATTCACATTGGCTGGAAGCAAACTGAACTTTTCTTCTGCCCGTGAAAGGGCACCTAATCCCGGGTGTACTCGGTTAAATTATATTTATTTATAGAAATCATTAATTTAATGCTGAAAATATATTTTTAAAATTCTTTCTATAATTTATGTGATGGTTTGCTGGAGGTTATTATTTATATAGAACGCATTCATATTGAACCTACCTTTGCGTAGTTTTTCCAATGAAGATCTTACTTGATCAGACTATTTTTTGCCATTAGGTCAAGTAAACAGCGTTTAACATTGATAACAATCTTACAAAATAATAAAATGTCTATTTTGGACGATGATTTCTATCCAACGAAACAAGAGATAACCACCGTTTTGCATGAGAAAAACTCCATACCCACACGTTCTCGCACACAGCAACGATAAGCATGAGCGATGATCAATGGTGATGCGCAAAATTAATGATTTTAAAATCACACAAAGAAGTGCGTTCTTCCTCCTTTTCGTTTGGCTACGTTTTGTGTTTATTGCTGTTTGCTGGCGCAAATTTCCATCCATTAATCAATGCGTCGGATCGTACGGTTTGGCAGTGTTGTGGCGAGCTAAGCGAACGGGCCACTCTTTGCCCGTGCGTCTAGCTTACGATCGGTATCGTAGTCGCCAGTGCCCATCCGGGTGCGATATCCGTTCTCGTCTGCGACATACTCCACCCAGTAGGTACGGCCATCGTCCCCGACGTACGAGTAGTGTCCTTGGACCGCGACAAACTGTACGTCCTTTCCTTCGTCGTCCTTGGTGTACCGGATGGTGCCTGCTTCCTTACGACGCTGCTCATCACTCAGCTCGTATCTGCGCTCGTTAGGGGAAAGTAAAAACGGATCGATCACGGGTTCTTACGGCGCGCTGGCAGATGACGGTTCGACTTACTCAAAGCTGTATCCTTCATTCTGTGCTTGGTTGTTCTCGTACTGAATGATGTACGGTGTTGCTACGGGATCAGCAGGAGCTGCCACTGCGGTAACAATCAGCACTGCTAGCCCAACAAGAGCAATCAAGTGTAGCTGCATTTTGTGGTGTGGTGTTGTTTCTCTTGCGAATCCTTTGACGAATACTGACGAGCTGAAAATGACGAATACTGACTAGCACGAGGAACTTTTATAGTAGAAATGTTCGGTCCCACCGGTTTGGGGTGTGTTTAGGTGTGCTTAGGCTTAGAGATGCATCCCATGCAATGGAGATTAGAGATTGCAGGATCGAATGTGTTGTATGGGGTTCCATTAGGTGGTAATGATCGGCTATCAATCAGAATACGGTTGACAAATGCGTCAGTATGCTACGTCCCGCTGCGCTACAGACGGATTGCATTTGCATTCGCAAAACGTATCATCTGTCTGAAAAGGGATTATGAATTTTGTATCTAAAACATGTCCAAAATAAGCCAAACGCATCAAGGACAAAATTTAACGGAGAAATAAAGTGTGCAACACAAATAATCGACAGTGTGGTTAACCTTGTATAGAAACTGTGTTCGTTTATTATTTCTTATTCAAATCATCGAAGAAAAATGCATTGGCAATGTCATTGTTTCTCTCGCGGTGGGGTTGTTTTCTTTTGTATTATTTTTTACCAAAGAAAAAAGTCTTTTCAAAGTGGAAGGTTTGTGGTTTCACTCGCTCGACTCGTCGAATGTCGGTGATGAGCTGCTTCGAATGTAAGTTGCTAAGAATTTCCTTGAAGCCCGTCGTTTCTGGAAGGAAATGAGGATTAGTAGTAGCGGAAAGCACTTTGTGTGTAATTTGTGTTAATAAATAAATTTGAACCGAAGCCTAAAGTTGGTAGTTTTAAACATTTGCGAAAATGCTCCTTGTGGTATGCAATGCGCAGAACATTTCGAAATAAAAATGACAATCGAAACGATTCGCGTGAAAAGTGTTTCCTTTCGCGAAAGATTTCAGCATATGAAACTTTTCAAGATGGAAATGAAATTGAAATGGTTGCATGTTTCAAATTGAAATCTTTCATATGAAAAAGTGAAACGATGGAAAAATGGAATGCTATCAAATAATTTAATATTTATCTTGCTTTCGATTTTGTTAAACATTTTGTGTTGAAATATGTACGTTAAAAATGCAAAAATTGCAGTATTGATGATGCTATCAATATTCGCTTGATACTAGTTCAATAAATGCAAAAGATCGTGGTTCGTGATCAAAAATAGAAGTTCTAAAAATACACAAAGAATTCTACGAACAAACATGAGCTTTAATGTAAAAGAATCAATATCACATTCTCACTACCCATGCTTCAGAAGATCAATATTCAACTTACTGTCAATCTTTTCGGTGTATTCCACAAAGTACAGATAATCGTCGTTCGGCGAGCTGAGCACCCACTTGCCATTCACTTTCAGCGTATCGCGATCCCAATCGTACACGTACTGCGTGTACTCCACAATTTTCAGCGGCAATCTGCGTGAAAAGGTAAAGCATACACTCCACATCAGTTAATACACATCGGTCAGCAGCCGGTTCACTAGGGCCCGATCGCGTACTCATCACTTAGAACGTTGTTAACAAACTCCGTCTGGTTGGAGATACGCTCCGTCACGACATGTTTCACGGAGTAGAACGCACTGCACGGTTCCAGCTGGGACAGCAGCACACCAATCAGTACGACACCAGCAAACACCGCACCGGCACCAACGCACTTGCTACCGCTTCCGAGGAGTTGCATGCTAACAGTTCTAGCGACACCGCACCAATGAATACTGGCAGGTAGCGGTGGTACGAATTTTATATGCTTCATCGCCGAAAACTGAGCAGAAAAGCTCCCCGAAAACCGACTGCGTGCGAATGGTAATCGGGTTTAGGCAATCGATTTGCCACGTGACGGGACATCGCGAGAAAACGGTGGGACGACAACCTGTTCGAGTTCTGAGCTTCTTCTGCTTCGCGCGTGAAGAATCTTTCTTGCGTCAAAAAAGTGACTTTTTTTTGGGTCTCTCAGTGTTGCCGCAATGGCAAAAGCTCTTTTCCAACAAGCTGTTTTTTTGGGAATGTCTTTTTTTTTTGCTTTGGCCTGTCCGAGGAACTATTATAACTTCTTCTTACATAGCCGGAAGGCGATCTCTATTGAATGGAGTCAATGCGATGCGATGCATTAAATTAAAGGTAGCATTTCTGCGGCTGGAACTGATCGTAATAATATTGTTCGTTTTTTGTTTTGTTACGTCGATCATCATTTTTTGTGGTTGATTTTGCTAAAATATCAAGGTAACCATAGACCACCACCCCGGGTGCGGTTTGGTTGGGAATGCAGTTCCAATGGGCAATGGATGTTTATTCGGTTCGGTTGTATTATTACAGTTGCTGAAGGTTAGGCATGCTGTTCCTGTTTTTTTTTGTGTCGGGGTGTTAAATTTGTACTAATTCGATTTGTTGCATGCTTAGCTAAACGAGGAAGTAATAAAGTGATCATCTGTACCGAGCTGTCCAAAAATCGTTTGAATCGTTTCGATCATGTGCCACGTACATGCCACGAGCATGAAAACCTTGAAGTACCAGTCCCAGCTGTAGAAGAGCTTGGCGGTTGAGTGGACGAGTAAAAGCTCCAGTAAAGAAGCTTACATAGAAAGCAGAATTTACGTCATTGTCTTTTAATTGTTCGTGATGTCAAAACCTGTTTGAAGATGTCCCCGGCGATAGAAAGAAAATACCCTCGCGCGGTAACCGAAGCTTACCGCGATCGTCATTCGCATGATCGTTTTCCGCTGCGAAACCGATTCAGTGCACGATGTAGCATGTTCTAAACCAAAGTTTGAGAAGATCGTTTTTTTTTTTTTTGAGAGGGGAACCGTTCAATTAACACCTTACACCCTTTCGGCCGTAGAATTTAAAGTGTTGTCAAATATTACGTGAACACAAACACACACACACACACACCTTCGGCCAGTTGCAGGTGGTTGCGGAAACGAAGCTCAAGTACGGACAGCTCGCTTATTTATATTGGAGTGATTTTTTTGTTGGTCTCGCGCATTATTTGAACGTTGACTTTCGTTTTCGTACATGAGCTGTTTCGAAAGCGTCACTTTTTCAGTTAAACGTTGGTCGAAAAGTCACAAGAATAAAACGTTTCAAACGGTAAAACAAAACTGCTTTACGGTATTGTAAGCTAATCGCCGAGAAGTATGTCATCGATCTCTCTGAAGCATCAAGTCTTTCTACTTTTCTGCCCAACCTGCTGATCGTTTCGGGCCGATCAAAAGCGATCGCACACACAGAGTGAAGATGTGTGTTTCATCAGTCATTCTAAATGGGTACGCGGTGCGAATTCCAAACCGTACTTCGTATGGGGGTTGCCTGCCGAAATGAAGCTTCCAATTGTTCGGCTGGGGAAATAAATATTCATCAGCTTGAAATGCGCCACAGGGGCTGGAACGCCGTTGTTAGTTAATCGCCCAGACAACCGAGACTGCTGGGGATGTGTGGAAAGTTTGGTCCGGCCATAGAACTCTTGCCGAGCGGCTTCTTTTTTGGACAAGCGACCAGAAGAGAAGTGTCCAGTTTTTTAGCTTAACTCAAAGAATCGCACGGGAGTTATGTGGGACCCACTATTCATAATTAGCCAAAGGGCTTATTCCTTATTTCTTGTAGTCTTATTCTTATGGTCTTCCAACGCGATTTCACCATATTACCTCGTAACGGGGTAATAAAAATTGGTGCTCCATAGTACCATCAGACTGCCAATAAAACAACTCCCCAATATTCGACGAGAGAACACTCTCGTTTCACTAACGCTCATCAGAAGGATTCTGTTTTGGATCAGTTTGAATGGTTTTCCCGTAATTTTGGTGTCATTTTAGCACACACACTCTGTCATAAATGAACCGGTATGTATCTGCATTGAAATGCGCTTTGGGATCACGTTTTTACCTCAAACTAATTCCACCATTCATCAACGGGACACACAGTGGTCCCGCGATCAGCAAAGAGATCCTACCAGTTTTTTTTTCGGCTCGAAGGCGCTTCCGTTGTGTTGTTGGTGTAGAGTTGTTTATTCTGGCCAAATGTGCGTATCGCATACGTCGGTTTGTGTTTGTGCCCCGGACAACTAACCCAGACCCCTTCCGGAACCGGTATGGAACCAGCTGCAGCTGCGGTACGAAGGGCCGGTTTGGTTGTGATGGACAGTAGTCCGATGGGTTGAAACTGGTCCCGGCAAACGTCAGTCTGTCTGCCAGGTCGATGGGTGTGTTGTCGTTTTTTTTTCAGGGCCCGTGAGCTTGACTCGGAGGATTGTGTTACAGATTTGATCTTGACACTTTATGCGCCATCAACAGCATCCAGCATGGTTTTTTGGGTGAAATTGATCAACACAGCATCATCGGTGTTACATCATGTCCAATTAAGTGCTAATCGTCGCCCCGGAAGGGACTTTTATGATGGCCAGTGGTCAGCAACTTTTGACCCAGGGCTAGTTACGTGAAAGATGTGCCCGTTTGGTGGTCCAGATTTGATCTTCGCGCTGACTAGCTGGGAGCTGGGATGTATGTTGGGTTTTGTGATTCCCTCGTTCGGAGGCTTATTCGGAGGGTGAGAAGAGCACGGGTAAGTAAACCGGAATCATTCCGCCTAGCCTTTTTGTTGGTGAAGGTCACACCGGTTCAAGTGATGCTGTACTGCTGTACGCAGGGAAGCTTCACACACAGGGGTGGCTAATGAGCAGTGTAAGGGCAGGTTGTTGAAGAGCGCGTGACGATTGCTGATGATGAGTAAGAAAAACACACAAACACCCAGACAAACACGTTATACGCAAAGCTTCACAAGCCCTCCAGCTGAAGAGGCATATGCCTTGTGCAGGTGTTGCAGAATGTTGTGGTGGTGTTTTTTTGTTGCTGCTGTTAATAGTTACCTCCTTTGGCAACCTGAGGCCTGCTCTCGATTGATCCTCATCGAGATGCTATCGAGAGATTGTTTTTGTGATGCTGCTACCTAACGTTGTGATGCTCACTTGTTGGGGAATTTCAGTTTGACGTGCTGTTAGCGTATAACGCGAGATAGTTTTCAAGACTGTTGTGTCCTTTTTTTGTTGTTGCTGCTAGCTGGCTGTTGTTTGGGCCGGTTCATTGTGTTGGTTGGATTGACATGTTGGACGGACGTCTAGGTTCATTTGCGATGCGACCGTGCCTTCGGCCGTAGTCATGAACGTGAACTTGAGGAAGAAGCTACTCGCAACCGCCAGTTGCTGGCTGGTGATCTTGTGCGGTACGTCGGAACAGGTTGCCGGTGCCGATCATGCGGCCACGGTGGACGGTATACTCCGATCGGTGGTTGCAGTACGGTAAGTGTTTGAATGGGAGTTCGGGTAGAGCATTGCATCTGATCGAGTCCCCGTATCCCGTCCGTTCCAGATCACAGCTAGAACCGGTACTAAAGTACCGTCTGGCACAGCGAACGACACCATTACCACAGGTGACCCGAACGGGTGGTTTATCGTGTGGTGGAGCGATTCGTGCGCCCGGTTTGCAACGGTTGTTCAATTGTGTCACCTCGGACAATCGTCCATCAGAAGCATCTGCAACACCGTTTAATGTGCAGGAACGTGTTGACGAAACACCACAGTACACTACGGTGGAGATAGTGAGTGCCGAAAGGAAGGCCACCTGGTCAACTTATAGTGATGGCACGTCTTCATCCATGCAAGATGAGTCGAATCGTCCACACCCGGGCGAACCTTTGCGTGCGAATCCACTCGGACTGCTCTTTCCTTCAGTGCAGCAGATAAATCAATTCAACCAGTGGCAACGACCTTACCAGAGTCCCAACCAACTTCCAGCTGCAACCGTACCGACCAGCACCACCACCACGACGACGGTTCGTCCGCGTGTGAATGATTTTTATTTTCCCCATAATGAAGATGAGCGCTTTACGGTGTTTAGCACGGTACGGCCGGCACAGCATTACACCACCGTGAGTCCACCGAGTGGACCTACTGGACAGCATCAGTGGGAAACGAGTACACCGTCGAATGGGACGGGGTCGGGGTCCATTACGCTATTTCCACCAGAGGAAGACATGACGACGGAACCACCGGAAGAGGAAAGTGGACTTGGGAATCGCATCGATAACAAGCTGCTTCTATCGCTCGTCGGCTAATATCGTCGATCGGATTATCTAGTAGTATGTGTGTGTGTGTGTGTCTGTGTTTTTATGTGGGTCTCAAGAAATGGTGTTGTTGTCTTTGTTCATAAAATAAAGCGAAACATTATGTATGGAAAGGGATCTCCCGATTCTCTTCTACTGCAAAAAACCAAATGTCTGGGCCTGCTACTGCGCCGTTTTCATTGATAACAATCAATTTGTCCGTCGAGCCGTCGTTCGAATTCTGTACTGTTGTACGGTGCGCTTGAGGGAACCGGTTCCGAAACCGGAAAACATCCTTCTCACNCGGACAGACCCGATCGATGGTTCGATGGCTATTGACACGTGAGTTATGAAAGGGTTGTTTGGCAGCTCGGGCGAACCTTTCGTTGCAGGTCCGGTGCATGTAACGTACCAGCATTAGGCGACAACCATTGGGTCAGAGCAAAACAAAAGTTGACAGCAAAGGGAGTTTAAAACTAAAAGTTTAAAAGAAAACGGAAACGGAGGAAAAATATATATATTACCGTCCAAATCGATTCGCTCGTGCAGTGGAGATGAGTTTTATGTTGCTGTAGGTTTTTTTTTTCTTTGTTTGTTCTTCAACCCAGCCATGTCCGAAAGAAGGGTGCTGAAGATCATCGATTGGAAATGTGCACCAGCAACAAACCGATTAATCTAGCTAAGAGCCAAACAGCCAAACAAAAAAAAAAAAGAAGAGAAGTTTTCAAATCCTTAAAACCTTGCCGAAGCGAGAAGATGAAGCGACCGAAGTCGTAAATCGTTCGGCTGGTTGGACTGCCCTGTATGATAACGCGACGCCCAGTGCGTGTATGCGTACATGCAAAGAGACGCATACGCGTAAAAAAATATTCGCCTCCCCCCCCCTCCTCCCCGGGTAAAGTGGCAAAGATGTAAATTCATTCAATTTCAATTTATCAATTTCGATCCATTTGTACGCGGGGTTGCCAGAGGGAGAAGCTAGCGTGCGACGGCCTTTACGGCACAACACAACATTCAATCAGCATGATGGAGCAGCAGTGCGAGTGGTATTGTAAAATATAAGAAAAATACGAAAGGGAGTTGTTGGAGAAATGTTTAAGGGAAGGATCAACCTCGGGTGCTGGAGAACCGAGTGAAGATAACGATGGTCACTGGAGAGAAGGGCCAAAAAATAGACCGGAGGTCTCTGCTTTGTGTTGGACCGACCGACCGACCGACCGGTGCATGATTGCGGTCGTCAAACTGGACTGGAGATCAGTTCGTGCGTTTCGTTTCGTTAAAAAAAGGGGGAAAATTGTGCAAAAGTATTGAATTTCATTTTTAACATTGAACTTCTTCACAGCGCACAGTGTGTCTGGGGAATTCAAAAACCATAAGTCTTCTTCTAGGGCTAGATCCCTATTCCCTTTTTCTGGATTGATTGTACTGGTTGTGTTGGGAGGAAGTTATCCTACAAGGGAAGAACTTTTTGAAGCTATTTTTACATACAAGAATAAACTTAGTACTAGTACACAAGAATTGTTTCTTATCAACTGTTGAAAGTTGCCTAAAAATAGTTTTAATTGTACAAAGACCATTTTCGAATACCTTCCGTCACGCGGACACTTCCATCACTGGACTGTGAATGATCCCGATCCCGGAAACATAAAACCCCCCACCCACGGGTTCTGTCCAACATTCCTCTTACCCCAACCGGGTTCACACACGGCTACCCGGCTCACCGGTTGGAGGAGATAAAATTCCACCATATAAAAACATCGTTTCCCGGGGCAAATGGGGTCGATAATGCTACCCAGGAGAGCAGTTTGAGACACTCGTTTGGGCAGAATAAATGTACCGTACCGCATCGCACACATTCGTCCCAAGCAACGGGTGGTTGAACTGTTCCGTGCCCGTGTGTGTCTGTGTGTTTAAGGTTTTTGTTGGGCAATGTACGGCAAACTACGTGCCCTGAACGGACGGACGGACTGTACTGGACGGTGCGTGCGCGTCACTCTCGAGCCATTCGTGTGTGCAAAACGCATAAATTTTATATTAGACACCGATGGTTGCTGGACATTACATAAGGTGGGCGAGTTTTCAATTTTCCGGCACCACCACATTTGTGGAAATGACACAACGCAACGTGCGAGGTGAGCGCCATTAAACTAACACGTACTCCCACATCCGGCTACTCCCACATGGACACGGGTTGGACAGCGAATAAAAAAAAATACACACACACACACACACACACTTTTGCTTTCGGTCATCTTAAAGCAACCGGAAGGAAGTAGAGAATCACCACCATCACTATTACAGCTGTGTGCGTGAAGTGGTTGCGTTGCGCGAGTGGCGATGCGTAATTAAAAATCCGTTCCGCACTTTCACAGCACAGTTGAAGGGCAGCGTTCGCCGAACGTCACGTCGAATGATTAATGGTTTGGATGGTTGAGCTTCACAGCCTCAGGGAGCTGGGAACGGCACGCGTAAACGCACTGTCAATTGCTAATTCGTTCGTCCTAATTGCGTACCGCCTTTAGTGTGTTTGCTGCAAACCGCGATGCCGGACACACTTGATGCTGTTTGGTAAAATCAGTTTAACGAAAAAAAAGCACGAACCATTCCATAAATCAAATCACAATTTGGATGTAAAATCGTACCCGAAAATGTTTAACCCCGATTTCCGGCCCAACCGAACTTGATTGATATTGATGATGATGATGGGCATTGGGCATCCGGGAAGAAGTGTTTTGGAATCGGGCGTGGAAAATGGGTTTTTCCTTCTTACTTTTGTACGTGTTTGTTTCGAAACTGGAGATTCAATTTCAGTGTAATTTAATCCTTTCTTGGGCGGGGTTGGGTTTTTGCTTCCATTCTTGAACAACCTTTTTTGATGCACGATTTGCTCGACGATCCTGTGAAGCGAACAGTTTGTGTCAGTGATAACTAGTAGTAGTAGTAGTAGTAGTGGAGTATCGAATAAATTAGCAGTTTTTCAAGCACACTCGGACCGTTCCATAAATCATTCAAAATCAAGCTGATTTCCACTTTGCATAAAACGCTCGGCAAACGTTGTGTGTTGAGGCGACTAAACGGACGAGCGACATACACCGGCAGGCCGGGAAGCCCTGGCAGCTGATTCTTATTAAATTCGTAGTGCTGCAAGCTAATCTTATAGAGTAGGACCATGGCTGTGACCATGATGACAAAATATGACACACACACACACACATGTGCTTGGTAAGACGATAACGATATGGGCGATGACGATTCCCCGGACCGCCAGCATCTAGCGGAGCGGAGCGGCATGTGGGTGGCGATGGTACGCGCATCCGCCCGATAAGGATGATGTATGCTACCGTCATACAATAAACTTAATTTATTGAATATAATACGACACTGGCCAGGACGCTGGCAGGCACACGGACGATGCGCAAAAGAAAAGCGTACGTAACAGCGTACCCCGGCCACTCGGCAGTGGCCACAGTGAAAGAAATCTGCTGCATAACCAAATGAGACACCATACCATAATGTGACCACCGTGCCGCCACACACATGCTCCGGCACACATGCGACCAAAGGACGAGAAAGTGAGGTTCCGAAAGAAAGGCTGAAAGGAAAAAAAAAAAATGGAAAAACGAAGCAAAATAATAAATAAAACCGGAGGCTCGAAGTCTGACAACTACAACAGACCGAATGGTTTGGCCATCGGTGTCCGCCATCGACCGCCCGTTTCGCAAGTGAAACCATTTTCCATTCTACCACCCCCCCCCCCCTCCTATTCCTTTCCCCAAATTCTCTCCTCCCCCCTCCCACACCCCCTCCCTAGACATTGTGTCAGGAAAATGGATGGGAATTGAAATGGAAACTCGATGTTTGTGGATGGAAAAACAGAGAGTGGAGGTGGAGAAAAACGGCCGACCAAAAGCGAAAACGAATGAAAAAGGAAGAAAAAATCCCCCCCTCTCCCCTTTCCCCCAAGCCACATGCACACACACACACACATGCGAAATGAAAAAAGATAACATTCGTTTCATCAAAATTCAAAACCATTTTCCATACATCATCGCCGGGGCCGCCGTGATGGCATGGAACCCATGTGATGTGGTTCCGTTCGCACATAAATCCTTGGCAACTCATCTTTTCTGCTTCTTTTATTTTTCTTTCCTTTTTTTTTTTTTGGAGTGCGGGTTCCAGCGCTCGCGGTGCAGGCCGTTGTCCTTTCGCTGGGTGAGGTTTTATTTTCGGTGAGTTTTGTTATCCCGCGTGTCCTCGATGTCTCGGTGACATCGTGTCTCGGTGTCATCATCATACTTCCACCCGGTGCGGGCGGGTGAATTTTCTCGGAAGTTTTGGACATGGAAAGAAGGGATAAGAGGGGGGATAAGAGAGAGAGAGGAACAGAAGGTTTTGGCCGTCTTATTCGGGCCTGAAAAGTATTTACGATTGGTGTGTTTCCCTCGTTGGCGTTCGCAAGTAGGCTCTGCTTACAACGGGCCGGCTAACTAAAGCTTTTCTCACTGCTGCTCTGATGGGTTTTTTTCCCGCCATACAACTGTTCCGTTTCGACCATTTCCGTGAGTGTGTGTGTGTGTGTGTGTGTTTTGCATGGAAAAACCTGGCTCACCATGGTAACGTGACGAAGCATGCGGATGGTGTATGGTAACCGCAAATGCAAAACGATGACGGTCGCATATTCCGGGCACGGGCTACTTTTTGTATTGATGGGTCACATTTGTGCACACGACCGAAAGCGAGAAAAGGTGAACATTTATGCGAAGTTGAAATGATGTATGATTTTGTTGGAATAAAATTGCTTTAAACATAGTTTAAAGAAAATTATTTAAAATTTGAACTATTTTACTAACAGTAGTGTTGTTAAATTCCCAATTTAAAATGCAGTGAATAGCTGGTAATTTTATGTACCAGAGAAAGAACAAAACAGCCAATACCTTCACCAATTTTTGTATGTCGATATGCTGCCTTCCACAAAAGGAGAACCAACGAAAAAAAAAAAGATGGAAAAAGCGGATAAAGCGGATGAAGCTCGTTTCACTCATTCATCCGTTTCCTTCCGGTAAATTAACAGCATTCCTGTAAGCCGAAGATAATTCAGTGACTATTCATGTTTCATGTACCCTTTCTACTAGGCGGATGGGGGTTTCACACCCATGCTCCCCACGATTGCGGCGTCGACGGCCGATAGCTTATGGACCACCAGCACTAGCAATGGACCAATATTTTGGTGTCCTGCACTGGGAAAGATATTTGAATCTTTTACCTAAAGATCGTTCGATTTTCACCCCTTGAACCGCTTGGGAATGGACGCGGTTAAAGGAGGCGCACGCACAGGGAAGGATGTTCCACGGGCGACCTAGGGACATTGATGCTTTCTGCACCGTCATCGTTATCGTTTTTTTTCGGGTGTATGCGTGTGTATGCGTTGTGTTTCTGTTTGGTTGGTTGGCCGGTATTAACATTACTTCCTTAAGCCCTTCGCAGGCACTCGGCAAAACCGGCCAGCAGTGCCGGTTCATGTGGAAACGCTTCCAAACATTTATTTTTAATAAACTGTGACAACGTACAATGACGCAGCAGTGGTATGTGACACACAGGAACTCGAGTATTGTATGTAAACCTTGTCCGTCGTTCAATGTATTGCATTTGTTTGTTGTTTTTTTTTCCAGTTTTCACTCAATTGAGTAATGGAGTACATAAGAAGAGAGCATTGTTTTGGAGATAATATTATTATATATTTCATATATAAGAAGATTTTAACTAAAAATAATAACTTTTAGGAACTTTTTCTACAGTTTATTTAGCACTATCAAAAATATCTTCTTTTATACAGTCACACATACAAAACCACACAACAACAAAAAAACCCTCTTTCTAACCCAGGTTTTGTAAGTTCCAAACTAACCGCAAAACTTTAACATCGAACAGCTCCCGCCGGTGCGAAAGTTGAGCAAATATTGCCAGATTTCCCGCCGGTCCATTTCGGCCAATCAATCGAAAATATCTTTCACTCCCAAAAGTTCTCTCCCGGGGACGCTCCACACCGACCCGGCAAAAGGGAGCGATCCGGAACCGGAATCGGCGTTCGAAGCGCGATGATGTATCGAAGCGGAGCGGATTAATTTTCCGGGAAGGAAAATTAATTGATTGCAAAAACTCCCCGAGATGGTCGGTGCGATGGCCTCCCCCTTGGCTCTTACCATGGAGGGAAAAGCGGGAGGGGAGGGGACGAAGTATGAGAGCTCTTCAATGCACATCGGGCCATGCAAGTGTACCCGAAGTACTCGAAAATCTCCACGACCCAGAACAGCATGGAACGACAAACATTCATGGACACGGACACAGGCAGAGTGTGGAACGTGCCAAGACAAAAGTTGGACATTTGCGAGCACTGCGGGGTTTGAAGTTACGCAGGACCGGCGAAACAAAACAAACTTTTCACAATTTCCATCCGTTTGCTGACTCGGGGTTTTTGTTGGTGGTGGATGAGGTCTCCAAAGTATTGAGGGCACCCGTACTACGCGGAAAGGATGAATCTTGCGCACGAAGTTGTGTCAACCCTTACGTACCAGTTTGCAGTCCCAGCCAGCCTTGGAGGCATTTTTGAGGCAGGAAGAACCGGATAGGTAGGCAGTTGGGACCGTGCCGTACTTGTGCAAACTTGCCTCCGATCCAGGCAACTGACCGAAGCTGGACGAAGAAAAGTTTTTGTTTGGTTTGCAGAGAAAAAGCCGAACGGGATCCCTTTTTTCGGGGATAAAAGTAAATACATACATACGGTTACGGGGATTGTGGGATGAGTGACTCTAACCCCATTACGGGGTTGTATAGTTTTTGGGATACCCGGTCCACTGGTGAGGTGGGTGCGTTGGATGGTGCTATCTTGGAATTACTTGGAATTTCCTAGCGGTTGTGAGGATTTTTGTACACTAATTTTCAGGGTTTCGCGTGAAGGATATTCAGCAGGGAAGTTGGGAAGTACTAAAAAGGCGGCTACCATTCGAGGACACTGTCTTATCCACTTTTGCCTCCCGTTTTCCGAAAAGCAGGCATCTAGCAGGCATGCGGGACAGCTGCCCGTGGGGGATGCTGGGTAATGCATGGGACGCAGAAAGCCCATCCTAACATGCCAGAATATGGTGGTAGTACGGTCCTTTTTCCTAATGTAAATGGGGCCGGCATTGTCCTTCGTTTATCGCACCAACAAAAAATGAAGAAAGAAAAACACGGACAAACAATCTATCGAGCGGACGCCACTTACGCTTGTATGGTGCCCACCAAATCGGCTTGCCGGTTAAGGGTGTGCTGGTTTGGAAGACACCATGGTACGGGGGCTGGTCTGCACTTAAAAATTACTTGAAAAATGAAAGACAACCCGAGTGGCGTTCAGCTGTGACCGTGCGCACATATGCCGACCTGCGATGGGCCTGCCATTAGGCCTGCCAGTAGACGCGAAAACCGTAATATTCCTCCGTCCATCGCCGAGTCCACAGCATGTGGCTCCTAATGTTTGGGGGTAGCCTGGAACACAATTTCATAATATAACCATTACACGGGTCGGCGAAACGGTTTGTCGTATGTCCGTTAGGTGTCTACACACACACACATACATTCCGTATGTGCCCGTGTGTATGTGTGCCGTTTTTTGTTGTTCTCCATGTGCTTCATATTTTTATTACGCTCACCCTCTGCTTTGGTATATGGTAGGGAAAACTTCGGCCACAACCATGCAATAATGCCGGGGACAAGTTATCCGGTGTGTGAAGCAAAAAAAAAACGAAAGAAAAAAAGAGGAAGAAAACACACGGGAAAAGCTAAAACCGAGCGAGGGTTGAGTGTATATGAAATAAAGTGAATGGCAAAAACACAACACAACAAAACAACACACACCCAACAATACATATTTATGGGTGGTGGCAACATTGGGAAAGAGTGACCAGTGTTTGGCAAGATGAGGGTGAAAAAGAAAACAAAAAACAAGACCTCCCTTCCATCTCGCTCTGGCCACTTGTGTTTTCTTCTTCTCTTCTTTTCGAGGGTGAAATCAACGACTCCGCTCAGGGGTGGAAAGAGTAGGAGTGGACACATTCCTTTCCAAGGATATATCTTTATGCATGTGTGTGTGTGTGTGTCCTTGTTTTTGCTGATTTTTTCTGCTTCCGTTTTTTTCTCTATTCCACACCCCCTTTATGTGTGCTGTCCATTATGAATTTTCCCGGTCCATTCTTTTGTTTTTTGTTTGTTTCTTCTTCTTTTTCCACCTTGTTACGGTTGACCGGATCGTGCGGGAGAGTTGTGTCCTGTGTGGCCTGTGTATCCTGTGGGAGAACAGGGACGCGCGCGTTCGTACGCTTTTTGTTGGTATGGGTGTGTCCGATGGGATTGGATGTAATGGCGGACACGTTTTAGATTCTCTCTCTGCCCACTGTCCAGGGTGGGATGTGACTCGGAATGCGCCTGTGTCCTGGCTGGGATGAATCGGTTCGGTTTTTTTTTCGTTTTTTCTTCTTTAGTGTGTTTAGTCCATCGATATTGTGTGCTCACACATACATATATGGTTCGGCATGGGTGAAGTCAGTTATCAGTTTATTTTGCACTTAGGTTTAAGTAGAATGATTATTTTAAAATTAGTCTTAAAAAATTAAATGTTTACATGAATAATATAAGACAGTAATATTAAAATTCGATGAAACTATATCACATAGGAAACGAAATATATAATTAAGTAATTTGTAAATACTTTTTAATCAACCCTCATTAGTAGAAAATTGTCGCAATTGTATATTTATAATATCTTATGCTTTCATTTTTTTTA
The DNA here is from genome assembly GCA_018908115.1 of Anopheles rivulorum. Taxonomy (NCBI): domain Eukaryota; kingdom Metazoa; phylum Arthropoda; class Insecta; order Diptera; family Culicidae; genus Anopheles; species Anopheles rivulorum. The sequence continues at coordinate 3,209,627 of STHB01000004.1, forward strand.
GTTTATTAAAGCAACTAAATTGCACACCATTTTTATGGCTTTTTTCTCTGCTTTCTCACGCTTGTTAAAAGACGAACGACCGTCCGACCGACCGACCGGCTGCTCATTTAAATCGACGAACCTCAACCAATATTGAACCGCAAGGCAAAAAGACACAAACAACAAACAAAAAAAAAACGAGAGAAAAAAACTCCATCCAACACAGTCACCCGGATGCAAATCACCCCACAGAGTAATCGGTTGCGAAGATAACGGCGTTCCCAGTTCCTGAGCACTAATATGAAAGGACACAGAAAAAAAACGAGGGGTAACGAACAAACTAAAGAAAACAACGCCGAAAAAAAAACACATTATCCAAAATTGACCGTCATGAGGCAGCTTTCGTTGACACCCACAGAAGTGTCACCGTGTCCCGCATGCAAAGCAGCCGAACAAGGCACAACACGTGCCTATCGAATTGGTCCCTTGCCTTTGGCCAAGCAACGGGGGTTTAAAAGATAGCGGACGTGTCCATGGTGATGGTACGGTTGGTGGGTGGGTGGCGTTTTTTTTCTTCCTATTCCTTCCATGCACTTTCACCCGCGTCATGCGGATGCGTAAGTGCGTGAAGGGAGAGAAAAAAAGAGTAAGTTTATTAAATTTACATGCTAGAAATAAAGAGACGAAAAAAACAGCTCCCGATCAAAGGGATGCCACGTTTGCTTGGTTCTTGGTTGATTAGCGGAGCATATGCTCGATCAATCGAGCTCAATGGTTTGGGTTGGCGTAAATTGAGTTCATTCGGCTACTGGGAAACCTAGCTTCTAGAATTTCATGTGAAATTGTTACATCTTGCTAGTACAACAGGAAAGAACAGAGATTGCTGGTGGGTTAGAAATTTTCCTGTGAATACTTACATATGTAAAGGTATGAGACGTACATTTCCTTCTCAGTAAGGTGCTTGATAGTTTAGCTTTAAAACGATAAACAAGTAGTGAAGTAATATGAAGCGTATGTCATCCGCATTGCCTAACTTTAGGCGAATTTAGGCATACAAATCGTAAGTTTAAATAAAAAATAGAAACATTTGCTACCGAAGGATATGGCAGTTGCTAGGTGCTGGAAATATTTATTGATTATTTATAGCACTTGAGGATGAGATATATTTAGAGATAGCATGTGAGTACAGTTCCTCGAATCGGGAAAAGGGAACTTCCAAGCTAAATGATTGCGTTTTGCGCGAACGGGAACTTTAAAACTTACTAGCGAGCGATGGGTTTTCAACCGTGACTACAAGCATATACTACACGTATATTGCTGTTTGATTTGGACTCTACACACACACGCAGGAGATGCACAAAACACCACCCGAAACACGTCTCGCGTGTTCCGGTTTTGCCGAAGTTAAATTTTCCAACCCCAAAAAGTGCCACTACAACCGTACCCGTACAAGAAGATGATTCCTTCCATGCCCGGATTCCAGTAGCGCGGCAGTTTGTCTGACGGACGGATGGCACCGTTGAAGTACAATCTCCATCGTCCACTCAGCCTGCCACTGAACGGTGAACGGCAGGAAATCTCGGAAATCTCTCAACCGAACGGCATCGGCTAGGGATGAAGTTTTCCATCTTCCCTGCGCTACACTGATTGTCGGTTGCGAGCACCAGGGCCAAGTTGCCACGTTTGCAAAACGGGGGGAAAAAAAACAGGCCTCCCACCGCACGTCATCCGTGATCAGGAAGGGGTGGTGTGAAGCGAAGTGTGACCGACGGGTGTTTCGAGGGCGGGGAAGGAAGAACGGACCATGGCAAATAAATTTGTCCAAGTCCATGCAAATAAAATTGGTCCGTTACTGGACTGGGTGGAGTGATGCCCGGTTTGGAAATAGTTCCCCGTTCTGATGCCGAGTGTAAGGGACTGCTGCCTTGATTGTACTTTCCACAAGGTATCCACGCATCCAGCGTCAGTATGACTCGATTGACTTGAAGCATGTCGTATTGGATTTTTATTACATTTACTGGTTTGAGAAAGTTTGGTAGCTTGTTGGTGGATACGTGTGGGACGGCTTGAATGTCACCGTGTGCACGATTGATCTTTCGGTCATCATGCCCCGGGCGGTGTGTGTGGTGTGTGTCGCATCAACTTTCCAATCATTCAATTAAGCACTAACCCACCCGGTTTGGGGGCCCACCGTACAAGGGCGCCACGGTGGTGCGTATTTTTTTTTATCGCCATACTGCCAGTGTGGCGACAGTAGGCAAAATGGAATGGAAAACACAACTCCATTATCGGTATCATTCAATACTTTGCAAATAATCCGCTCCTTCGTTTGTGTGTGTGTTGGGTTGTGGAGCTAACAAGGACACGCTTCGTATAACGAGTCTTGCCAAACTGCCAAAAAGGAACTTTGGACTCAAATATGCTACTACTATCCGCACCAAAAAAAACCACCAGGCACTTACCACTAGGTCGGTTCGTGTGTTCCATTCGGCCACATTTCTGTTAGTATAGAAGCATCAACGAAAAATACGAAGAAAAGAACACACACATTCCGGTAATGCGGGGACGAACTGTTCGCGACATTCATCAAACAGTGTGTTTTCGCCATGGTTGGAGTTTTTTTAGTTTTGGCTGTAACCGCAGCTAGCAAAGCTACTTTTTTTATCACGAAGGCTTTTGCCCGGCCAAGAATGTTGTGTCGGGTTGCGTTCGACCGACGGGCATGGACGGGATGTTTGTTTACCTTTTGTGCCCGTTGCGGTATGTGTCATGTAGATGGTAACTTTGACAATGGCTACCACCCTCCCCCGGGAAGGGCGGAAGGGAAGGAAAGGCAAGGAAAGAAGAAAAAAGCAGGCGACGCATCAAATATTTGTACATTTTTCCGCTACTTTGCGGCTGCGGCTATCCCATCTTGGCAGGGTGGAGCTGGGCCGCAGCCGTTCGATTGTGTGAGCCGGGGAAGTCCTTTTTACGGGGGAAAGGCTATATATATATATTTTGATGCTACCCGAATGCTTTCCGTTGTTGAGGGCACATTTGCTTTCCGATTCCGACGCAAAAACGTGGTCGTGGTGGACGAAATTTGATAATGCAAAAGAATGGAATTATTCACGTGTTATTTTCGTTTTTTCTTCTTTTAAAGGAAAACATAGATACAGGAATGGAGAGCTGGGTAAAAGGAAGGACAAAATGGCAATGTGATAGACAGGATGGCCACCGTAGATATTGGGGTACGGGTAGTATGTTTATATTATGAATGTAGGGCTTGTCGCTTACATGAGTTATGTGGGAAATGGTTTCTATTTCCGGGTTTGAGACCAAAAAAAAAAACAAGCAGCTTTTGGCCACATTCAGTATAGAAAGGAAAATAAGGTATGAAAAAAGTATTATTTTTGCGAGAAAATTGTAAAATTAGAAAGAAACTTGATAAATGCTAGAAATAAATACAGAAGAATATAATTTTGTATCACGGATTGCATACCTTTAGGCTTTTAATGGGTTAGCGTAGGTTACTTGGATGCGTTTTCATTGATTGATTATTTTTAGCGCAATAATTCCTGAACACAAAGAATAAATTATCTTTTCTTAAAGCAAAAGATTTCGCACTTGACCTTCATACCAAAACGGTAAAAAAATTGCTACCTAAAATGGGAAAAGTATTGATCGGCAAAGGGCCGAAAAAACAAAAGCCTAAATTAAAAAAAAAAGCACATAAAAATAGAACCGAATCATCTCACTCCCGACGAGCCGACGAAACCGTAACATTAAAGCACCGGGTTTTTAATTATTTGCCCGTACTTTAAAGACGGTGGAAATGATGAAAAATAAAACGACGCTAAAAATGCCGCACGAATTTGTCCCTAGTTCGCAGTCAGTTGACGGTCCTCTGTCTCGGTCTTGAAGTAGATAGAATAATGCGTTTGTGTTCCCCCACTGGCTTTCTTCTTCCTGCTGCTGCTGCTACTGTTGTTGTTGCTTCTGCTGCTACCGCTTTGTTTCGTCTTTTAGCATGTGCCCAAAAAACACACCCCTCGGCACTGGCCCATTTTCGGTAACCGGTGTCTGGCGTGGCGTGAGCGTATCGATTTTTATCCTCATTACCCTACCGCTCGCAGTTCGTGGCAGTTCGTTTGTGCGGTGGCAAAAAATGGAAAGTCGGCAACACCGTCTCACTGCGGCTACACTCAGACACACACACACAGTTTCATTCAAGGCGCTGTTTTGTGTGTGTGTGTGTTAGTTTGTATTATTTTTTCGCGTTTTGTTTCGCTTTTCTCTATCCGCCGTTTTACGCTGGAAGCAACGTTGGAAAGTTCTCCCATGAGGATCCAACGGTGGGCCGAATGGAAAAGCTAAGTGGAAAAAGTTTTGCAACTGAAAGCAAAGAAGAAGGCAAAGGCGATAAGTAAAGCGTTTCACTTTTATTTTTAAATTTTCCTCCTCCCCGGTTGTGGGTCCCGATACGGCAGCAGTCACCGAAGGCAAAGATGGTGCGAAAAATGGCGCGAAGCGAGAACAAAACACTCCGACACTTGCAAGCGTTTGTGGCGGGCAAAAAGGGAACTTTCTCCAGGTTCACGCGGGCTACAACTTCATCAGCTGATGGCTGCAATCATAAATTAAAATACATAAATACACAGTGTAAACGGAGGGTGGTCGTGCTCTGCCGACTCACCCAGCCAGGCCCAGGCCCTGGCCCAGCGACGGCGAGCTCAATTTCTCGGAAGTGGCGTTACGATAAGGAAGGAATACAGAATCAAGAAAAAAATCGCGAAGCACGTCGGCGTGCCGCTTTTCATCTTTCGCTGTTTTCCGCGCGCGCGAGTGTTTGGGGTTTTTTTTTTTTTTGTTGCTTTGCTTTGCTGCGTCGTCGCATTTTCGCGTCCTTGCCCGGACACGGGAAAACCCCTGGTTGGATGGGGAGGGGAAGAGGGGGGAGGGAGAGGGGGTACTTTATGACCGGCACCAGTTCAAGGACGGCAACGGCGACGGGTCGGTGTGCTTTCACTCGCGGGCTTTTATGCATTGTTTACATCATTTGCATAGCGAAAGTGCGACTTGTGGCCGCGCGAACGTCCTGGCATCATGACGTAAAGAAAGAAGGAACAAAAAAAGGACAAACCACCGCGGGAACGTGCCAGCCACGGGGAGGTTGTGCTTTTTTGTTATTCGTAAAGTTTAGTGCATTTTCCTGTTGTTTTTTTTTTTTGCTGCTGTCTGTACGTTTGTGCCACGTGTTTGTAGGTGACGCAGGATTGCGCGCGCGAAAGATCGCGCTTTCGGTCGTAGTAGCCCGGGTGCCCGGGGAATGGGAAAATAAAACGGCTTGCTTTGATCGTGTGCCGCGGTTGAAGGACAAAAAACCAACACGGCACAAGACTTTAAAGCTTCGTGTTGCTCTTCATTCATCGGTGCTGGTGGTTGAACTTTCCGTTCGTGCCATGTGGCTGCGTGGCAGAGCAATATAAATAAAGGCGAACACCGAGATGAGGTTTAAAAAGTGTTTGTTAAATTGAAACTTCCGCACCGTCTTTTGTCGTTGGTCGTTACTTAAAGGATTGAGGTGATTCAATTGTACTTTTAAACACAAAACTGCAGAGAATATAAATGCGTTGTAATGTATTAAATTATGAATTATTAACTACTGTTTAATGGGTATATCACATTTTAAAGCATATTTCCAGCATTATAAACTCACCCACTAGCGCTTCGCATCAATTCCAGAACGAAACGATCCGTCTCGGCTAGACGGGAGCACCGTTCTGTCCATTCTGCTCAACCCTTACAAACTAACACATCCACTCCTTGCCATTTGTAACGTTGTCCCTTGCGCACCGAACGCTGTAGCGAACGGCCGTTTGGGATTGGAAAATAAAATGAAGGATTTCTTCCCCTTCACCAACAAAAGGACCGGCCAGCAAGGGCAGCATAATTCTCATGTGCTCGGTAGGGGAAATTAGGGGAATTAGGATTTAGGAGTGTTTCTCCTGCTAATGGGAAAATCCTATTGGAATTGTATGCGGCCGCGCCAAATGGTATACGGTGGTGGGCGCCGGTACTAAAATCGCTTGGCATTAGAAAATTAGATTTCAACATGGTAAGTTGTATAATTAAAATTTTATTTTAAATTAATTAATGCAGAATGTAAATAAAAACGGCATCAAATTGAAATTCTTAACAAATGTTTATTAGTTTTTGAAACTGATTTTTAAAAATAATTATTAAACAATGTGTAAGGTTTAAAACATGACAAAGGTTATGTTATCGATAACTAACTTATTTAAAACGAATGAAGAAAAATTGGTATGATTTAATACTAAGAAAAGGAAAATATAAATTGAACGGTTTAACTTGACTTTTGAACTAGCTTTGTAAAATGTATTGTAAACATTGGATAGTATTAAGCAAATACACAGCAAAAAGTGAACGAAAAACAGCAATTAAAACCATTTATAAATGTTGCTAAAATTATCACAAAAATAATATAATGCAGTCGAATGCATCGAATGCGACGTGCAGGCATGAAAGCCAAACACAAGGACAATGTGTGCAATATAAGTTTCACAAGCAAAAACCCGCCACTTGATTGCAAGCGCGCCTTACATTGCTTAATGTGCGCTCGGAAGTGTTCTGTGGCGGAAGTTCAAACAGCAAATCGGCACTGATTGATGTTTCGCTGCGCTGAGCATTCGATTGATGTGCTCGCGGTTTGGATGGGTTGTTTTAAATGTTAAAATTTCTTTTATTTTCCTACTGCACTCTTGAAACTATTGCCTTGCACACAAAAGACCGAGTTCATGTGAGTAGATACGGTTGAAAGGACTTTATTTTCCTTTGTGCTGCTCCCACAGTCTCCATGTCCAAGGGGCCGGGCAGTCTTTGTGAAAGGGGTTAATGTACATGATTTAAGTCCCGTGATCAGGTGCTTTATTACGATTTTAATTTCACCTCCACCGGCCGGCGTACGGCTACCGCGAACGGCGACGCACAAAACAATGCCCCGCACAAAACATGGCCGGCGGGATGGCCAGTGCCATAGCGCAGTGATTTTGCAGGCGCAGTCTCGCAGTAGCGCAAAACCCCGAAGCATAAATCATTTTTAATGGTACGGTTCGGTTCACCCTTACCCCCCCTTACTTTTCGGGGTGTTGGGCGCCGACTCCTTCTGTTCGAATGGTGGCCATTGGCGAAGGCGAACGGATTTGCCAATCCTGCCGTCGTGCGCTATTAGACAATGCCCGGCCAACCAACCGCAAGGAGCTGCCACTTATCAAAAATGTCGTCCGGAAATGACATCCGGCCAAAAAATTGAGAGAGCTGGGGAAGGAGAGAAGAGGGAGGAAAGGGGTATTGGCCCACGATTGTGGACAAACGCACCATTCGAGAGCAGGGCGATTAATTCGCGCTCAGCTACTTCGATCATTGTCAGCCGAGCCGAGCCGCCCGGTGTCCTCCCGCTGACGATGTATGAAAATTGGCCAAGGCCAAGGGTAGCGCGGCAAATATGCTTGCCGTAGGATTTGTTTTGAATAAATTATCTGTCTGAGAGGCGAAGCAGAGTGAGAAAGAGTTAGAGTTCCAAATAATCCCTTACCTTGGTATGGAAAGAATGCATCCATTACACTCCATGTTCAAAACCATGCAAAAGGGATGTTCGGAAGGATTTGAATGTCCCTGCTTAAAATCAAAAACTGAGGAACAAATCAACACACATGCACACCCTCGGAACGGAACGTCAAGCGGCGCCATTCGCTTCCTGTTAGATTTGTTGTTTGTGTATTGTTTTAGAAAAGACTCACTCCTGCAGGTCGGGACTTTTTCGCTGGTTCCCTGGTTTATGTCTGAGGAACCTGAATTCCTGAGTGCATTCATCTCGCACACCGTGTGTGTTTTGTGTTGAGCGGCGAATCCCTGTTTTGTTCCCCATGAAGTCAGAACTCGAAAATGGAGTAAAACCGGCGAAGTTGAGTCTTCTGTCCGATGAGTCTGTTCTGTGTGGTGGAAGCCGAACTAGAGTGGAATGGGTATGTAATATATGAGTACGCTTTTGTTGGTAAAATGCGTGACTGTGGTGGAGAAAAGAATTTCCTGTACGCGTTCTGCGTTCTTCGGTGGTGAAGTTGTTTTAAAACTAACCCTTGCTTTGTTGTGTGTGCAGTGGGCATGAGATGTGATTAAGAATTATTCGAGAATTGTTCAAGCATGATATGCTTTACATTCATTGCTATATTAGATACTTATATGAGTTATATTTTCGAATTTCGTAATCGTTATATGATGGTCTCTTATGTATCGTGATGAATTATTATGACCTAATTCATTGTATAGAACACAGCTTTAAAATCTTCCCATCACACAAGAATGCTTCTATGACTCGTTGCTGTTCATCAGGTAATCCGATACACGACGTACTACGGAGAAAGATGTACCCTATTCCCCTGCTACTGCCTTTCAAACAGCCTCCTTTGAACCGAACGAGATCAGGACCTCCAGTCGTCCTTAAAGACATCAGGAACCTTAAGTCGTCCTTATGTCGACGGAACAATGTGAACCTAGCTTTATTGGAATTCTCTCTCTCTCTCTCTCTCTCTCTCTCTCTCTCTCTCTCTCTCTCTCTCTCTCTCCACAATACATGAATGAAAAGATTGAGCCAATAATGGTAGCAATAAAAGAATGACCTCCCATTCGCCAGGACTCTTCGTCGGGTTGAGCGAACTCCAAAGGCCAAGATTTGGTGGAGTTAAAGCAAAGGTGTCCACTAAAGAAGAAAGACGATTTTTATTGTGCCAGAGGATAGTTTCTTGTTTGATAGGACATAGAACATGGAAAAATAGAACGATTTCGTTTAGTTGTTGGTACAATACAACGCATCCAGTTTAATAAAATTGAGTTTGAATTATACGTACAATATTCTATCTGCTTTCTTCTGTGCCTTCAATGGTAATCACACTAGCTCGCCCGTTTGTTGCGACCTTCGGAACCACCGTCCACCCAGAGGCCATTGCGCTATAAATCAGTCGGTCCATTAAAAATCTGTCTACAAATTGAATCCTGGAACAAAAAAAAAAGGAAAAAAATACAACTCTCCCCTACGGATGTAACGATCTCAGCACAGTACCTCGAGGAGGTCCGCTTCCGCTGGTCAATTCTACCTGCGGGTCCTGGTCAGGAAGAAATCCTGCCCGTTATTACCCCGTGCCGACCAATCGCGTGTGCTGATGGTGAAAATATGCAAATTAGCTCCCGGCAAAAGGGGTCATCCAAAACTGTCTCAAATATTGTCGTTGGGAAGTTTTAATCTATTATTTATACGCGGCAACCCGACCAACCGACCGACCGATCCGAACCGAACCGAGCGGCTCACGTTCACGGCCACCGTACTACCGGATGTGATTTTTTTGGTTTGTTAGGAACTAACTACAGCAGGAAGAATGTACGCGCATTCATCGACAGCAGGTACAGCAAAAGGCTCTTAGGCACGCTCGTACATTTTTGGGGAAGCCGTCACAAGCCGAACCCACTTTCGTTTCGTTTTTCCTCCCTGCTTTGGTCTGCAATTTTTGTGTTCCGTACGGGGGATAAAAAAGGTATGACGAAGCACACGTCCGACCATCATACCAACATACCAACCAAGCACACGTCGCACAGGGTCGAAGGGTTTAATTAAACCCCCTTTGCCGGTCCATTGCCGGTCAGTTTGCGCGTCGAGGGTCGTACGGTTCACGCTGTCCTGTGTCCCGGCAGGCGTTTGCCTGTGTTTTGCTTTGGTTGGTTTTCAACATTTTCCCCGACACACACACACACACCCCAACCCTCTTTGGTTGGCTGCGTGAACGCGTTTTTCCAGGCCTTCCTTCATGTCCGGTAGCTAGCGGACAGTTTTAACCGTTCTGTCCACAGGCAGGGCCGGTACAAAATGTCGTCGCCGCGTGCGTTTGCAGGAAGGTGGAAAAACCGTTTTGTACATGCGCTTTAGTGCACACATGTTCGTACAGGAGGAGCATACTATGCATTGCCCAATGTCGCCCGGCGTGTGGCACTGCTGTGTACTGATGGATGGCATGGTTTTGGGCCGGTGGGTTAAAATTAAATTTGAGTTTGTTTGAAATTTGCCAAATGGCGAGACCAATTAACACGGACAGTGAGATTTGCTCGGCGAGGGTGAACACGGTGGCCCATCTTTAATATGCACATTGCTGCTAATCAAACAAGGAACTGCGTTTGTTGTTAATTGCATGCCGGATGGATGACGCCCTTGCGGAACGTCCTTTACATTCCATTTCATTGGAAAATGTACGTTTGATTGGGTTTTCTCGGCACGAAAGTCCGGCTGTGTTGGTTTTAATATCTCACAACGCCTGACAGTATGCAATGTAATACATATAACACTTTATACGACGTTAGGAGACAGTTTCGATTGCTTTTAGTAGGTATTTTTAGATATTTATTAACTTTTTTTTGATGAAGATGATCAAATGTTAAACATTGCATATCTTCAGGCGCAACATGACATATTAATGGGCTTAAATCATTTTTTGTTGTTGTGGAATTCGTTTATTTTCCAGTGAAAGTCTTAATTGAAGATTCGAAATTTCGCGCATTGGTGAAATAAACATGTTTTTTTAGCTCATTGTCAAGCATTATTTAAAAATACATAGGAAATGATATATTTTATATTATATTTCATATTTTTGTTTCATCGTGTTTCACACTACACAAAAAAAGGCAGTATATCTGATACATAATAAATAACCACCATTCACACATTTGCCCCTAGCATAGAATCCTCATCGCCACATAAGTTGTGCTTGTCCAATTTTTCATTCCAGTTCGTACATTAACACACACCGCGCCGCTTGAACGCTCGCAAAAGCATGGCTGGCTGGCTGGCTGGTTGCCTGGCCGCAATCAAATCCACCGACCAATTCGTTTCTGCGCGGCATCTAACGAATTTCGGTCCGAAATTTACTTCATAAAATATTGAAACTCCTCCCTGGGAGTTGGCACTGCCAGGTCTCCCTTTCTCTCCCACCCATGCTCCTTGGTACATGGTCCGGCAAAACTCACTAATTCTCCACCATCCCATCCCGCCATCATTGCCGTTCCGCAGAAAAATCCTTTCACCGTCCATGAAGAAGAAAAGGATCGTCCGAGCAGAAATGGACTGCCCGAGTTTTCCTTCCCCGTATTCCGGCAGGCAGGCAGCATCCAAACCCATCCAACCGAATCGGACCGAAAACCATCGGGAGTCCATTTGGGTGGCGGTTTAGTTGCAACACCCCCGGCCTTTTAGAATGCTGCTGCTGCCTTACCGGTGTGTCTTCGGGATGGTGGAAAGAAGGTAACGAAGGGAGTCTCAAAGGCAAAACTTTTCATCTTGGTTTCGTCGGAAACCGCACCCAGCGGACAAGGTTTCCAGTCGACGGCGCACACGGCTAGAAGTTTCGCTAGCTCGCGTTGCACCGTCGTGTTTCCTTGGGCACGGAGCACAAGAAGCCCAGGGAGCTGAAGAAAGAGTTACGATGGACCATGGACCACAAACCGATGGAGGGTAAGTGTGTGTGTGGATGTGTGGGGGAGGTACCTCACCCAAGGTACGGTCCCAGGATGGTGGGCGAGAGTTTTGTGAAAATATATAGTTTTAGTGTGCTACTTTTTGCTTAACTTTCTAATACAACGCTCCCACCACCCAGAACCGGAACTCGGGAGTCCGGAACTGTTGGATGGATGGGTAGAGAAACGGTGTGTGTGTGTGTGTGTTCTGGGTACTGGTCGACAAGCGAAACGCTCGTATCCGGTTGGGCGGTAACCGTGTATCTGGACGTGCCCGGACTTTGAGCTAAACTGAGCAAACGAAGAATGTGCCCGCAACCTGCTGGAAGAAGTCACATCAGCAGTTCGTACGTTCGTTCGTTCGTTGGACATCGATTCACGGTACAATGTAAGTCAGGCTGTTTGCTTTGCACGGGAGTTTTGTGTTTTTCAAGTGTGGTCCTTCATTGAAATGCAACATTTGGAGCCAATTAAATTAAATTTCACTGAAAGTAACTTCAACGCTGCGTACGTATACACCTATGAGATCCGAGATCCGAGATGTAGCTGCGTGTATACCAATAAAAATGGTTTAATTTTTTGTTTCGTAAGTATCCTCTTCTCGTTTATCTTCGCGAGATGGGGATTGAACTCATCTCCGGTGTGTTCCAATGTTTATTTTATATCTGCTGCTCGATGTGTACACCGAACCGCACAGATAGAAAACCGGGAACACTTCATCAGCAAAGTTCACACCACACCGGTTGTAATGGGGAAGGTTTCTTCTACGCCACTTTTAAGGCAAAACGGACCACACACACACACATACACACCGTGCACGTAAAAACGTACGGAAGGAAGTGAACCACAGCACGGTATCTCAACTTTTGATGGTCGATGGGCGAAAGTTTGCAAAGAGTTTGCCGGCCCCCATCCGGGTAAGGCCGTTCTCATTGTGCACAAATCAGCCACTCGGCTGGCGGGCTGGCAGCAGTCTTGCTTCTTTTGCGATCGCTACACACACGCCTCACATATGCATGGCAATCGGGGCCAGTGCCGAAGATGTAGCGCTTGGCACATTACCACAATGTATGTGCAGCCCGGGGAAAACTTTTAACTTCTTTTAACTAACTTCGGTTGGTGCGGTGTCGTCTTTTAAAAGCAGCCAGGAACACGCCACGAGCCAAGTTCTGCCGGTGATTGGCAAGGAGAAAACTTGCCCGAAAGCGCGAGCACTCGCACAAACAAGAAACGGGAGAGAGAGAGAGAGAGAAAAAAAGCCTGATAAACCGGATCTACAATGTCCAGTTTGTCATCGGGCACTTTCCGTAAAGAGTGTTTCGTGTTTCGTTGAAGGGATGAGACGGCGCAACATGTTTTCTTAAGCAGTTTATTAGCGTGTCCAGTAAGGAGAAGGATTAAGCATGAGGTTCGTTTGGGAAATTCGCTAGGAGGGCCAAAGGGTTAATGGAAGTGTCTGTACTTTGTGGTCTGTTTACAACCGATTGTCCAGCGTGTGATGACAGCGTCGTGCTGGAACGTGAATGATTTATGGGGCAAAATGTTGTGTTTTTTTCTTGGGTACGGGGTGAATGGTTTGTGTGTAAGCACACGTGTTACTCAAGTGACCTTACTGAGGGCACACATGTGTGCGATCAGTATTTACGGATAGTGCGTCAATAGTACTGGTGTGTTACTTTTGAAGATTGATTAGGGTAATTTACGAATTCTTTTAAAATACTAATTAGATAAGTAAGTTTTGTTTATAAATACAATTTTCTATAGCACTTTATTGAAGTAGCTCTAATAAAAACCAATATCTATAATTCAGTGAATGTAGATCAAATTGCATTTTGATATGTGGTTGGCATAATTTGCTTGTTTGAAGCAAAAGTAACAATGCCAGTTCTAAGCGATAGGACTTGTTTCAACATTCCAAATTATTTCGATTGTTTGGAGGAAATTATACTATACAAATAGAGTGTTCTTATCTCGGCCAGTGGCACGGCCGTGTTGGTTGACAGTGTTTCCATCACACCGATGGTCGTGGGATCAATTCTGAAAATCATCGCGCTGACGACGAATTTTTCCATCTGACTATCTGATGAATCCTTGGCGTATCTTTGACGATTACCTCACGAATTACTGAAAAATATTTGACCGATCCTCTGACGAATACCTGGCGAATCTTTGATGATCACCTCTCAAACTATTGACAAATCTTTACCGATCCCTGACGAATCCTTGGCGAATTTTTAACGATTAGCTAAGGAATACTTGACGAATCTTTGATCAATCCAAGACGACTTCCTGACAAATATTTAACGTATGTTGGATGCCAGGATTAGGCGAATGTTGGCTAAACATTGTGAAGCATGCAACAAGGGCTTTTTGTAGACCCACACTGACAATCTACGGTGGTTGAACATTGCCAGAACTACTCGCGAATACATGTTCTTGTAAAATAAATTAATAACTAACAATAGTAGCTTCAAGCTAGTCCATTTCCAATTAGCTTGTGCACTCGATTGGACCAACTAATTGGATTCGCTTGCGAAACTTGATTACACCATGCAAGAGATTCAATGATGCAGCACCAATCCGCAGGTTCTTTATGGTCATAGGGGCGGGAAAAAAACACAAAATTACGTTCTAAATAAAGCAAATAGATATGGATCGGAGTAAATTGATGGTGCATACCGGAACGAGTGCACAAAAAAAAAAACAGGATATTGAAAAACCGAAATGTCACCATTATACTCAACGAGGACGGTAACGACAATGCTGACGAGTACGGACGACTTCTCGCAATAGCCTATAGCTCCACTGGTTGCACAATGAGGCTACTAAATAACGGCTGAGTTCCTGCGAAAGAAACCGAATGCATTCAAAACCGCCTGGATATCGACGCTGGATCACTTGGAGGAAGTTTCTTTCACCACCAGACTGGGCCATCCCCCCCCCGGGGAACTGTTGCGGCATTGTTGACTGTGAAGCGCCAGGTTTTCGGCGGTTACCGGATCTTGCATCAAGATTTTCGTCCAAGCTGTCGCCAAATCCGCCTAGCCACGCAGGTAGGGGAACGCACGCCGTGTTCCGAGCTGGCCGTACCATTTATGTTGTTATTTTTGTTAGTTCATTTTTTCATCCACCAACAAATTCAGCGACGGTTGCAACCGGTGGAATTTACCACGCGAATCACCTCGTTTGGGGCACGGAACTGGATTTGGATTTGGCTTTCTGCGGACGGTGTAAAACGCCGGTACTGGTAGCGAGTCAGCAACAGTGTGGGTAACAATAACTACTCCAGCAGGGAGATACCGTACCGTGTACCGGTGTGAGAGACGACAACGAGGACCTGATCCCGGTGGCTACGAACTAGAAGAAAGGTTCCAAACTCTTTCCGCCATCGCTAGCCACGGCATCGTCGGGTAACGTGAAGATGTCGTCTTCATCCTCGTCGTCGTCGTCGTCGTCGTCGTCCAGCCTAGAAATCCGCCGGACGGAACCGGTCGGTGGGTTGTGCAAGGTGTGTAGCGCACACTGGATGCACACACAATGGGAGATGGAGAAAAGTTCGGAAAAAGATGATGACTATGAGATGTCGTCAGCGCGTTTTCCTGCATCGGGCTTCCTTCCAAATACGCCATCCCAACCGGGCAGCCGCGTGTTCAATTGAAAAGAGCCTCCACCGCCTTCACCAACGATGGCGACAACAATGATGATGATAAGTTCGCCGACGTCGTTTTCCTTACTCTCATCGGTTCGGTTCTCGCTTGGTCACGCGGGCACGCGGACGCAGGAACACACGCGCGCGCGGTACATCTTCCGCTCTGGTGTGCAATGTATCGTGGGTGGAGTGGCCTGGACAAGATAGAAAGAGGGAGGTGGGCTAGAGGAGGGGAGAGGGAGGTGGAAAGGTTTTACATTCCGGTCGAAAGGACAGCTAGCGTCCGTGGTGTACACTTGGCTTTTCCGCCCCGACAGTCACTTCCAATCCAATCCAATCCCAGCCCGATACCAACTGATCCCGAACCGTACCGTTCCGAATCCGAGCGTAACTAGATGCCGAACGTTACACCGGTCCCGGCATGTATTCGACGTTAATAATATGTTTTATTTGTAAATTTGTATACCTTCATTTGGTGTAGTTTCGATTCGCAGCAGGGTTTTTGCAGCGTTGTCCGCCTAAGAGAAGGGGGTTGAATGGGTGGCGGAAGGGCTGATTGGGGGACGTGGTTTGGGGAGGAAAACCATTCGGTAGGAATTTGTTATTATAATAGAGCACCGAGCAGGCTACGAAGCTGTTTGTCGGGCATGAGACTCGACAGACTTACTAGGACAGACAACGTTACGTTCCCATTCGATTCGTTCGGCATATCATAAGTCGGGTTGGACAGATTTGTGCATACTTTGTGCAGTTTATTGCATTTCACATTTCTCCAGCAGGGCCGTGAACGGGGTGGTCAGCAACGGGGGTCACGGGTACATCTTACCTGTTATGTGGAGGTATTATGTTGGTTTCGGTATTGCATGTGCAAGCAAAAATGCTTCTAATACCTTGAATGGGGAAAAAAAAAAAACGAAAGCCATACTGATTATAAACCATTGTTGGAAGAAGCTTCTTGGAATTGTGGAAATTAAAAGCAATACAAGAGTGTACTAAAAATACCAAACAAATTGCTTATTAAATTGAAGATGTTTTCTTTCTGCAACGGAAAAGTCAGCATTTGTACGAACAAAGTAGGCGTTTATAACTGTGCGTTTGAGATTGACAGATCGTTTGAAGTGCGCAACATACAAGTGTAAACGGTAAAACGGTATTTTAGTATTCTTCATTTGACTGGCTGTTGTATCACCATTTTTAATTTAAGAAAAATACATGAAACAGTTAAAAAATGATTGATTATTGCAAGATGAATGTTTGTAACATACAGCTTAAATATTCATAGTTTAGTTAGTTATTTCTATCGGTTTACTTTTAACTGTTTACTTAGTTGTTCATGAACACATCACACTAAATGGTTGTTTTCCAACACTTTTGTCATTTTAAGTAAGAATCGCTGCACAAAATTTGCATACGTTTCTGAAAGGTTCCGCAATCAAATCTTTTCCCAATCGCTCCACTAGCTTTCTTCTAGTTAACCACATCGGTTTTAGAACTATCCCGGCCCATCCTAACTATGCACACATTCTCGATCGAATGAACAGAAGGCACGGAAGAAAGCTCAAGTCAACATTGCAAAACTACCAAACCTTCCCGCCCAGACCATCTCGGTTTCTTCAGCTTCCACATTCAACTTCCGCCACCGTTCGATTGCGTTGGAAAGACATTATGCTGCACAAATTGCTGTAAACATGTTCAACAGTGGTTCCTTAATTAATTGGAAACAGATGCGAGTGGCATCGGGGATAGATACTCCGGTGCGCTTTCTACAAACGCGGATGTTGTACACGCTTTCTCAATTTGCATTAAATCTTCACCTCGTCAGCCATGTCATGTGTGTGTGTGTGAGTGAATTGGGGTGGTAAGTTTTATCCTTACATTCATCACAACTTCACCACATCCACCCCTCTTCTTCTCGGTGACCTTCGGTTAGCGTTTTTGTTTTCGTTTTAGTGGTCTGATACTCAAAAGGTTCATTTCGTATTCTCCAACGGAAGCTCGCTCTTTTGTATCGCATCCAATCGGTGACAGATGAAAAGAACAAACCACACACACACAAACACACGTGGATGGGCACCCACTGGTGCTAAAGACTCCATTAGCTGCCCGACAATGCACTTGCTAGCACGCATCAGTAGTATCGGCGCGAATAGTGTGTGCAAACCTTTATGCACAGGTGCGCTTCATCACTGATAGGGTGCGCTGCTGTCAAGGCTTTCACCTAATGAATTAGTGTTTATCTCCTTCTAGCCAAAAACAAACAAAAAAAAATCTCCCTGGGAAGTAAACCAACCAGTACCAGTACTCCTAAAAGGCTGCATCCGTATGAAAGGAAACTTCGTCTTCCTGGCCCGTGACAGGCTACCTGCCAGCCATCAATCCGTTTGCCCATTTTGTTGCATAGGGTTATGCCTGTTTCCATCTTGCGACCACCACAGTGCGCTCGCTATCTGCCAAAAAAAGAAGCAAAAATAGGGAAAAAAAACTCATTTATTATGTAGTAGTCGTTGAGGAAGTGAAAGCAAAGAGTCGTTCGGCAGGTTCGGGCAAAAGAATAAAAACCACAAACGGCCACGGACGGTGGGATGGATGAATAAAAAATGCCTACACATGTGACCCCGGGATTCAAGGATCCTCAACGGTTTTGTGCCTTTGTGTCATCCGCACCAAACGTTCATCATTGCTAATTAAAGTTCCCCCGATGGCTGGGGCTGGGTTTGGGTCTGGGCGCCCACAAGGAACTCAGATGAATGGGGGTGCGCTTAAAAAGAAATCTCTTTCCTTCCAGGCAAAATACTGCCACAACATTTTGTGGCACATTTTTGTTGTTGAGGTGAACCAATAACTTTTTCTGCTGGAACCGGCTGCTGTTGCTGTACAGGGATCCAACAAAAGAGATCGTGAAGCCACGGAAAAGCTGAAGAAAAAAGAAACGATGCCTACGTGCACAATACCCATAGGCTCATGGGGGCAATGGCAGGCAGGCGAGCACATACGCACGGGAGTCCAAATGTTCATGGACCGTGAAGCATATAAAGCAGCAGCATCCTTGAGCATCGGAAAAACATTCATTAGCCAATAGGGAAAGCATCGCTAGTGCAGCATTCGGGTGAGTACAGGTGGCATTAGGTGGGTTTTGCGAAAGGGAGCAAGGGAAGCTGGGCAAGATTGACATGTGTGGGGTTTAACAAATCGGAGCTAAAAGGGGACAACAACAACAACGACAGGGAGAGAGAGAGAGAGAGAGAGAGAGAGAGAAAATTCTTCCCTATTCAAAACTAACGCAAACAATGGCACTCGGGGAAAACAATGACCATTCATCATAAGTTTTAGAGAGGACGCCGTCGCCGTTTTCCGCATTGTTTCTTGTTGTATTCCAAGCCAGATCAAAGTCTCTGTTCCCCTTTGGGTAGGGAAAAACCGTTCCAAATGTATGGGAGCTTATGTATTTGTGTTGGTTTTTTTTGCGGGGTTTGTTGCTTAACAAAATGGCTTTCGGGGGAACAAATGTGAGATAAATACAACAAACTTATCATTTTATGTCTAAATATGTTCGTTTTTAACTGGAATTTTTCTCGGAAATGCATTGCATTTTCATTGTTCTAGTGATGGGTTTGAAATCTTTTACACGTTTTCCATTGGTTCCCTTTACATTACCATTCCAGCCCGTGTACGATCGAACATGAATTCGATCATGTTCGGAGCGAACCAAGCAAAAACCCCAGTTCGCGTTTACATCCACTAGCATTCCCAACGTTTGCTAGGCAAAAAGGGGAACATTTGATTCATTTGATCCAATCATTCGTACCTTTGTATGTTACGTGCATGACCTTTCATGCATGCACTGCACTGTTCTTGCAGCAAATGAGCCGGCAAATGTGCGACATGCATGCAATTTGTTCGCAATGTGTTCCGCTCGAAATTTGCAACCAAATTGCGACAAAATTGTGTATGTGCTTTCCGCCCGTTTTCCCGTAGCTTTTCCTTCCGTTTGCGGAACCAACCCAACCGAACCCAACGGACAAGCGGGTAGGTTTCGATAATCGAAAATTGCCCATGCCCGCGAGGCTGCAGCGTGGTTTCATTACGTGTGGTTGGGTTTTTTTGGGGGCAGAAGCGGGGAGGCCAAGTGAAATTGAATCGTCAGCGCCCGTACAGCCCGCACATGTAATTTTTAATTTCCTCCCGGCTTCCGGCAACCCACAGTAGCGCTACACGGATTTCACTGCCATGCAGTTCCGATGCAACCCCACTGCGAGTAGGATGGGCTAGCAATTAATGCACGAACCGCACCTACCAGAAATGCGCTGTGGCGGCTTGTGGAAATTGTGTGGAAATCGACATTTTCGAATGTCGGTCCTTCTTCCTACGCCGGTCGGTCGTGTTGGCAAAGCGCAATTGGAGGTTTTTGTTCGGGTTCCGGTTATGGGATGGGTACCACCCACCCACCTTACCTGCCTGGGTGGGTACCACCTTCCCGGGCGGTGGCTTCCTGGACAGTCCAGAGAGTAATTAAAATTTTGAATTGGCACCGTTTGAATTGGCATGTTGGCATGGCGCGCATGAGTCAACCCACGGGCAAATTATGAGCCAATGCATTTGTGATTGAAAAGTGTGGGAAGGTTATTTATTTAATTGTTCTTTAATTAAATAAAATAGTATAAGAAGTTGAAAAAAAGTATTTTTTTACGAATAATTTTTGCTTCAAATTAAATTGTTCAATTGTCCTGTACGATGGTCGCCATCATAACATTGCGCTCATTACCACACACAAACACAAACACCATACAGATGCTACTAAACCCTTGCCGAGACCACTCACAACGTAAGCCGTGAAAGCCGTAAATCAAAACATTACGTCCTTATTTAACGCCCCCTCCCCCCTTTCTCCCTTTTCCCCCAGTTCCCCGATCCCGACACGACGCCCATCCACCCGACCCGGCGCCATTGTTTGCGCGATGCGCGCGCCATATACGCGCGGGAATGTATGAAAAGGCAGACTAGGCAGCGTCTATCTGTACAACGGCCACAGCTAAATGGGTGGCGATTTCGGTGGCCAAAGCATCGCAACCATCGCATCGGAGGCCCGACCGCGTTTGATTGTGCAAATTTTCCTTCCCTCCTCCCCCATCCCACCGCTCCCATTTGGTGAAATTTGGCCAGACGCGACAATTTTCCAACCCCACGTTTCCATCAATGGTGGGAATGGTTGAAAAGGAATTATGCACGAATGGCGTCAGCGCATGGTAGGGAGTCTATATGTGTGTGTTTATGCGTAAATATGAACTTGCCATGCCACATTGTGAGCGTTGGAAGAATAGATTTCATTCGCAGCAGTGATTAGTGGAAACATGAGCATAACTCTTTTAATTTGCTGGCTGTGGAAAAAGGAGAAAAATTATGGAATTAGCTTATATTTGAGAGCGAAGCTGTGCATGCTTTAGCACGTTGTTTTGTTCAATGGTCCGTCACAGTTTTTAATTCGCAAACATGTTGTACGATTCATTTGGAATTTCTCGTGTCTATCTTATCATGGTTGGTAGCATTTTACTAATTTCATATTCAAGACAGATGCTTTCATAAATGAAATTAATGTTTTAAGTTAATTTTCACTAATGCTTATTTGTCATACTATTGAGGTCAGATTCGTTCTAAATAATTGAACTTGCAGTAGTAATTTTCAAGTTTCAATTTCAATTTTCCAGGGTTCATGGTCCAGTGATCCTCTGATTAAAATGATTAATATTCGAACATAAGTCTACTAATTATGTTTAAGTACTCTTTTTTAGTTTTATGATAAATATTAGGAAAAATAAAATGACTATTTTTGTATAATTTTTAGTCAATTGTAAAAGCTGTTCAGCACGATCTACACTGCATCACCAAAATTAAGATGATTGGTTACCGATTTCGAATGATGCTACTCCAAGATGCCTTACGCCTTGCCAGTGGTCCTATGTTATCTCTCTCAATTTTTACCACAACGTTTAACAATTTTAAACTCGAAACAAGTGTTTAATGATAGGACTATTCAATAATTCAGAATTATTGCGATCTCATAACAAGCAATATCACACATCTTCTATGCACCAAACAGCCAATCAACATTAAAATCTTCATTAAAATGAGTTTCATCATTGTGTGAAGCATTGCCAAAGAAAGTTTACAATAAATTTTGTTTGTCAGATAGACCTTGTTTCAATTTAGCAACATAATTTGGTTGACATTCCTTCTCCAATTTAATACTTTATTTGTACGAAAGTAAAAATGACCAGTTATCACCATATTATTCGCATGGTAGGACAACCGTCATTTTGGTCGTTTTATGAAACTGTTGTTTGTTATATTTTTACATTTATTCAATAACTTATGCATAGGAAAAGGATCATTTAAGATATGTGTTCAACTTTATTCTTTATTTTCCCTCTCGACAAAACCCAACAAAACCATATGTATTATTCTATTTTTGTACTACAATAAGCCACATTTTACCAAAAACCCAAAAACTGTCATTTCATTCGAAGGCCTTTTTGCCGCCGTTGGGCCAATTTATTTATTCCCTTCAGACGAAGGAAAACTCGGTTCCCCGGACGAGTGTCATCTCCGTAGCTGCAAATATCGTATGTTTGGACACACACACGCACACATGAGATGAGGTTCGGTCCTTGTGATCGTTGTATGTGTGCCTTATATGTATGTGTGTGCGAGTTATCTCATCCGATAGCATTTCCGGATAGACAAAGGTCAGAAAAACGAGGGTCGATTAAATTTTTACCTCGAATTGATATGGGTTGTGGACATTTTACATCCCCCGGGTCGGGACCCGGCTTTCAGGAAGCCCCTTTCCATCGCTCGTGTTTGTACCATCCCAAGGGGTGGAAGCGGTCCGGAGGGGGGGAGGGAAAAGGCAGGATAGGGATGGGAATGTTCGGCCAACCGGCAAATGGATGGACGAATGGACGGACCAGATGCGAGATCCCGATTCGATCAACCGTATTCGTGCATTCCCTTCTCACTTCTGGTGTCGTTTCGACACGGTCACGGCAGAAAACCATCGCGATAAGGCCTGCCAAGGACCAAACGCCACACGCCATTGTAGACGGCAGCGTAACACCACGCATATGTAACACCACCGGTCGGTCGTCCGGTTTGCGAGCCGAGGTCGATGGAAACCGTTTCGGACTAGTGTTTTTTTTTCTTGCTTTGTTAGAATGGCTTGGAAAACCATTTTGAACTTGTTTGAATTGAATTTGCTTCATTGACAGTGTGTGCCCGTATGCTTTGCTTATATATTTAATTTGCTCAAGTGTTGTTTCCAGTGTAGATGGAACCCGAGTGCCAGAATCAAGAGGAAAATTACACTTGAAAGAAAATGTTTTGAGATTATCAGTTGGAAAAGATGATTAGGGCCACACTCGAGCTGAGGTCGATCAAAAATAACAATGCCTTATATTGTTCATGTATTAATTTCAATTCGTATAAATTGATTTAAAAATTACAACGCAATGCTACTGAACTTGTATGTATTGCCGATTGCATACTATCAGGCAAATTAAGGAACGAAATTGATGGTGAATGTATTGCACAAGAACAGTTTAACGCCGATTGTCCGTGCTCATCGTCACTAACCCTTGATTGGATAAGCGAACAACACAAAATTTGCTTTTGAAGATAAAAAATAGCGTATAATACAAAGATTTATTTGACTTGGAAGTTAACTATTACAAAAAACATTAATAATTTACGTTTGTAATTCATCATATTGTTACTACTACTACTACTACTAAATGTTGAAGCTCCAACTGTTTGCTTCATTTTATAATTAATTTTAAATGTCAAATCGGCTTTAGAACTGTCATTTCTCCGTTGCACGGATAATACCGTATCCCGGATAATTGACGTTTCAGCATGTGTTATTAGTACAAGGTCTTATGTTACGAATCCTTCGAATCTTGTTTCTTTACCGAAATGAAAAGCAAATGGCAAAAAAACGCTTTGTCTATGTAACATTTCTACATGCCATCACCGAAACTTCGTAACAATCTAACAACGATGAAAATCACAAACACACACGTACACACACACACACGTCATACGAATTGTACCGTTGGCCATTTTCCTTCGCAAATATCCACCAGCGAAAGGAACTTTGTTGCTACGAGGTTCGGCGCAAAACTTTGTCTTGGTTCTTTTCTTTTCCGTATACCTCGGGTCCGGTGCCACATGCTTCACACGCGCCATCGCAGACCGGCCCATGTAAGGTCTGTTTGGCCATTCCCTTCATTTTCATGGCGAGGAGTTTGTGTTCCGTAAGAAAATATCTTAATGAGTTATTTTCCTCTGCTCAGCACGGTGGAACCAACCCGACTGGCTGGAGCAGCAGCAGCAGCGGGTCTGTGGGCCGGTCTAATTCATATCCCCACGAGGGCCCAACCATTCAACCGTGCAGCCCAATTCGCCCATTTGAAGCATAGGGAGAGAGAGAGAGAGAGGTAGAGAGGGAGAAAGGGAGAGAGTGGGCAGGGTGAGCTTTTGCCCGATGAAAAACCGCTCCACACCGGATGATCTTTGGCCGGGCAGGCCACCATCTTATCGCTGGGGGGATGAATAGGAAGGGTAGAAAAGGGAAGGATAAAGGGGGAACGCAAAAACTAACCTCAATCTTTGCCGTTTTTGGCTCGTCCGGCAACACACATGCACACATACAGAGACCGGTCCGGTAGCCGGTATCCAATCGTCGCGCGACTGCGAACCAAAACTCTTCGCCCCGGCTCGAAAACGGCAAACTTTTCTTCCACGGCCAAGGAAAAACGGGCGCGCTTTTGCTAACTTTCCCTAGCGCAGACTGTGTTTTGATGGTGGTCGCGTGGGAGGAACACCGGGAAGTGCAGGGGAATATCGAACGGAACTGTAACTTTTGTGCGAGTCCCGCTCCCGCTACATTTGCACCGAGGTTTTTGGCACCATTTTGAGCGGTGTCCCTTACGCAAATGGTGAGCGTTTGTCCGATCGCCCAGTCGATATAGGGGCGGTAGGGCACAGTGCAGATCCATCCCACGAACAGCACTACCCAGCATACCAACCAGGTTGGACGCTTGGCAAACGGACGCTTTTAAATATACATGAATATTACATCCCACCATCCAACCAGCACAGGCCAGCCACTGGTCGCCCCGTTCTTTGGTTTTCCGTTTGGGAAATTCTTCTTTTCCCCCCGTCCCCCGTGCTTACTGTGCTCGTCCACCCACGGGGACACCCACACCGTCCGTAACCGTAGTATATAAGCGTGAACGTGGTCCAGAATGAGCCGGTCCGGTGCAGAAAACTGTGAACCCTTTTTGTCTAAACCCTTACGAACCCTTTTGCCTTCCAATGCCCAATGCTTCCACCGCCGGGCCGTACCGTGGGACGGCATTCTTCGGACGCCATTCCGCCGTGACCGGGCGTTTCCCACTCGCCCAAAAAAGGGGGCCAAGCAACGGTCAGGCTATCTGATTTCCCTATTGCCTTCCCATTTGCACACGGACACACGGACGGTTCGACTTTTGTCGTCCGGGTTTGCGAGGGGGAGGGGGAGGGTGGATAGTGGGAGAGACGGACAGTGGTGGTGGTGAAGGGTTGGCCATCCTCACGGGAACCATTCCGGTGGTTTTTGTGTGCGCCTTTGGTGTGGTGTTTGGGTTTTATGCTGGTGGCCTGTGTATGGCGCAGCTGCACGAACCGTTCGCTCGGACCAGGACCACCGGTTGCCCCCGCTTTTTTTTCCCACCATTCCGGATCATTTCTTACCCCCGGTGAGTCCGGTGAATAATCTGCAGATAAATATGGCGACCGAGGCCGTGCTCGAGCAAAATGGTATCCGTTTTTGTTGCCTCGGCCCAGCTAATAGTGCTGCTGATGCTGTTGTGAGGGACACGAAGGGAGAGTGAGGGGGATGGGGGGGGGAGGGAACAGGGTAGGATGAAAATGTGTATGTGTGTAGAATAAACATACACACACACACGTATATATTCCACTTTAGTGGCGCAAGATGGCAAAGCGATGGAAGGGCCGGCTTTGTTCGACGCGGTGGATAACATTCTTCCGAATGCTTCAGCGCGTGGACCTAACTGCGGGTGGCGAGCGAATGTTTGCCTGAATGTTTCATGATTTGAATGCTGTTAATGTTACTGCCTGTTTGAGGGAGGGAGGTGGAAGGGAAAGGGGGGAAAGAGTAAGCAAACAAGGAAAAGAATTTTCAACACTGGGCAGCAGGCTTTTTGGTCACGCAGTCATAAATAAGTGATGTGTGAAATTTAATTTCTGTGGTTTTTATTTTTACAAAAACACGCTTCTCTGCTGTGTTGATACGTAAGTAAAACAAGTAAATAAACAACTTTGTTTCGAAAGTGTTTTGAGTGAGAAGAGACCGCCTTGTGTAGTGGCGCTTTGTTTACTAAAAATTAATTTCTTTACTGCGTCGGGATATTAGCTGTTGAGCGTATTGCATACTTTCAGGAGAATTTTACAGTAACGCAAACACAAAGGTATGCAATCCGCCATGCAGTGCTGGCTACGTTAGAATGCGCTTGCTGAGATCGTTTTCTAATATTTTTAAATAAATTCGTAAAATAAATTTATACAGTACAACGTATAATAAAATGACCTTTACGCACACTTTTCGTGTAGTAAATCT
This sequence comes from Anopheles rivulorum, assembly GCA_018908115.1. NCBI lineage: Eukaryota > Metazoa > Arthropoda > Insecta > Diptera > Culicidae > Anopheles > Anopheles rivulorum. Next base: position 3,235,483 of record STHB01000004.1, read on the forward strand.
GTACGAAAACAGTAACCGAACATGCTTACACTTGGCGGTAACTACCACAATTGTGCAATCCGTGCCGTTGCACACGAACACCGACCATCAACGATAGCCTCCCCTAATAGCGCTGTGATTCGTTTTGGGCAATGGGCCGGCAATGGGTTGGAAAAATCTCTGCTTGAGCACAAAACACTGTCCCCCAGCGTGAGTGCGCCAGTGTGAAGCAGTGCAAATGCAAATAGCAATAGGGTGCATTGGCAGCAGGCAGCAGCCAGCAGTGAACACTGTTCGTGGATCGTCCTCCTATTGGATGCATAATTCAAAACCTCTCGACCACCTGCCTCACACACACACACACACACACACACACACAAATGTTCTTCCACCCACTCGGTGGTGGGTCCCGGTTGATGAGTGCCCGGTTTCGACAGGCGAGCATTTCGGGCTGGTACCGACGGTGGGAAGTCGACGGTCGGGACGACCCGTACAAGAAAGCGAAGTGAAGAGGAGAAGATTTCCGCCTTTTTGGACGTACTCGGTAAGGAGACATGGTCCACCAGCAGGACATGCGACACTTGATATGATGCTGGTGAAGGACCCTTGTGCCGATGCGGGTGGATGGAGACAAAAAAAAACCCCCCTTGGAGGGTGCCAAGCCACCGTGTGCAAGCCTTAAATTATGTGGCCTGTCCATTCGCTGGCATTGGAAGCTTGCTGACTAAACGCATACACACAAACACAAAAATGGTCGCACCAGTGCTGCCGGGGACAACAACCCGTCCTGTCCGATGGATGCACATGAGCAGAAGCTGGGAAGCGGATTGAGCGCCGTCGGTTGAATACGTTTTCCGTACAGAAAATGCTTCATGCGCAACCGGGCATTTGCAATACGAAATTGCACTAAAATGTGTGCGGTAAAGTATTATAAGTTGTTAAAAACGGAAGCAAAAATGTGTGTTGCCCCAAGGAGAACCGGGCCGAACAGAAATAGTTAGCACCATGCCGTAGATGTTCTTCGGTGACCTTTCAGACCGAAACCGTCCAGCTTACTCACGGCAGACACAGTAAGTGCAGAGGCTTCACACAGGAGAACGCCATCAAGTTGGAAGGCGCTTTTAAGGAAATTTACCCTTTTCTCGAACACAACCCCATGGCATGTCCAACTGTGAGCGTGTGGGCAGAGATGTCTCCACCGTGTGTGTGTGTGTATGTCCCAGAACGAGTTCCATCGATGCGTCCCTTCTCGGAAGCAATTTGAAACGTTGCTGCAGCAGAAGTCCTTCCGACCGACCTCGGTTGGTCTCGGTTGGCCGTGACATCGTTGTGGTGTGGTACGGTTGCACCAAGCGCTCGCTCCAAGTGGCCACCACCCCTCACGTTGGCCAGACACGGTGCATCACGGTGGGTTGGCCCGCGTCATCATGAGTGCAATCATAATTGAACAGATGGGGACGTCCAACAAATTGAATTCATTCGTTTGCGTCTCTTTTTCTTTTCGCCCTATTTCTGTCCGGTCTCTCTCTCTCTCTCTCTCTCTCTTTCTCTTCCTCTGGGTATTCCGTTGGGCGTTCCACTGGAATGTTAGCTTTGATCAACCCAGCGTACACTGTCCCACGTGTGACCGTTTGGTAGGGCGAAACCCAAGCGAACACACACTCTTGCCGCTTGTGCTTGTCGACTTTGGCTTTGGGGCCGGGACCGGGCACTCTTGTCGTTTCCATGTTTTGGCGTAGAAATACGAAGCAAAATGTGTGTTTCGCTTCCATTCGCTTCGTAGCACGGTAGCCGTCTCGTGTTCATTATTTGACCCGCTCGTCAAGCAACATCATTATACCAAGGTTTTTGTGCATGCCGTGCACATGCACCGGTTGCGGCATGGTACGCCAAACTGGGCACATGATGCCAGGGACTGCCTGGATTTTGTTGCTGCTGGTTGCGCGCGTAACCGGATGGTATCGTTTTGTGGGACCCGATTTTCGGTGCACAATTTTTGCATGACCAACCGGAACCGGATAGGGTTAAATTTGGTGCACAAAGGTGCGCTTGGGTTCGTTCGGGCATGGTTTAAACTCTTGTTGTTCCGTTCGCCGAAAATGATGTGCTGAAAGGCATCAACAAGGTTTGCGGGTGTGAGCAGAAAACAATATTTTTAGTAAATCCTATTATTTGTTTAAAGTAGGATATTCAAATGATTCTAGTTTTGAAACATTAAAAAACAAATAATACAAAGCGTGTTAAATATTTTAAAAACAATAAAATAAAACACTTTATGATGCACGGATTGCATAGATTCAGGCGGTTTGCTATTGAAGGTTACCACTTGCTATCAAGGTTTGAGTTATCAACAATGACGAGATCTATGTGTTATGATGAGCTCACTATTGAGCAATATATTTGCTGGGTTGGTCATGTCATTAGAATGACACCAGACGACAGAAATATTCTGCCGATGGAGTGATGATGTTGTTCCGTTGTTCAGAAAGGACGAAATTTCCCGCCTATGACGCTTGAATGTTAGACATTCAGAGGCCTCTTGAAGCTGTCCAAGACGTTTGTAAGTAAAAAAAGCAATAATTTATTAAAAAAATTACTATTTTTAGTTAATTAGAAGCGTAAATTCACAATTACTGATTGACCGCCCATAGGTTTCAACGAGCATCAATTCAAAGCAAAATCAATTCCTAAAATAAGGCCAAATAGTAACAATAAATTAAAAATAATTAACCCCACCTTATAAACACTTGTTTGTCGTAACGATATGACTTTTGAACTAGGAGCAGAACCCAGCCGAGCATCCTTTAAATGCGCCAAGAAAACTTGTTTCACCATCATCTCGTACTGACCTCCAATTAACAAAAACACAAAACCTGCCGGACCTTACAGTTCAACTGTGATGCTGTATGTGTAAATCAAATGGCAACAACTTGACCAAAAACCTACAAAACTGGACAACAAAACAGGGGGATCGTAATCCTCGTCCTCATCTCATTGCGCTCCTGTTGACCTCCAGCGAACCGGCAAACCGGATGCTGCTTTTCGAATATCCCGAATGCGGAGAAAAACGTGTTTCTCGTTCACCGTGTACAAAGTCCAGTCCATTCAAAACAAGACAGCTTCATCTCAATTTGCGCATCATTAAAATCCTGTTCCGTTCCTTCCGGGGCCTGTGACGACGATACTGGTGCGAGTAGCAAAAACCCCTTTTTCTATTGGGATTTGGATTTTGTATCCAGTGTTTCGATGGATTGGGAATAAATAGGACCCGGCTAGCCGGCATGTTACGCCGTACGACAATTTATCTGTCAAAATTAACACATACTTTTCACTGCCTTGACAGTCCGTCGTCCCCGGGAACATGAGTGTGTTTGGGCCCGAGAGGGGGGACGTTGTGATCCCGACACGCTGTTGGGAGTGCGAATGATCTCAGGACCGTATCCCGTTCACCCGTTTGTAAGTTAAATTAAAATGCGGCTTTTCACCCGTAATTCATCTTCGTGCGCTGCGTGTAGTGTGTAGTATCCCTGGTCCATCCCTGGACACGGGCCCGACAAG